>CAHIKZ030000258.1:1517500-1765000 GCA_903632075.3 Acanthosepion pharaonis
AAAGAAAATATATAAATTCACTTTCATATGCTTAAGTTTTAAAAGTACAATTCTAATCATCACTTTTTAAAACAATAAACACTGCTGAGGAGTGAAGGTAGTTAAAATAATAGCAGTGTCAAAGGAAAAACTGTCCTTTTGAAACTCTATTTTATTGCAGGCATATTTGTCCATGTTTGTCAAATATTTTATAGATACTTCAAAATATTATCTCCTGCAGTAAAATATATTATTTTATTAGTTTATTTAATGCAGGTTGTTTTTTTCTATCATAATATCTTTGAGTGTTTTGAATTTTCCCTTGTAGAATTTTCCTGCATAGAATTTTGGTATTATCCTATCATAATTATGCTTGTTTCTCCTTTGTTAGTTCGTACAAGAGTTATGCCCTGTCAATACCTCATAAATAATGGACTATTCCGTTTTGATCACACGGAAAGAGGGGAAGAGGCACTAATTGGTTTCAGCAAGAAAAAGAAAGAAAGAAAGAAAGAAGTAATTAATGGCTATTTCAGTGAAATGGAAAAGTTTGTCAATTTCAACTCTTTTCATTTGTACCCACTTCTTAAAATAATGACCAGCATTCATAATTATGATTGTTATTATAGTATTTTATTGAAATTAAGCTCAAATATTTAATGACGCAATAAGGGAATGTCAGATATTTTATTGTCATAGAACTTGACAAGAGATTATTGAACCATTAACTGAAGAATTAAAATTCATCGAAAAAATGAAATAGGAAAATTTGATATTGGATATACAATCATCAATAATGGTACTAGAGTTGCTATTTTTCAAAGGACATTATTTTCCAGTACAGTCAAGCTCTGTGAATCTGTTCTACACATACCATTACTTATAAATGTATATTTGAATTTGAAATATAGCATTTCAGACAGTGACATGATGGAGTCAACAAAATCCTTGCTACCATACTGTCAACACTTAGTTCTTGAATGAATGGACAGTTAAAAGTACTTGAATAATAGCAAAACAAGATGAATTTTGTACAGTTTATTTACAATTTTGAAATGTATGTACAATTTATCCAAAAATGAGAAAATGCAATGAAAACTTAAACAAACACACCTTGTTGGTTGAAGTTAGTAGAACATATATCTATCTATCTATCTATCTGTATAGATGTGGGTAAATCAAATATTTAGTACTAGCAACTGTATATGTGCATGTTAACATGCATACACAGGTAAGCAAATAAATATTTACTAAATTTACTTTAAGGTATAAACATAACAATGCTCAATGTGGTTAGACAGAGCTAAGAAATATATATTAATAACTATACATATACCTATATTTGGAGTCCGACTTAAAAAAAAAATTATATTAATAATAGATAATATAAAAAAACAATAGATATTATTTAAAAAAAAATAATACTAATAATAGATTTTTTTTTTAGATCATAGGTAATATTTTATGCCTGATGCGTGGTAAAATAATGAAACTTAAGTCATACTCTAAACTTAGGTATCTATCTATCTATCTATGTATCTCAGAGTCTTCATATCTATCTATCTATCTCAGAGTCTTCATATCTATCTATCTATCTATCTGTACACACACACACACACACACACACACACACACACACACACACACACACACACACACACACGCCTTTGTACACGTACATATACACACGTATATAGATAGAAAGAATTTGAAATTTGTAAGAGTTTGAACTGTTTTAATTTAGTAATATTTGGTAGTAACAAAAGAGATTATATCCACATAGTTTAAGCATCTAAAGAAAGACATGAGAAAACACACCTCAAATGTACCACCTGAAAACCAAAATTACAACAATTGTAGTAAAAAAAAGGTTAGAAGTGGCATTTAATGCAAATGTACCAAGATCTTAAAATAAATTGGTTACTGTCAGGATCTGTATTATGGTGGCTGGTCAGGAAAATAACAATTTCAGCATTCAAATCATCAAATTACTGGTATTCAAAGGAGAATAGTAAGTACTAACATGAATTATATACATTCATTTGGAATAGAATAGAGGAATTGTATTATGGTTGCTGATCAGGTAAGTAACCTTATCAGCATCCAAATTATTTAACTATAGTCACCAAAGAAGACTATAAGGTATCAACAGGAATTGAACATTCTTTTTGCAATTGAATAGAGGATCTATATCATGGTTGCTGATCATGTAAATAACAATTCTAGCATTAAAATCATCAAAATAGTGGTATTCAGAAAAGACTAGAAGTTATTACCAGGAACTGAACATGTAGTGGCCCATGGAGGGGTCGCCTTGTAAATAAAATATAAAAGAACATACAGGAAGAAATTGACACCAAAAACTGAATTTCAAGAAAGGCAGAGTTCTTAATTAAAAAAGCCCAAAATTTATTATTAGCAGCAACCAACAACATTTTGCAATATGTACAATTATTGATTTGTAAGAACTGAAAGAGATTTCTTGCAAGTGTTGAAATATCAAAATAAATATTAGAGTTCCAAAGTGTGAGTGTGTGAAATTGCAAAATTACAAATATGGTTTAATTTAATAGACCTGAAAAGGAGCAGAGTAACCACAAGCAAGTGGTAAGTCTTTGGAAATGTTCATGTTTGATATAGTCATTAATGAAAGGAAAAGTTTGTAGTTGAAACATCTCACAGTTCATAGAAAAAAAAGGACAAATGAAATCACTTAAATAAAGTCAGTTGGGATTGGTAAGTAAAAGTCCAAGAAGGAAGCATGCCTAATGAAGAAGATGCCAAACAAGGCATGATGTTAAGTAAATCCAGAAATTGGCATGAAACCAGATCAAAGTGCTGTGTTACTAAGTAGAATCCAACCAACTTTCTTGTTAAAAAGTTGCATAATTTTAATACATTCATCATCATGGAAAAAATTTACTGAATTTTGAGACTTAGCATGAACAAAACAAAAAATGGTCCCCTGCCAAATGAGATTAATACTTGTACAAATGCAAGAAAAGTTGAATAAAAAGCTTAATTCTAGTACCTTGTCAGTCATCTGTTGAAACATGTATAAAAGAGTGATTGCCTACTAAAAGCACAATTTATATATATATATGTGTATATATATATATATATATATATATATATATATATATATACTACCAGTAGAGCCCAGCGTTGCCCAGGGATGTAACAGTAACTCTCTCCTGGCTTTTTGATTTCCAGTCAACTTTGATCTCCAAAAATTTAAATGCAATGTCAATTGTTATCTTCTGTCTTCTTAATTCCTGTTCTTTTATTGTTATCACTCCTTAATGATGTTTTTCTTTTTTTCATATTCTTTCATACCCCTTAACATCATAGTGACTTTATGAAATAACTAGCAGTAGAGCCTGGCATTGCCCAGGGATGTAACAGGATAGATCAAGTATCGACCATCATAAAGACTGAAAAATAAAATTGATAAAGATTATTGTTTAAGGTTGACGGACACAGATGTCTTAATTAGTTGTTTTTTTTTTTTTAGGAATTGGTCAAACCCAAACTCAAACAAAAACATTGTTTTCAATCGTTATGAGTCTACCGATTGAATAGAATTTTATTATAAACAATTGTCTTGTAAATGGAATTTTTAAAGCATTCTGAATGTAAAAATAAAGAAAAAAGTGTGCAAGACAATAAGAAACACTACCTGCCAAAAAAAAAAAGTGAAGTTTTGTTGAAATCGGTTGAAAATATAGGAAATCTGATCTCATATATAAATGAACACACACACACACACACTCACACACACACACACACACACACACACAAACAACCTGGGTTTTATAATAAGTATAACTCGATATGAGTTGTCCCCCTTTCATTCTCGCGATGTCTCTTAATCGTTTTTTCAAATTGATTTTGTGCAAAAATAATTGTGTTTTTCCAATTTTTGGCGCTGTCAGAACCACTGCAAGGTAATTTTATGTAGTCCTGTGAAGTTTTGTTGAAATCGGTTGAAAAATGTAGGAAATCCGATCCAATATATAAACGTACAGACACACACACAAACAACCTGGGTTTTATAATAAGTATGATATATATATACACACACATATATGATTGATTATTTAATTAAGATTAATTTTATATTTTGTTTAATTTAATAGTCAAAATTCATTTTATATATGCAGCAAAATACAAACCAACATAAACATTTAATATATAAAGTAGACAGAAAGGAGGGTTTGGGAGAGGTGGCAAAAAGACAAAATTTATTAAGAGCTACAAAGGACGGGAAATTGTGGAGAGCCATAACTGCCAACATCTTGAAGGGACACAGCACATAGAAGAAGATATAACATTTGTTATAGAAATAAGATTGTCAAAATGAGTCTGCATTCCATTTGAAGTTGTTTATCTTACATTTGCACTGCACTAATGATCTTGTAAAAATAAGAAATATAACTCTTCTTGACCTTGATTTCATTGTTAATATTTTTATTACAATTACATCATCAGGAAAATCAGAGAAAAGACTACATGAATGTGTATAGAAACAATCCACTGACAGTAAAATGGCTGGTATATTCAATGTACCATATTTCTTATATGTTACAAAAGCTACATGTGGTAAGGAAAAACCTATAATTAGCTAGGTATTTTTTTAGGAAAAATATATTAGAGGATTTTATAACATACTATACTAACAAGTTCAAGTTTAATGAATAGTGAGTTTGTCTTGCTTGAACAATTATGACTGAGTAGTGAGTCTGATCCTCATTGTGTGCCCCCTACTTCTAGCTTGTGCCACAGCTAAGCTACACTCAGAAAATCACCATAGTGGCAAATCTAATTCTTCTTTCTCTCACAATAAGTTGTCACATTTTTTAATCTATTACTAAATATTTATGATTATTATTAATTAGATATTCAATAATTTAGCAATATATATGGATGGCAGCTGTGAGGCACCATCACAATAAACAAACATGGTGGACATTAGATAATAAAATTCTATAACTGAATTTGAAGTTTTTAGCTTCTGTTTTGAAACATGGTAATTCCTGTGTAACGATGGAACCATATTATCAAATTAGTAAATTTATTATATATATATATATATATATATATATATATATATATATATATAGAGAGAGAGAGAGAGAGAGAGAGAGAGTTAGTTAAACTTTTCTATTAAGTGTGGGTAAAATGATTTTAAAAATCCCCAATTTTTATATACATTTTTTAAATAAAGACTGAGAGACTTCATATCTTTTTACTTATATGCTGCTTTTGACAATACCATAATGGTTGTTAGCAGAAGTTCTTTAGCAGACAAGTGGGGTAATCCCACTATTATAAAAATTCTGGTGTAACAATTTTTAATGAGTACAAGTTGAAAGGTGATTGTAAATAAAACAAAGAGCAAACTTGATTGTAGAGAATAAAACAATTAAAGGAATGACAATTTAGGAAAAGAGAAGAAGTGAATAATGGAGAAAGAAATCATAAATTTATTAGAGAGGTGAATAATGGAGAAAGAAATCATAAATTTATTAGAGAAGTGAATAATGGAGAAAGAAATCATAAAGTTATTAGAGAAGTGAAATGATTAGAGTGAAAGACTGAAAATTGTAACGAATCCAAGATTAATATTTCTATGGAGGTTTGTTTGTATAAACTGTGAGTCCTTCAACATTTAAAAATCTCAAACAATGTATTCAGCACATATGTGAACAATAAATAAAAACAATAATATTATACATGTTTCAAACAAATAATTAAGATGCAAAACCAGAAAATGAGTTGGTGTAATTTAAAGTCTGTTAAAATAGGAAAGGTTTTGAATTAAATAAACATTCTTTTGAAGTCAGGGAGTGCTAATTATCCGTCTGCATGTGTAGGCTTGAATAAGAGAATGGGTTTCCATACATAGAAAGAAAAAGTTAGTTAAACCTTCAGCTGGTGCCAGCATGTCAGCAAAAGTGAGTAGTTAATTGGCAGTAGTTTCTTTGAAGTTGCAGGTAGAACCTTCTAATGAAAGTTTGTCTACAGATTTTTGGATTGCTATTTTTTATTATCTTTTAAGACTCTTGAAAACCAAAATAGAGTAATCTGATTGGTTTATTGTTCTAACACTTTGTCATGTGATAGGGTTTTCAGTACATATTCAATAGAGCTGATTTTGAAATTTACAACATTGAGGATGAAAGTATTATTTTCTGTGTGGAGATAAGTGCATGCAGCCCACAAATATTACCTTCTCTGTCCCATAATATTTGTTACTTTTAGTCTATGAAATATGTATGCAAATAGGACAACAATTATGAGACAGAGAGAGTAAAAATTTAGAGTAAACAATTTTACAAAAAACAAGTATCTCCACTAAATTTCATCTATAGACTTAAAACTTAAAAAATCACTCATTAGTTTTTGTAGTTTTTTATGCTACAGTCAGTCCATATATAAGAAATAATTTTACTTATTCAATCATTTAGACTTACAAAATAATGGTAATTCCTTTTTCATGTGTCTTCCTAAATTCCATATTCCTTCAAGACATTGTAGATTATCGCTCCCTCTTGCTTCTATTCCTTTATTATCTTTGAAATGTCATGGCTTCTTGATATTTGTTATAGTGGAACACACCTATTCTATAGTTAATAGACTCTCCCACCTATAATATGTAGGAGTAGTAAGAGTAAAGAGGGAGTCGCTGAGTCAGTTGATGTCGGACGACGGTTAGTCGAATACTAAAGTATCAGCGACCACAACTAGATTACTCTGTGTTATATCTATTATATGAAGTTCCTAACGTTTTGTACGTCAAACCTATTTTAGGACCGACTTAGTACAAATACAAGCCTCCACTGTGAAATCGCTCCACAACAGTATTTATAGTGCAATGGTTTCTCTTTTTATCTTCTCTATAGTTTTGAATTCATTACCACTCAAGGATAGAGAGCGCAATCTACCCTGTTATTTAATCCATAGATCAGGTGGGGAGAGACAGCTTGATTCATACCTTTTCTAAGAGTATTAGTGTGAAGTGAAAACAACAGACTAGACTGGCATTTGAACAGTTTTCAAATTCCAAGCAAGTAGTCATTTTTCTACCTGCATATCCTGTTCATGTGTGTGCATGTATATACAATGTTTTGTAATGGTTGTGAACTTTTTTTTTTAAATTACTAATCTGAACTAAAGTGACAAACACTACATTCTTTTGGAGCTGGATAAAGTGTAAAACAGAATTCATAAATTACTTATCAAGAAAAATTAATATATTCTTTTCATGGCTATCATACCATATGATTTGGGTTAACAAACTCTTATCATAAGAACATTACTACTGTAGGAAGTTTAATCTTCACTGGGTGCGCCATATTTCTAGCCTTATGCCAAGATAAACTAAACTCAGTAAATATCTATGGTTACCTCTCTCTAGAGTAGTAATCAGTAAACTTATAGATCATTAGTATGATAGCATGTTCAAGTTAAACATCATAAATAAGTAGTATTTCCAATGCTTAAAGTATTTTAGTTACTAAAAGAACTTACAGGTATTTTCTACCAAGTTTTTATATTAGTTTTAGTTCATGATTACTTAGTATCTAAGAAAGGCTTGAAGAATTTACACTTCTTGCGGATGTGTGTTGGAGAGGAATAGAAGGTTTGAATTATCAGAAGGCTTAAAATTGTGTGTGTTCAATAATCTTCCATCCACAACAATTAATACAAGACATAGAATAATTATTCAAAAACATAACATATTGTTTCAAAATGTAACAATTTAATTTATTAGTGTTTGGTGTACAAGTATAAGAGCTGAAAGTGTGATAGAGTTATGTCTCTTAGATCTGGAAATATTTGTATTTGAGCTCATAAAGTGAAAGTAATTATTAAACTGTAGTTTAGAAGAATAAAGTTTCTTTAACATGTTTGGAATTGTGTATTGTACAAGTTGGTAAAAGTTCAGAAGAGATTTCAGAGTTTGTATTTGCGTGAATGTTGGTAATGGTCTTTAACGTCTGACTGCATTAGTTAAGACGCGAGTTCTTGAAGATTACATCTTGGCAGCAAGGAATGAGATGTGAGAGAGAGAGAGTTTACACGTGTTTTGTTTTTATAATTTTCTTGTACCAAGTGGGAGGCTCAGAACGAAAATGTGGGAAAAGATTTGTCGTGTGCAGGTGGTTTGATTGGTCAGAACTGACCAATCAGCAAGCTAGATTGAAGGTGATTAACCAATGAATGTTTGTCATATATTCACTTACAGGGAACAGTTTATTTACCTATGCAGGGGTGACTGGCTGACGTGGAAGATTCCACACACTTACAGAATATATTAAAGGCAAGATGTACAGAGGAATACACCAACCAACTTAATGAGCTTGTGTAAATGGTAATAGTAATGATGATATTAGCTGTTTCCTTATAAGGAAACATTTGATATTCATTGAATGAGCAGCCAGTACTACTGTCAGTTGAAATTTATAGCATTTTTCTCTTAAAACTCTTCCAGATTCTTCTTTCCCAGTCAACTTTGATCTTCAAAAATGTAATGTCAATTGTTATCTGCTCTTTTCTTAATTCTTGTTCTTTTATTATTCTCTCTCCTTCATAGTATTTTTCTCATATTTTCTAACACTCAGTAACCCCTTGTGTCATAGTGGCTTTATTGCCCTGCTTGGGGTGAAATGATAAAAAATGCACAAAAAATCTTTTTTCAGGAAAATAGGTTTCTCCAATTCAATAGCTGTTACTGCTCTTCCTAGTATTATTGTGGTTTCAATCCTAAACTTTTATTTGAAGTAGTGTGGAATATCAATAGACATGTCAGAGTAGCCAATGAATGGATTCCTATAAGGTACCTGAAGAATAAAAATGTCAAATATGACATTTATTTTTATTCAAATTTGCACTTGTAAGTTATGATAAAATTATCTTTGCTAATAGATTTTATAACAGATTATTAGTATTGTACAGTCACTAATGTAAAAGTACATAATAATAGCTTGTTAGTCAAATGTTTTAGCATGTACTTCTTTAGATATTCTGGCACATATGATTTGAGACATCTGAAAGTGTTGTGAGACTTAATAAAAAAAATAAAATATAAAAAATGTATAAACAAAAATAAAAATAATTACAGTTAAAATAAGACATTTGCACTTTCTTTCTAAATCCTTATCAGTTTCATTTTCTCCTTCTCTAAACTTTCTATACTTCTCTTTCAACTAACAAGAAGGCAACCCTCAGATAAAAAGAGGAAGAAGAAAAGACTGAACCTGGCTGAAAAACAACAAAGTTTTGCAGGAGCAGAGCCTACTTGCATTATATAAAAAAATGAAAAAGAAAGGAACACCAGAAAATAAAAAAATTTCAGAAAACCAAAAAGAGAATTTTGATGTTAGCTGAAACTAGTGTTCATGCCAGATTCTTGAGACTGGTCAAAAGGATATAAAGCTGACACATCTGAGATAGAGGAAGAGGAAACAAGGAGAGGACAAAACAAAAGAGTGTTACTGCAGAGAAACCAGTCATGTGTGAGATGTGAAGTAGTAGTTTACAGGTCAACTGTTAATGATATTTCTGCTCTGCTTAGGGCCAAGAAAAATACAATAGATTGACATCAACCTATTTCTAAGATGACTACAACTACTATCAAGTGCTGACTCCAAATACTGAACTGAAACCAAACTTTCTCCAGACTGCTACCAATATCTGCCTAATTAATGAACTTTTTGCTATACTGAATACCAAAGAACTAACTTATCTCTCTAAAGAAAATAAATAAAAATATATTATTTAAAAATAATATATATCTCATCTATCACACAATAGCTACAAAAGTATAAGCTGATTCAATACTTCTAGATTGGATTAACAATCTAATTTCCTTAGGTCTATGAATGTACATATCTATTTCTCTGCTTGATTTTCTTGTTTTGCCCAATTCTAAGCCAATCTAAACAGTCATAATCTGTATTCTAAATGTTTTTTCATGGACTTCTCTTCTCCAATTGGTTCTTTAGACATGAGAAGAAGAAAAGTCTTTTAGCATGAAAGCCTTGACTGTGAATTGTTTGAGGTGGTCCATGGATCAGCACTCCATGGCACACACACTTCAGCTGATACCATCCGCTGCAGTAAACCATGGTTTGACAGGCAGGTTCATGATAATAAATAATAATAATTTGTTAAAACCTACACAGTGCACTAATATATCCAGCCCCACATGTCCATTTTCAATGTGTTGTTCACAAGTAAAAACATATTGAGGAGAATAAGTTTCCAAAATACTCTCTTGTAGTGGATTCATTGTTTTACACTAAGATTATCTGCTTAGTCAAGTGTAGTAAAACAAGCACAGATGAACTCTGCCATTCACCTTGAGAATGTAAATCAAAGTACTGCTTCTCTGTAGCATCATCATTATCATTGCCTACTATGACCAGGGAACACATTTCACACTAAAAATGTTAATTATTCATTTTTTGAATTTCTTCTAATAAAGAAAAAGATGGTAATGGAAATTTCTACAGAAGTAATTTGTAGGTTTGTTGAGCCATATAGCACAGTAGAAGGGCATAACATATTAGTTCTGCAGAAAATGAAAGACAACTACTTGGTTGGTAATGCTGCCTTTTTTGTAATTCTTTTACAAATGGTTGTTCTTCCACCATATTTTGTATGTAATTTGGAAAATTTTCTAACATGCCTAATCTTGTCAGTTTAGCATTATGTCCATGTGTAAACCACTGTGGCAACAGTATAGGGTTTCCATCACACTGGAGTTGGACATGAAGGTTTTGGCCAATGTAAATACATTCTTTTATAGATGAAAAATGTGTTTCAGTATAATATTTTTCTGTCGGTTGGACTTTGGTCAAATGATGCTGCTGGCCATTGGGTTGGTCACTCTGGTCTAAACCATTGCCCTGCCCATATTGTGTTGTTTGATCAGAGAGCTGGCAAAGATAAAATTATCATCAGCAAATGTGATGTTGGTCCATTCCTGGCAAAGCTATGTCAAAAAGGAATTTAACAAAAAAAATAATGTCCTTGCAGTTAAAGAAAAGAGAAGGGTTCTATAGGGTCTAGTTCTATGAAAATTTATATACTGTTTTTATACAATGAATTGGTTCTGGGTACAAAGCATTAACCCTTTATGCTTTGCGTTTTGTTGTGACACTATGCTCAACTTGACTAAGTCTGGAACAAGGCTTCAGTTGAAAGTTCTCTCTGGAAATAAGTCATGTGGAATTTGGCAGAGTGGTTGTCTCATCTGTCATCTGGAACTTCTCTTGGTCATCACAGTATTCTGCTTATATTGACTTCCATCCAAAACTGGCATGGGGTTTGAATTGGATATGGGGACTCAGTGGTTTCCTTATCCCCAAAATGTTTCTCTTTGTTATCTGGCTCTGGATAATTAATTATACCTCCAAATTTGGAGATATCCTCTCTTCTCATAGGTAGTGGTCACAGGATACTGATCTGCCCAACTCCTTCCCTCTCTTATACAAGCCTCGCATGAACACTTTTGAAAGGGCGTAGACAATTCCTCCATCTTCCTTGGTATTGTCACCATGACTGTTTTTTGACCAGTCTGGTTCCCAACTGTGTGGTGTGGCCTCAGTTCATGGTCATTAATTAAAATTATCATTTTAAATTTTGTGTTGACAAAATTTCTCAGTTTGGCTTTGCTCAAAAATCAGAAATTTACTAGCTGCTTCCTCTGGTCACTCCCCTCCCAAATCCCACTAGGGTCATTGTACTTTAAGCACCCTGGGTCCTGGGTCTTTACATAGCAAAACCCTATTCTTTGTTTTGTTTACAGAGATCACCAAATTTTATCTTTCCAAAGTGTATTTTCATAACTGGTGCTTTTTAAGCTGTCTCATTAATCAGCTGTCAGCTAAATATTGCTATATGGCTTTTGTGGTAACATCTTGTAACAGAATCTCTTATCTTCAGGGGATCTCTGTACTAAAAAGAAATAGACTTTGGAAATAAAAAGAAATCTCTTTTACTTCTTTCAATCTGTCCATCATTTTATTCTTTAATCCTTCTTGTCTCGTTCTAAACTATATTTTCAATTTAACCCCTTTCACTCAGTTTGCCAGTGTCTCATCAGGGTCATGGGCTATTCTATAAATTAGAATATAATCTTCCTATTTTTTTAAGATTCAAAACTGTTAGTACAACACTTTGTTTCTTCCAATTGAGTAAAATCCTTTATTATATCAACTGAAATAAAATCCTGTAATTCATCAGTTTGGACCAGTCATTGTTTTGGAGGCTTTCTGGATTCCCTTGTACTCAGCAAAACAGACAATATTCTTATTTTTTCTGAATGTATTGTAGGTATTGGATGTAAATCCCAATTCAGTTTGTTTCATTTTCCTTTCAAAATAAATTTCTCTTCAAAATGCTTCATACAGATAGCTGAATTCTTTGTAGGAAACCAATCAATACGACTAACAAATTTTATCCATTTTTTTGCAAAGTTGGATTTTCCAAAAGGAAAAGAAAATGTCAATACTTTTTCACTGTTAGTAATATATCCACTGGAACAGCCAAATGCAGCATATTTGTTGACCATTTTTGTTAAACAAAATATCATAACAAACTTAATAATTTAATCTTTAAATGCAATGTACTGTGAGGTAGAAAATTTATTTAATAGTGTTCATTTGCAAAACAAGCCATATACACAATTGAAAATCATAAAACAAGGTAACTCACAGCTGCTTATAATTTGTGGATTAGTAAAAAAGAAGGTTGAATACATCTCTAGGGAATTAAAATGACATCTAATAAAGTCTATATAATTGTACATTCTAAGAATTTCATTTTTAAAGTTACCTCCCTTTTAGATTAGCAATTTTCTAATTGTCCATCAAATTTTTCTTTTTTATTTGTATTAAGCCTGTTAGAATTCAGCCCGTTATGTGACATTTGGGGCTGTATAATACTAGTTGACCATGAAACCTAACAAAGCACATCAGCCAGTAAATTACTGGAATTTAATGCATTTAAAGGTAATCAGATTTTTGCAAACAATGTATTCATTATTAAAAATAGATTATGGTTTGGTTTGGTTTGGTTTGGTTTGGTTTATTTTATGGCATATCAACTTCAATGTGTCATTTAATACCAACAAGATTTTTATGATAGATTTATATAAATAGATTATGTATTCTTTATAATAAATCAGTTTGTAGATCAGGTTTCATTGATGTATTATTGTAAAGGGGGATTTTGTTGAGAGTCATATGTATTGCTGGTAATATTTTTTTCCTTCAAAAATGTATTGTTGGTAATATTTTTTTTTTCTTCAAAAATCTATTTCTAATAATATCTTTTATTTCTTCAGAAATGTATTACTGGTAATTTTATTTTTCTTAAATATATTGCTGGTATTATTTTTTTTTCAAAAATGTATTCCTGGTATTTTTACTATGAAAATCTATTTTTATGCTTTCGTTATGTTTTGACCCTAGTACAGATGACACATCAATCAATTTTATGTCTTCCACATGTGTTGCCTGCATACGATCTGCAACAGAAAACTGGGTGATCGCATTAGAAACAATGAATTTCTGACTAAATGCAACATGACAGGCATTGAAGTCATCCTAATGAAAATCCAACTCACCTGGGTAAGACATCTTTCTCGTATGAGCAATAGCAGACTTACCAAAACAACTTCTCTTTTGTCAGCTTCTAACAAGCTGGTCAGTTGGAAGACAACACTGCAAGGACACACTCAAAGACAATCTGAAGCAATGCAGCATCCTCATTTTTTCCTGGGAAAACAAAATATCAGAACGAAAGAGCTGGCGCCTGTCCTGCTTCTCATTTTACAAAAACGTTTGAATGAGGCCAACTGGAACATCAGGATCAACTGCATGCAAATATTAAAGAAAATTGGCAACATTATTACTCTTCTTAATGATAGCCTTATCTACAACTGTGGCTTTGAGGCACACAGTAAAGCAAGCCTTGCTTGTCCACTTAAGGAAACATATGTCAATTAATAGCCAAACCACATGTTCCATCTGTCTTAATTGCAGAATTGGAAAAGCTAGTTTTACTTTTGATAATCTTTATCACAGATTTGAAATACATGTGATGCTTCATTAAAGGTGAAAGTTGATGTGTACAAATCAGTAGTACTGACATCCCTACTTTATTTGTGCAGAATCTTGGACTCTGTACCGATGACAAATCAATCAACTGAATGCCTTTCATATGCGTCGCCTGTGTTGATCTGCAACAGAAAACTGCGTGATCACATTAGAAACAGTGAAGTTCTGACTAAATGCAACATGACAGGTATTTTCATCCTAATGAAAATCCAACTCAGCTGTTTAAGACATCTTTCTTGCATGAATAACAGCAGACTTCCAAAACAAATCCTTTTGGCCAGTTTCTAACAAGCAGGTCATTTGAATGGCCACTCTTGCATTTCAAAGCCAAACTCAGACCATTTGAGGCAACTATATTTCTTTCTGGAAAAACAAGGTGTTAGAGTAAATGAGTTGGCACCTGTCCTGCTTCTCATCTATGCAAAAGGTTTGAGTGAGGCAGACTTGAACATCAGGATCAACTGCATGCAAATATTAAAGGAAGTTGATAACATGTTGCTCTTCTTAATAATAGCCTTACCGGCTACTGTGGCTTTGTTGCATGAAGTGAAGCAGATTTTGCTGTCCCCTCACTGAAACATGTGGCAATTGATCCTTAACCACTTGAGCAAAATGGCTCAACCATGTGTTCCATTTGCCTAAAAGTTTGCAAAACACCTGCAGGCCTTGGGAGAAATATGCATGTCGATAGAAGTTGAGCACCTCTTACTTATTTATTTATTTATTGTCCACAATGAGAGTGTTCAACATATGTACAATAAAACCTAAGTAAATGTCAACATCTTTTTACATTATTTTTGTACTACTACCACTACTATTACTACACACACACATGCACATGTGTGTACACATGGCATTGGGAATGTTAAATTTAAATTAAATATTTTTAAAAAATATGTCTTGGTATATAGTTTAACCAATTTCATTTAGTTTCTTTTTTGTTTACATTTTTACCCTTTTGTGATAATAGAAGATCTGCTAAGAAAGGTGGTATGTTGCAAAAACTTGGACATGAGTTTACTGTGGATGATCTAGCAATTAAAACACTTTCTATACATTTTCATCTTAGTAAATTGCTTGCTTTTTTAATTAACATTTTTTAACCCAAAATTATAGTCAAACTCATTATGGTAAGAAACTAATGCATTTAATGTTTTGTTTTGTAAAAGATCCCTTTTGTGTTCATTTAGTCTTTTTTTAAATTCCTTGAGGTTTCTTCAATATAAATTCCTTATGGCAATTACAGGTGATAATTAAATTCCTTTTTCAAGTTTTAACCTATTATATTATTAGAAAAAGAAACTAAATGAAATCAGCTAGACTATATACTTAAAACATATATTTAAAAAAATAAATTAAATTTAAAAATCTCTGTATCCTCTCTCATGCACATGTGTAGTCATATCAACATAAATTTGACTTTAGTCCAATGATGTCCCAAAGAATAAAACCTGTCAAAATCTTTTCCCATTTTGTCAATTTTTTCCCTAAGATTGTTCTTGATATATAAAAATTTATATATCATTTTCTCATCTGTGCATGTATGCAAATGTTTCTTTAAGCAGGTCATCTCAAATAGAATAGACAAAATATTTTCTCTAATTGATGGATTAATTTCTGTATGCCATGAGTGAAATTATGTATGAACTGTTCATTATATATGTTTGTTTAATAAGTCATTTAAGTTTTTGCTTGACTTCAGTCAAGAATTAAAGTTTTGTGATGACTGTACTAAAGTTTACCAAATAACAATCACATTCATGCGGCAACTAATATATTCAGAAATTAAAAATAACTCATTTAAAATAGAGATATAATGTTATAATATGTAAGTCATTTCTAAAGATTTAGTGGATTTTATTTTTTAAATTTATTAAATTATTATTATTATTATTTAATCTGTCATATTCTTATTACTCCTAATGTCACTTTTAGTGGATAGTATATTTGAGTAGATGCTCCATTTTCCTAAACAGTGTTTATTTCATCTACCAGCCTGAACATTTGAGAAAAATGAAAGAAAATGTGCTTGAACCTGAGTCCTCTTTTCCATATATTTTATATATATCAAGAACAATTTTATGGGAAGAGCTATGACAAAATGGAAAAAAATTTTATGTAACATGTATTGTCCCAATTTAATCATTCCAAAATCTTCAACTATGCATATCTTGCCCAAATGTCAGACCACTGCCTACCCAAATAAATCTTCTCAGAGCTTGTATCTGGTAAGGCATCACATGGAGCCTCATGTCAATGATTCAGGGATTAGCTCAAAAACACTTTGCTGAGGACAGAAATCAATCCAGTCAATAAGGAAAGCTGCAGAAAGAACCAATTGGAGAAGAGCAGACCATGAAAAAACACATTCTTTGAAAAAACTAGAAGACAAATAGAAGAGTGAAAAAGAGCCCAAAGAAAAACCAAAGCTCTCCATTTTCTGAACCCTCCTGCTCTGCTATGCAGTGGCTGCAGATGTCTCTTCAGATTCTACATAGGACTCATTTCACACAGAAATATGTATTGATGAGCACCCTAATACTTGGCAATGAGTTCCACCAATGACAACTATCCCCATTATAAGATAAATAGAGCTTTGCTTGACTGTGAGATTCTTCATAGATAAGCAATTATAGCATGATGGATCAGATAGTGATTTCTCCCCTTAAAGAGGGATGCAGGTTCAAATCTTGCTGGAGGGCACATTTTCTATATTAAGCTTTCTTGAGCACATGGGTTGGTAGTAGTCGAAATAAACACTGAAATAAAAGAAGTATCTACTCAGATATGGGTACCTACTAAAAGTGATGTTTGAAGTAATAAAAATAGAACAGCAAAGTTTTAGAGAAAATAGAAACAAAAAAGAAACTCATACTTAACATCAGGGAGATACAATTGAAATTTCTAGGGCACATACTAAAGAAAGAGGGCTTGGAAAATCTAATACTCACAGGACAGGCTGAAGGCAAGGGGGGGGCGAAAAAAACAACACATAACATACTTAGTGAGCTTGAGTAAATGGATGGTGGAACAGGGTTTAGGAGAAATAACAAAAAGATTAAATTTATTAAGAGCTATGGAAGACAGAAAATTGTGGAGAGCCATGATCACCTACATTCTGAAGGGATGAAAAGATAAAGAAAAAAGTCAAATAAATTATATTTATTATAATAATATATATAATTATAAATTATATTAATTTAATTATATAAAAATTTAATACTCTTATTTTTTGCATCTGAAAGTAAAAATAAAAAAGAAGACTATGATAAAAAACATAAAATGTTGGAAACAGATTTAGAATA
This sequence comes from Acanthosepion pharaonis, assembly GCA_903632075.3. Classification (NCBI taxonomy): domain Eukaryota; kingdom Metazoa; phylum Mollusca; class Cephalopoda; order Sepiida; family Sepiidae; genus Acanthosepion; species Acanthosepion pharaonis. Next base: position 1,534,917 of record CAHIKZ030000258.1, read on the forward strand.
TTAACAAATAATGGTTATTATTATTATTATTATTATTATTATCATAAATTTGTTGCAATAATCAAGTTTTAAGTTTGAATGTTAAAGGATAACATTTTGAAAAGATATTTGCTTCTTTTTCTTAAATTATCACATTATAACTTTTATGACTGTCACACCACTGAGAAACTAAAAAAAAAGTAGCTACTGTAGCCAATTACTTAGCAATCAACTATCTTTCAGCATCTTTTTTAGGTCAAGTGACTTAAGATTGAAAAAATGTCCCAAAGGCACTGAAATGGAATGTCTGATGGGCAGGCAAACAAAGTATTCAAAGCAATGGTGATGTGGGGTGGTTTAAAAATAACAAACAAAACCATTATGTACTTAGCTAAAAATCTTAGCCAATATAAACCAATATCAACATACCGTTTCCTTCATTTTTAATATTCTAGTTGACACAAAGCAGGAAATGAATCTTTATAATATTAATTCCAAAAAAGTCCATAAATATTCAGTGAAAATTAAACTTTTAAAAGTGAAAAAATCATATTAACACAGGTGTCTTTCTGTTGTAGAGTAGTTTTCACAGTGGAGGCTTGTATTTCACTAAGTCAGTCCTAAAAAGGGTCCGACGTACAAAACGTTAGGAACTTGAAATAAGAGTTAATGACGCAGCAATCTAGTTGTGGTCATTGATACTTCAATGTCCGACATCGACTGACTCACTTAACACCACTGAGCCCCAACTGGCAACCGCTACTACTACTACTACTACTTATTATGTGTGAGAGAGTCTATTAATAATAGAATAGGTACGTTCAGGTATAACACTCTCAGAGCTCTATCCTTGGTACTATGCTGTTTTTAATCTTCATTAACAACCTTCCCAATGATAACATTTTCTACACTGATGAAACTATCATTTACTCCTACCTCTATAGTAAAGCTGATTAGTCAGAGACTGTCAAAATGGCAGCCGATGTACAAAAAAACCCCAAGATCTTCATTAACTGGGGCAAAAGATTTCTTGCTAATTTTAACACCTCCAAAACTAAGCTTCTTTCTATTAATCATCTGAGAGACCCCTCTCTGCCTTCCATCAGCATGGCTGATGCTATCCTCCAAGAAAATGACATTGACACTTCTCGGGCTAATGTTCTTAGCTGACATGAGGTGGAAAGACTATATTAAATCTGTTGCCAGATCAACTGCTAAGAAAGTTGGTTCACTGTATTGAGCAAGACAATTTTTCTCTCTGGAATCTATCTTGCATATCTATAAGTCTACCATTCATCCATGCTTAGAATATTGCTGCCACATATGGTTTGGTGCCCCTGCTATTTACCTTGAACTCCTTGATAAGATCCAGAGAAGAATCAGCAATATTATTGGTCCTGATCTTGCAATTTGGCTTCATTCATTTGCCCACCGCTGTAAGGTTGCCTTTCTGTGCCTATTTTATAAATACTTTCATGAAAATTGTTTGGATAACCTCTATGCTATGCTACCTAGATTGTATGAACTTAAGTGCAATGTTAAACTGGTGGCACGATCTTATCAATTTACAGTTGAGCTGGCTAGATGTACCTGTAACTATCTATGCTAACAATTTTTTATCTCACAGTTCTCACTTGTGGGACTCCCACCCAGCTCCATGCTTTCCAACCAACTTTATTCTGCAAAACTTTAAATGCAATGTCAATCACTATCTACTGTCCTCCTGATTGCTCTTTTCTTCTTCTACTCATTACTAATGTTTTTGTTCTTAATTCCTCCACACCCCTTGCATGCTAGAGGTTGTAGTGTTTTGCTTGGGGTGATACCAATTAAAAAAAAATGGGACCAGAGGAAAAAGTTTTTTAAAATGGTTATAGTATCATCAAAATAAATATAAATTATGTTCATTAAAATATACAGAAAATGTTATTAGAACCCTTCATTCTGGGAATTGTTAGATGTTCATTTTTATCTAAATGGATTTTTATTTACTTATCAAAAATATATATTATCCAACTATCTAAAATACATTTTTTTTAATTATCTAAAATACATTTTTACATAATCATTTAAATACATTTTTATCCAATTATCTAAACTACATTTTTAACCAATTATCTAAAATACATTTTTATCTAATTGTGTAAAATACATTTTTATTTAACTATCAAAAATACATTTTTATTTATTTATCTAAAATACATTTTATACAATTATCTAAAGTACATTTTTATACAATTATCTAAATAAAGTTTTACCTCATTATCTAAAATACATTTTTAACTATTTATGTAAGGTACATTTTTATCCTATTATCTAAAATAAATTTTTATCTAATTATCTAAAATACATTTATATCTAATTATCTAAATACATTTTACACAATTATCTAAAATATATTTTTAGCAATTATCTAAAATACATTTTTATCTAGTTATCTAAAATACATTTTTATCCAGTTATTTGAATACATTTTTAAATAATTTTACCATATGTAAGGCAATAAAGCCACTAAGATGTAAAGTGTTACAGAATATGAGAAAAAACTCTATTAAGGAAAGAGAACAATAAAAGAACAGGAATTAAGAAAAAAGAAGATAACAACTGAAATTGCATAAAAATTTTTGAAGATCAAAGTTGACTGGGAAGCAAGAAGCCAGAAGATGAGTTCCCCAAGTGATAAGTACGAGAGAAGAAACTCTTAGCATAAAACTTACAGTTACATCTAGCCATTGAAACTGTAGAATTTTGCACTAAAATGCAAAATGCCACATTCTATTTCTAGATTTTTATATTATTATATTATACTTTATCAATTTCTTTTGCTGAAATGTTTTCAAAGAAAGCTTGAAGGTGAATTGAAGTTAAAAATAGTTGCTGACATTCAAAAACAAAAAAATCATTGATATAGAATAAACAATCTAATTATACCAATTGAAAAAAAAATCTCACTGTTTTTAATAATTTGCATTACTAACATAGAGAAAATTCTCAAGATGCCACGGCTATAGAAACCTTTGTGGCCACCAGTTCGATACACCTGTATTAGATAAAATGTATTAAATCTGATAAATATTTTAATATATTTTCTGTTTATTTTTATCAATATAACTTATTTCAGTAAATGCTCTGATTTAATTAAGCAGTATTAATTACATTTACCAGCCTGAATGTTTGAGAATTTTGTAGAAAATGGGTTCTGTTAACCATTCTGCCACAGATAACTTTCCAGTTAGCAAGGCCCAAATTGCTGCTTATTTCAATTCCTGTTAGAGAACTTATATTTTCTACAAAATTTTGCGAACAACATACAAGCATGTAAATGTAACTAATACTATCTAATTAAAAACAGAGCATTTACTCAAATCAATTGTATCCACAAAAATAATGTATAAACAGAAAATATATTAAAACACACACACACACACACACACACACACACACACACACACACACACACACACACACACACACAAGTTCGAATTCCAGTCAAATCCACTACATTCACTTAATACCCTTGGGAAAGGTATGAATCCTCTTCTCCCCCCCCCCCAGCTATGGGTAAATAGCAGAACAGCCTGGGTTCTATAGTCTTGGATGGCAACTGGTCTTCTACAGAAAGAAATGGCAACCTACTGTGGTAAAAAAATCTGCCTCATCAGTCATGTATCAAAAGATGCATGATCACCTGTGAGTATCACATATGGCACATAACTGATATACATACATACATACATATATATATATATATATATATATAGAGAGAGAGAGAGAGATAGATAGATAGAGAGAGAGAGAGAAAGATAAACACACACACATGCGCAAACACACACATATATAATCTCAACATTGTATTATTATATTCAAAATGTTCTAGTAAAAAAAAATTGGTTTCTTTTGTATAACTTTTTGCTTCTTAATTATTTTCTTCTCACTCATACAATCTTTAAATTTGAATATGTATTATATATTTTAGTTTTGATTTATTTTTCAAATTAAAAACAATATTCCATGTTATAAAAACTAGTAATAAAACCAAAGGTATTAGTTTTTACATGCCAATAATTTCACCTGTAATGTATCATAACACTGAAACAATTATCAAGTCTTTTCTATCAGGTAGGAGGTCCTTGAAGGTCAGCATCAATGGCCAGGCTTTCGAAGCTCATGAGATCAATACAGGCACTCCTAATACTCTCCCCTTGGTTATACTTTCTTTCTGCTTTATATTAACAATTTGCTTAAGAAAATTTTCAGATTATTAGTAAATATCTATGAAGTTGACACCACAGTTTATGTGTGTATCTCTCAAAATCTAAATGACCAGTGCCTGGCAGATGAACACTTAGCTCTAAGAACCCAATAGGTGGAAAAACTAGCTTCTAACTTTCAATATATCAAAAGTCAAGCTAGGAACTTTTTGTTATCATCAAGCACACCCAGAGGTCCCTTTCTTTGAACATCAACTGGAACTCATTCAACCCAGATCTCAAGTGGAACTAATATATATAATCCATTGTTAAAAATCCTGGAAAAATGGTTGACTCCTTGTAGTACTCCAGGAAGTATCTTCTCTTCCTACTAACCTCCTTTTCATATCACAGACCTCATTCAGTCTGCCGGATTAATAAATGAAAAATCCATTAATTCTTTAGAAATATAAGGAGTATGTCTGCCTATTATTTTTGTTATTCTTCTCTTCTGCATGTTTTTTCATTTTTAGCTGGTGACATTTCATGTATAGGTGTTCTCCATCAAGTTGCATGACCTCAGACAGATAGAACCTTCACTGAATATTTGCAGTGCGAAGCAACACAGACTTCTGAAGTGATAGGATACTAGTCATTATTCTGACTTTCTTGACATAAGACTTTAAATTAGGTGGTATAAATCCCAATTATAACTGGGACAATAGTGTCCTCAGTGTTCCACCTTCTGATAAACTCAATCCAGAAGTCAGTGTACTTCTTAAACTTGTCAATTTCTTTGACCATGATATTATGACCACCAAGAACAGCCGCATTAATGCATTTTCTCGTTTTTTTTTCAATGTTGGTTATATCTGGTTTAGTGGATTCATGGATGGTCAGTTTGGATATTGAAATCCCAGAAGATCTTGACTTGTTTGTTTTCTATCACCTTTTCCAGCATGTGTTCATTCCATTTCTTGGTGACTTCAAGTTTATACTTAGTACATAGGCACCAATACAGATGTGAGGCCACTGTATCAAGGTGGTGCTTGTATTCTTTCTGTGAAATCATTCCACAAGCACTAAATAATATATAATTCTTTTCATTACTAATTATTATTATTAATGATAAAATTGATAGGATGAATATATCATTTTACATATAATATAATATATAATATATATTATAGTATATTACATGTAAAATGATATATTTGTCCTATCAATTTTATCATTAATAATAATAATTAATAATATGTGTAATATAAGTAATACTTTGGTAACTTGCTGTGACACCTGTATTACTTAGACTGAAACTGACTCCAAATAGCTTCTTCTTACCTGTGACCTTTATTTATATCTATGGACTAGTTCATATAGCCACCCAGGGTGTACTGTTTACTCCATGTCACCCCCCCCCCCTTTGAGATTAATACATTTTATAAATATTTTATTTTTTATTAATATTAGTTTCTTCCCCTCCACTTTCTGGAGAGTTCGCCACTGTATTTGACTTTGTAGTTTTTTCTTTCTTGGATCCACTTCCAGTTCTTCAGTAGGCTTTCTTTTCCTGGAACTTGTTTTTGTAGGTTCCCCAAATTGTTGTAGTGATGGCATATTGAATACATTATATAACATTTTTATCAGTTCTTCCAATATTTCAGGTCTTTCATCAATGAACTTTTTTTCAGCTGATTATGGTGCCTTTTATGTTCAAATCTTTTCCTTTTTACCATGCAAATCAACTTCCCAATTCTTGCTGATATTATACTGTCTTTCCACATTTCTTGTCATCCTAATATGCTTTAAAGAATACTTTATTGCTTACCTTGAAACTTTTGGTGTTGTTTCTTTTAAACATTTGTGTTTTTGACTTGGTAATAACTTGTTGAGTACTGATTTTACTTTTCTAGCTAGCGATATGCCTGGTAGTGTATTGGGGTTAGGTGTTACATGGTAAGTTCTTGTAAAATTTTGAAGTGCTTCCTCATTTACTTTCTCAAGACTTGCTTTCTTCAACACTCTTTTGAACATTCCCACAAACCATTCTGCTTCTCCATTCGACCTTAGGTGATACAGCTCAGTCATAATATGTTCAATGAAGAACATCTTACAAAAGTCTTTGAATTCTTTACCTGTGTACTGCATTCTGTTTTCAGATAATATTGTATCTAGCATATCATATCTTTCAAACAGTTCATGCAAGAAATTCAATGTCACTGAAGATGTTGGATTTATGCACTTATAAATTTCCAGCCATTTAGTGAAACTATCAACTACCCCAAGATAATGTGATCCATTCATAAGACCTTCAAAATTTATATGCAGTCTTGACTATGGTGTGTCTGTCTTGAGCCAAGGTTCTGTCTGTGATAGGTAGTTTTGCTGTCAGAGAACAACCTCTGCAGGCTTTTACTATTTTTTTTCCAATATCTTGGTCCATTCTTGTTCAATATATGAAACTTCTCATCAGATATTTCATTCTTGAAATATCAAGATGTCCACTATGAAAATCCTTCAATATTTGTTTCTGTAACAAACTAGGTATTACAACCCTTTGACAGAACATTACTACACCATTGCATAGCAAGTAAGATTTTTATCAGAATGTGTACCGTGTCTTCAAACCAGATTTCACTTGGATTTTTCAGTAATATGTAGTTGCAGTATTTTTCATACTTTATGGTAGCTATTTTCCTCAACAACACAATCTTGTTTTTTTCTCATCTTCCCAGCTTCTGCATTTCTGATTGAATATTTGTTCATATCAATAAAAAATATGCAGAAAAAGTTAGTCCCTCATCAGGATTGTATACAAATTCTGATATGGTGTTTTGGACAGCAACTGGCATAAGAGATGTTGAAGAATTTTTTTGTTTTCTTCAGAATGATATCCAACAACTCCTGTTGCTGTTTTGTAGTTCTAGCAACTGTTGATTTTGTTGTTATTGCTGTTTCTCTTGTTGTTGTTGAATTTCAACTATCAAAGCAAAAATTGGCTCCATATTCACAAGAATATGTTTTTTCCCTACACTAAAGAAAAAACAATTTTTTTTCTTCTACACAACAAGGAAAAAATTTCTTTTTAAACCAACATGGTTAAAATTCTTGTCATCACCCATATTCTTGTTCCCAAAGCAACAAGTTTATTTTTTTTTCCATACTTGGTCACTCAGTATGAGTTTCCAAATTCTTTGTAACTCTAGTTACAACTTGTATGAGATCCTGAATCCTCATTACTGTCATAAGTTGTAAGAGTTCCAAATCCTCATCACAATGGTTATAGAATGTCTAAGTCTTGGATCCTTCATTACTACTGTTAGAATGTGCTTTGTAGTCCTTATAATATAAGTAATGCTTTGGTACCTTGCCGTGAGGCCTGTATTACTTAGTTTAAAGACTGACTCTAAATGGCTACTTTTTCTTACCTCTGACCTGGAGCTCTTTATTTATAGTTACTAGCAGGGATATCCAGTGTTGCTCAGAAGATCTCTGAATAATAGCTTATTATTGAAAAGATATTTTTCAGCTATTTTATCGAAATTAATTTTTTATTCAGTCTTTAAAAAATAAACTTCATTGTTTTTTTTTTGGTTTGTTACAAAATAACTAAATTTAGGAAAATACCACACTACAAATACCACACTTGGGGAGGGGTGCTTAGGTGTTGAGCATCCCCATATTTTTATTCTAAAAGAAACTTTATTTTTCTATTTAAATACTAACATAGTCTGCTAATATTGTTTTCAAACAAATCAAACTTAGATAAAAGTTCATTAATCTTTTTTCAAATTATTATTAATAAAAAATTAAATAAACTTAAATTAAGATACATTTAAACATTAACTTAATCATTTTTTCAAGCAGAAACTATAGAGTCCTACTTTTTTGAAAAATAATTATTTACTTTTTTTTGTATTTTTAGCTAACATATTTCATCCAAATTTTACAAGGCAAAAAAAGAAATGAATTTATTGAACAAAGTATCTATAAACAAAAACAAAATGTTCTGTTTTTTTTTTGCTATCCTCTGCCAGCTGGAATGATGGAGAAAGCATTACCATGCACTATCACCAGTGAGATATGCTGCAAGAGGCACTCTGTTTCGTGCGGCATGTCACTTAATCACATCCCAAATCAACAACTTCCCCATTTTAAAAAGGGAAATGGTAATTCCATTCAGCCACTTTCCATCACCACAGTCAGGGTCTAAGGGTTTGATTTGGGAAGGGAATGCAGTTGCATCCAGAATTCTTCTGATGAGGTCGTTTATTGCTGCTTGTCTTGGAAAGCAGCCATCACTATGACAACAGGAGAGAGGATGCAAACCAAACTCATCAATGGAAGCTCCACATCTACATCTGCGACACTCACATAATTTGAGTCCAAGACAGATCATGACTCCAACCATAGTGCACTCATCATTTAGAAGGGTACCAGTAGATGAAGAGAGCACTGCGTTGAGTCAGGCACCAGCCACTACTCAGTTGTGAACCAGATAGTAGACAGCCGAGGTGGTGCTGATCCATAGAGAGCCTTAAATTAGTAAAATTGGCAATTTACTATTTATTTTGGAGGGGAATTTAGATTTTTTTAAGTAAATAAAGTTTTACTTTTAAACATTAATTACTATTTTGAAAGAGAGTAGAAGCAAGATATATTGAGAATTTAGTTTTGAAAAGCAATTTGTTTAAATTTCAAGTTATATTTGTATTTGAAAAGAAGATATTTAGTTAAATAAAAATTAGCAGAGACAGATATAACTTATGGTCAACATTAGTCATGTTGAATATTTGTTTTACAAATTTAAGTATATTTTATTTAGATTAATTTTTGAAAAAATAAGGCTCGCTATAGTTTTTTGCTTTAATAAAACTTAATTGAAAATGATTTACTTTTTTATGTTAGTTACAAACCAAAAAAACAATGAAGTTTATTTTTTAAAAATTGAATAAAAAATTATTTTCTATAAGATAGCCGAAAAAATATTAATAAGTCAATAATACACATGTACAAACACACAGAGGCAACTGCTCTTTAAGGTGATACTGAGTCTATATATTTATTTTGTAGCTGGACACACACACACACACACACACACACACACACACACACACACACACACACACACACACACACACACACAAATATTTGAATAAATAAATATTAAACTTTTTGGTCAAATAATTGTATTTAATATTCTTCTCCTTTTAAATCTATTGTTTTAATATTCATTTTTTTAAAGTTACACTTTTATTTACTATAGATGTGAAAATAAATTCAAGAGAATAAAAAATTTTAAAAATACATACTTGTATATCATGTAGCAGAATTAAAAAGTATGGTCTCCCTTGAAGGCTGCAGTATAGGATTGCATAGAAAATGATCAGGGCATCAAAACTCAGCCAAAAAAGGTTGCAAGACACATGAAGGAGGAGTGCATCTTGTTCAGTTTATTCAGTAGATACCACTATATGCATCTTTTACCACTTTCTCAGGTCATTGATTAAAAATGGCTTTGAGTAAGTGAAGCCTATAGTTCTTAGCAAGGACCATCCTTTTTTGAATCTTGTATATTGGCACTACAGAATCCTAAAGAACTGCACCAAATAACAGAAACCACACCACTTGAGGACTTTCAACAGCAGCATCAACTAAAATGTAACTCAAAGAGAGAATAATCAAAAATTTAATCAAAATTTTGACATTTTACACTACATTAAAAAATTAAGAAAGAAGTCTTCATCGATAGTGGAAAGAACAATAACAGTTACTGGGTGTGAGAAACCTCTCTTTCTAAAAAAAATTGTTTTAATAAAAAGATTTTATAAATTTCAACCAACGGTAACACTAGCTGTTCAGTCAATGAATGCTGAATATTTCCTTATAACAGAACGGCTATTATTACCATTACCATTTGAGAACACGAACTGAAATGGTGTATTTCAGCTAACCATCATCAAAAATATTTGATGGTAAAATTAAGTTGTTCAAAGATATGAACTTTTGCATGCAGATGTTTGATCACATTTAGCAATGAAACTAGGATGATGATACATTCTAATAAGCAAGAATTTGTCAGAAGGCCTACAAAAACAAAATGATTCTCAACAAAACAATACTGTTTGGTAGTCAGAGTTTTATGCTTTAGGGATCCATAAGGGGTCAGTGGATCAAGAAAATTATTTAAAATTGACAATAGTTTGAATAGTATCATATACATCCATTTGCTGAAGGATTCATATCTGATTTCAATGAAGGTGAGAATTTTTAGCTTTATGTTACAGATCATGTTGCATGGAGCTTAAAAGCCTTGTTTATGGAGCTCTTGAAAGATTGGCTAGCTCAGAGCTCTGGCAATATCAGAGTAGTGTTTTTCAGAAGAGTCAATGCAGTCTTGAAGAATTGTGGGAATTCAGCCACAGAGAATGGCACCTCATACCTGTAAAGATACTGAGGTATTCATACACATCCCTTCCCAGGTATAATACTATATAATTTTCTATAATAAATATCTATATTTTTAATTATAAATATATTTTTAAAACTTTGTATTCACATTAGTTTATTTGAAATAGCTGAAAACATTTTCATTGCCATTTTTTTGGTCATTTTTTATATTTTCCTTTTATTCAAAATTCCTGCTACAAAACATGAAAATTACATATTGAAATGACCCAATACACATGTTATCCTCTGTTTCCCTCTGCTCTTCTTGCATTCAGTGTGAGTGTTAAATTCTCCAAACCTTCCTTGCTCATTATTATGTCCCAGAAATTTCAAATCTCTTTCTGATTTTAAGTAATTTTTTTTTCATTCCTATTTTCCTTTAATTTCTTTGTTGCTCACATGTTCCATTCATAATCTCATCTTCACATGGGAAAAACTTTTGCTGTATTAGGAGAATAGATATTAGATAGCAGTTCAAATTGTTTTTCTTTATTTCTAATGAAATTTTCTTATCTCATAATACTTTGTTTAGTCTCTGAAAGGCTTCTTTTACTCTTCCAATATGATTTCAGATCTCTGTCATATTTCCCATTGTATTTTATGACACTACACAGATTGCTAAATTGTTGTACCTGCTTCATTTTGATGTCTTCAATTCATAGTTTACATTGGGCTGTTCTTGATACAGACAAATATACATTGTCTTTTTATAATTAATAGTTTGTAGATAATTGAAATAACAAAACAGAAGAGTCCTTTTTTATTTTCTTTACTATATTTTTATAGGTTCCAACAGTTTCCATTTTGAATTAGCAGTCAATACAGTGTCATCTGCCTACCTTATGTACTTAAGATTATATTTACTGATAATAAATCCTGGTAAGTCTTTGAGTTCTCTTAGGATCACCTCACTGTATCCAAATCCAAATCCAGGGCCTACCTGCTCCTGTTGGAGGAACCCCTCCTTGATTGATCATGCCTTCAGGGGTGTAGCTGTACTCATCACATTTGGCCAATGCAGGTTGAAGATATTTAACCAATAGCTGGAGGTATGTATTCAGAATTGTCCTTCTTCTAGATTGGTTGCCACGAAAGGCTGTCGGATCCAATCTGTACTGCTATTTTACTCGTAGCTGGGGTAGGAGAAAAGATGAATTCATATCTTTCCCAAGACTATTTGTACATAGGTAAATGTAATGAACTTGACTGGAATTTGAACACTGTTCCCCAATTCTGCAATCTGAGCTGCTATCCATTACTCTACCATGCCTTACTGTATAGGTTGAATAAATCTGGTGAGATGATGAAATGATTCATACTTTTCTAATGCCTCTTTCTAGTTCTGTATGTTAGCTCAACATTTTCTGTCAGCATGAAGGCAGTTTGATCCCAGTAAATTTTGTGAATTATTCTGATATTTTTCTCAAATAAATCCCATCCTGGGTATGATGATAAACTACATCTGACAGTAAGGCTTCTGATCGTGGGGGCTTGAGGAGCATAGAACCAACTCTTAATTGCTCTTGTTTCCCAGAGCAACTGTAGCCTAGGGTGGTAGTACCTGTTAGGGTGCCAATTATGGGCAAATAGTGAACTCCCAAATTGGGATCAAAACACTATGAAAATATAAAAATATATTTTTATAGTAAAAATACCAGCAATAGATCTTAATAGTAAAAAAAAAAATTAACAAAGCTCCTAGGAAAATTCAATTTCAACATTAAATGTAAATGACCCATAAGGAGTTGATATGTTGTTAAAAATATAAATAAATCAATTTTTCTTGTTTCTTATTTCTTTATTTAGTTTATGGAAGGTATCTTTCATTATTCCAATGTAAATTGGGATTTCTGTATTACACTTTTCATCACCTGTTAGGACACTAGCCATATAATTAAATTTCTGCACTTAGTTGATTATGACATCTTTAGTTCATAACTCATACCTTGTGATGTCTCTCTTGCTGTTGAACATACATTGTCTTCTTATAGTTAATAGACTTTTCTTCTCACTTTCCTTTACCACCTTATCTAGGAGTAATTGTAGTTTCTTTTTTTGAGCCTGCCATCAACACAATGTCATTTTTGTATACTTGCATAACTCATTTTCTGTCCATATACTAGAAATTTATTCTCATTAAATGCTACAGATGATTCTAATACTTTTCCCAAATATACAAAATATTCCTACAGATTCCTTCATATCAGGTGTCAAGTCAAAATTCTTGATACATAAATCTAGATGTAGACAAGCCTCAAAGAATTCCCACCGTTCTATAAAAACCACAGATTATTTCTGTTTGAATTTCTGGGATGAGGAGTTATCATTATTTACATAATTTACATGCAGATTATTGTCCTCACGTTTTTTATTGTTATCACAATGTTTCAATGTATTTCAATCTGATAAGCTACAGGGAATGCTGAACTGAACCTTTTATTTAATTGAATGTTTTTCTTCCACTGTCCACGTCTAGGGATATGAAAGTTGGCTGAATGTTCATAGGCTGACTAAGTTAATCTCATGGAATATGGACAAATGAAGTTTATTTTTCAACATAGTTCTCCTTCTTCCATCAGTGTTGAAGTGCTTGGATCCCATTGGTGGAAAAGCTTTCACCTTGGTGGTTAAAAACACATCAACATCAGTAGGTATGACATCATCATCACTGTGATACTGGTTTCCATCTAAGTGTTTTTTCATGTTGGAGAACAGATGATAGTCAGATGGGGCCAAATAAAGAGAATAAGGAGGGTCATCAAACAGTTCAAAGCCACGCTCATGTGCAACAGCCATTGAAAGCACAGACTTGTATGCTGGAGCAATGTCTTGATGAAATAAAACCCCTCTCATCAGTTTTTCTGGATGTTTAATCTTGATAGCCTTTCGTAACTCTCTTGGAATACTATTCTCCATTGATGGTGTGGGCTTTTGAAGATAGTCAATAAACACAATGCTTTTTGCATCCCCCAAATCTGGGGCCATCATTTTCCCTGCAGATGAAATGACCATAGCCTTCTCTAGAGCAACTGAGGAGAGGTGTTTCCACTGCATGGATTTTTTTGTTTCTGGCTCAAAGTGATGAGCTCAATACACATCCTGGATTAGGAAACATTCAAGGAAGCCAGCTACATTTTTGCATGTAGGTTTGGGAATAACCAGCTGCACTCAAATAAAATTATATATAGACAGCTATTAACAAACTGAAATTGAAACGTATATGATAGATAAAGAAAGAGAGAGAGAGAGAGAGAGAGAGAGAGAAAAAATGAATACACTTCTTCCATTGATGTTACAGTGCTTGGATCCATTGGTGAAGCTTTTATCCTGTTGGTCAAAAAATCAACAGCAGCAGGTATGACATTGTCATCACTGTGATACTGGTTCCCATCTAAGTGTTTTTCATGTTGGAGAACAGATGATAGTCAGATGGGGCCAAATAAGAAGAAATAGGGAGGATAATCAAACAGTTCAATGCCACGCTCATGTGCAACAACCATTGAAAGCACAGACTTGTGGGCTGAAGCAATTGTAGAGGACCATGTGGGTTTACATGTTGTTGAATTAGAAACACATGCTGTTTATTCCTGCTAGAAGAAGGTCCAACTACAAGAACATGGCAGACTCAAGTTGAGTCCAACCGAATATGTAAAGAAAACAAACAAGACCAGTATATATATATGTATTAAACAACAAATTTACAAGTGACAAAGACATCAACATTTGTGTTTGTGTGTGAACGTAAAGAATTTGTATATTGGTGAAAGTTTGTACATACATGTATGTGTGTTTCATGGCATTTTCCCACAAGTGGGCAAAAATGTGGATCTCTGTGAGAGAACACGTGTGTGTGTGTGTGTGTGTGTGTGTGTGTGTGTGTGTGTGTGTGTGTGTGTGTGTGTGTCTGTACGTTTATATATTGGATCGGATTTCCTACATTTTTCAACCAATTTCAACAAAACTTCACAAGACTATGTAAAATTACATGTGGTTCTGACAGTGCCAAAAATTGGAAAAACACAATTGTTTTTGCACGAAATCAATTTGTAAACACGATTAAGAGGCATTAATGAAAGGGGGACAACTCATATCAAGTTATACTTATTAATATCGAGTTATCAAGTTATACTTATTATAAAACTCAGGTTGGTTGTGTGTGTGTGTTCATTTATATATGGGATCGGATTTCCTACATTTTTCAACCGATTTCAACAAAACTTCACTTTTTTTTGGCAGGTAGTGTTTCTTATTGTCTTACACACTTTTTTCTTTATTTTTACATTCAGAATGCTTTAAAAATTCCATTTACAAGACAATTGTTTATAATAAAATTCAATTCAATTCATAACGATTGAAAACAATGTTTTTGTTTGAGTTTGGGTTTGACCAATTCGTAAAAAAAAAAAAAATTAAGACATGCGTGTCCGTCAACCTTAAACATTAATCTTTGTCAATTTTATTTTTCCGTCTTTATGATGGTCGATCTATCTCTTACTGTTACATCCCTGGACAACGCCGGACTCTACTGCTAGTAGTCAATAAATGTAATGCCTTTTGCTTCCCAAAAAACTGATGCTATCACCTTCCCTACAGATGAAACAACCCTGGCCTTTTGTGGAGCAGGTGAGAAGGGGTGTTTCCATTGCATGAAGTGTCTCTTTATTTCTGGTTCAAAGTTATGAACGCAACATTCATCCTGGGTTAGGAAATGTTCAAGGAAACTAGCTGGATCTGTCTCAAATGATGTTAGATTTTCCCATGATATGATCATCCTGGTACAC
Source organism: Acanthosepion pharaonis (assembly GCA_903632075.3). Taxonomy (NCBI): domain Eukaryota; kingdom Metazoa; phylum Mollusca; class Cephalopoda; order Sepiida; family Sepiidae; genus Acanthosepion; species Acanthosepion pharaonis. The sequence goes on from CAHIKZ030000258.1 coordinate 1,550,317, forward strand.
TTTTGATCAGGCATCAGAAGACATTGTACCCACCAAGCAGAAACCTTCATCATGCCAAGTTCATTGTGCAAAATATTCTCAACTCTCTCATGGGATATGCATTGGCTATTTGTGATTTGCAATCACCTGTAATCTATCACCAAGTGGAGGCAGACATTGGGTCATCTTCATGACTCTCCCTTCTCCTCCTAAATTCAGCTGCCAACTATTTCACTATTGATAAAACTGGAGAATCATCCCTTAATATAGTAACCATGTCAACATGAGCGTCCTTTTTCTACAGGTACTTGTTAACATTATGATACCAAATTTTGTCTATTTTCAAGAGAAGTTGCTACTAGTTACTTTTGAAGTCTTCTCTGAACCTTCAGATGCCAATTTTCCTGGAACAAAATAATGCATTTATTAAACCTAGAAACCTAACCATTGGTATATAGTACCCAGCACAAATTTCCCTATTTTTAATTACAATTTTCAGTACCTGATTTTCACACCTAAATAATATGTTTTTCAGTTCCTGTTAATGTTAACACAAAGTACAAAGTTTGAAGTGCCTGCATGTAAAATATTTCAAATAAAGATTTATATTTAATATTTTTTTTGATATTTTTAAAATCAGGTATGATATACCCATGGTTAGTAGTGGTGTAATATTAATGAGTTGAAATTAATGCATGCAAATTTCACAGCTCTCGCATCACTCATTATGGACTTTTCGGCATATCCTTGTATATTATGTAGTTCTTATTTTTAGTACTGCTCCCTTTTTGCCTGCCCTATTTTCACTGAGTCCAAGTAAACACTGTTCAGCCTAAGAACTGAACTCATAACTATTCACAAGCCAGTGCTTTAATTCACTAAGGCTATTGTCACTTATATAATGTGCCTTATCACCAATGACCAACCAAAACTGCTACTATACCTTGGCAAAAATGGCACTCTCAGGGAAGAAAATACACTTCAAGGATTACTTCAAGACATTCCTCAAAGATCTGGGTATTGATATTAACTCTAGAGAAAGACCATAATCCAAAGAAAAATACCTCTGAATTTAAAGCCACTCAGAAGGCAATGGAAAAACATTCTACTATTTTTCTTAAGAAGTTGTGACAGTTCACAGGTAATAAAGAAAAGAATTTGTGGAGAGTTTGATCATCTAAGTCTTGAAGGATATAGTACTTAAAAAAGTTCCTGTTGTAGGAGAAACTTCAAAGTTCTTATTTACCTTATCAGTCAGCTCCAAACTTACTGCAGCTGCAGAACTACCAAGAACCAAAATTAGAGTCATCTTCAATTACAAAGTTTGAGCATTCTCCTTACCAGATTTAGCTCCATCTGACTTCTTTCTGATTCCTAAATTCAAATCCCACTTGTGTGGTTGCCATTTTGAAAACAATGATGATATATGCTGTGGAGAAGATTTTGAAGGACCAGGATATCACATTTTTCCATAATGGGATTGCAATGCCATTGGTGGACCAAATATATTGATGTCAAGGGGGACTATATTGAAAGATAGTGAAAAACTGTTGTGTTTCTCCAACTCCTTCTGGAGTCTTGAGGCTTAGAATTTTTTAACAAACCTTGTATATATGAATGTATGTATGAGTTGAAAATGGTGATTAAATCTGAGAGAAGAAACAAATAGGAAATCTTTATAAGTTTGACATTTTGCAATGATGCTGCCAAATAAATAATGAAACAACATATTTATAAAGATTTCCTACTTGCTCATTATTCAATCATCCATCAAACAGATTATGTAAGCTGAAAGCTTAGATCGGATTTAAACGTATTAATATGGTGATTTCCTTTCATCTTGATTCAAAAATCGTACGACTCATACAGCAATCACTATCACTTGACTTTAAATATTTTTGCCCTTCCTTGCTTTTAAAGGAGTGCCCTTTGCCATGTTGATGTTGCTACATGCCTTACTTCTTGCCTATCTCACACTGCAAATTTTTTCTAAGCTCTAAATCTGATCCGAAAAAAAACTAAACAAAATGAACACAAAATGATCAGCTTTAAAAAAGGACTCATAACTGGAAAACCCAAATGAAAAAAGAATATTAACAACAAATACTTTTTCACACCCAACCCAGTTCTGCAGAATCAGAATCAACATTGAGTTTAAGCAAGCGAATGAGCCAATTGGAGTAAAGTGCCATGCAGATTTAAATTTTTCCCACTTGTGATGAATGCAGCTATCAATTTTTTTTTGCATGCTAGCATACTAATTAACATTCATGTCAGTCAGCTGTTGGCTCTCATGCTGGCCAATAGAATCTTCCTGCCTATTCATGGCAGCCAGCTATTGGCTCTCACTCTGGCCAGTACAAAATAGCCGCAAACTACATGAAAACTGCCATAGAAGCATGAAAAAATCGATTATTTCCACTATCGATGGGAGTTGGGAAATGCAAAGTCAGTCTTGGCCTTCCTACTAACTTGGAGCATGTACATGTAAATTTTGGTGCAAATTCATTGAAAATTGCAGTTGTGCATTCGTTACACACACACATCCTGCTTTTTTATATATATATATATATATATATATATATATATATATATATATATATATATATATATATATATATATATCATGAACATTGCTGCCAAAAAAAATCACAATAAAAAGATGTCTAGGAACCACCACATTTTGCTTTTAAGAAAGCCACTCACAAATGACTGGACCAGAATCATGGTGAACAGTCCTGCTATTAATGCCTGTCAAGCTCTCAGCATCATCACCCATGGTATTAGTCAACTGAGCTGACAAAGAGAATCATAGTGAATGGGCCAGATGTTGATGCCTGGCAAGCTCTCACTATTACCACCCTGGACCTTGGTCAACTAACCCAACAAAGCATCAACTCTAGACTCTACTAACTTTACTTTTCCTCCAGTTTGCTTTCCTTGCCCACAAAGTGACAACCACTCACATCCTCTGTAGTGGCAATGCAAAGAATTTCATATTAACAATTTTTGTTTTTTTTCTTTTGCATCACCAGTTGTACTTGTTTCATTTGTTTTTTTGTGCTACCACATGCATGTATATAACGACTGGTGTCAGGAGTGGGATTGACCTCACCATGTTGTACTCTGCTTCAAATTAGATCTCTTTCTGATTCCTTATACATGCTGGCTGGATGTGAATACTAAAAAGATAAAACCAAAAATAAAATAGCCATCTTCTGTGCAGTGGCTCTGGGCATCACATCCAGCCCACAAAACAAATCCCTTCAAGAAATATAAATGGCAACATAAAAGAAGCTAATCACAAACATTACCACCGAAGAAAAAAACATGAAAAAAAGCTGAATCTAGACATCTCCACATTTTTTTTTAAGGAAGCTGCTAATAAATGACTGAGACAGAAAGATGGTGGTTTGGCCAACTGTTGATGTTCACAGTGTCGCCACCCATGACATTGATCAACTGAATGGACAAATGTATCAACTCCAGGCCCTACTAATTCTCTTGCTCACAAAGAGACATTACACATAAATTCTCATTATTGGCAATACAAAGAATTTTATATTAACAATTCTTATATTATATTCCTTTCACCTGTTTGGTGACACTTGTTTTGTTTGTTCTTTTGTGCTACCATATGCATGATTATAACAAAATGGACATTGAGATCAACACCCAACTGCAACAATCTGTTTCATGCTTAAATACAATTTTTCATGCTTAAATACAATTTTGTTCTTTTGAAGATTGCATTTAACCATGAAACTGTCAACACCCAACTGCAACAATCTGTTTCATGCTTAAATACAATTTGAAGATTGCATTTAACCATGAAACTGTCACCAATTTTTGTTCTTTTGTGCTACCATATGCATGATTATAACAAAATGGACATTGAGATCAAAATGGACATTATCAACAACAATCTGTTTCATGCTTAAATACAATTTGAAGATTGCATTTAACCATGAAACTGTCACCAATTTTTGTTCTTTTGTGCTACCATATGAATGATTATAATGAAATGAACATTGTGATCAACACCCAACTGCAACAATCTGTTTCATGCTTAAATACAATTTGAAGATTGCATTTCATGAAACTGTTAAATACCATATGAAATTTTGAAATGATTTGATCAAACCAATGAAACTGTTTCATGCTTAAATACAATTTGAAGATTGCATTTAACCATGAAACTGTCATAATTTTTGTTCTTTTGTGCTACCATATGAATGATTATAATGAAATGAACATTGCTTAAATACAATTTGATCAACACCAATTTTGTTCTTTTTGTGCTACCATATGAATGATGTTTGAAATGCTTAAATACAATTTGATGCTTAATTACAATTTAACCATAACCATGAAACTGTCACCAATTTTTGTTCTTTTGTGCTACCATATGAATGATTATAATGAAATGAACATTGTGATCAACACCCAACTGCAACAATCTGTTTCATGCTTAAATACAATTTGAAGATTGCATTTAACCATGAAACTGTCACCAATTTTTGTTCTTTTGTGCTACCATATGAATGATTATAATGAAATGAACATTGTGATCAACACCCAACTGCAACAATCTGTTTCATGCTACAATTTAAAACCAATTTTGTTCTTTTTGAAGATTATAATTTAACCATGAATACAATTTGTCATGAAACTGTCATAATTTTGTTCTTTTGTGCTACCATATGAATGATTATAATGAAATGCTTAAAACATTGCATTTAACCATGAAACTGTCACCAATTTTTGTTCTTTTGTGCTACCATATGCATGATTATAACAAAATGGACATTGAGATCAACACCCAACTGCAACAATCTGTTTCATGCTTAAATACAATTTGAAGATTGCATTTAACCATGAAACTGTCACCAATTTTTGTTCTTTTGTGCTACCATATGCATGATTATAACAAAATGGACATTGAGATCAACACCCAACTGCAACAATCTGTTTCTGCTTAAATACAATTTGAAGATTTTTAACCATGAAACTGTCACCAATTTTGTTCTTTTGTGCTTAAATGAATGATTTAATGAAAGGATTGTGTTTAAGCATGAAACAACAATCTGTTTCATGCTTAAATACAATTTGAAGATTGTTGATTTTTGTTCTTACCAATGTCCACCCAACAACAATCTGTTTCATTTTATGAGGATTGTGTTTACATGCACTCTATCATCATTTTAAAGCATGAATAATGAATATAGCATACCTTAAAACTATATTTTTGTCATTATATATATATATATATATATAAACAACTAAAAAGTTGCAAATTAAAAAAATAATAATGTTTTTTATGAAAGTATTTATTTATATTTGATATTTCAGATCGACCTTGATCTTTTTTCAGAAATAACTGTTTTTAGAGGTTTGTTTACAAGTAGCGTCTGTCGTGAGATGTGGATGTCACATGATATGGAACGTCACTGTGTTCAAATATTTTTAATGTAAATCTAACTGTAATAATATTTTAGATGTTGATTAAAAATTTTTTTAACTATATCTAATAAAAATGTTTAACTATTATACTTTCATAAAAAAACATTATTATTTTTTTAATTTGCAACTTTTTAGTTGTTTTTTCTATATATACATATTAAGGAAGTATATGTGGCTTCTCATTATGCTATATATATATAGATATATATATATTTATCACATTATATATATATATCACATTTATATATATATATATATATATATATATATATATATATATATACAAATGTAAAAAATGAAAAGAATATAAATTCAAATGTTCATAACATCAATTTAAAAAGGGCTCAATACAAGAATAGACCAATAAATATTTATTATAAACTGTTACATTGGAACATTCAAATTACCACAACAAAAATGCATATTTGTTTCAATGTCTAATTTAGACATCTCATCAGGTGGTTAACATTGGTGGTAATAAATGATTTTATTTAAAAATACAACTTATGAAACATCACTTCGTTTTACATATTTGAAAATTTTCCATGGAAGGCAAAGAAACAAATATATTAAAAAAAATTCCATAAAAGAAAAAGAAAGAAAAAAGCAGATTAAAAAAAAAAGAAGAGAATAAGAAATCAATAAAAAGAAATAGAAAGAGGAAAGAAAAGAAAGGCATAAGAAAACATAAGAAATCAACCCTACTACAGAGAGAAGGAAAAGAAAAGAAAAAGGAAAAAGAAGAGGAGGAGTATATCCAAATTTTACAGATACAAAGGAAAAAGAAAAGAGAAGAAAATAAGACATGTGAAGTTGTTGATACCAGTTTAGCTAATGAAGACACATTAAGATGGAGGATTTAAAATTAAACAGAAATATACTGCGACAAGATAGAACATATTTTAGATATATTGTAGCATTTCAAACTCTATGGCATTTTGAATAAAATCATGTATTTAAACAAAATTAAACATAGTACATAAATAAAAGACACTTTAAAAAGAAAAACCATTTACAAATAAAAAACTACCAAACTATACCAACCTTACATTATAAATTAGAATGCAAAATAAATTTTAAATATTCATATGACTTTTATATATTTATTTTAAATTATAAACTATTATCAAACAACATTACCAGTAAAATAATTATAAGCCAATTCATGGCTAACCTTACGACCAGTAATTTATGAATACTAACTTATTTAATACCTTACTCTAGAATGAACCACTAAGGATAATGTTAAAATGTTTATATAAAGGTAATATAAGAGTAGTGATTATTGAGTTATAAAGTTTAGCAAGATTTAAGGTTAATTCTTTAATATGCCTGCAATTTACAATAGTTTCAAATCTCTGATTTAATAATTGATTGCTATTCAAGGGTCTAATTATTTGCATTTTCTCCTACAGGAGAAAATGCAAATAATTAAACTCTTAAACTTTATAATTCAATAATTATATATATATATATATATATATATATATATATATAGTAGATGTCTTTGTTTGTGTAAGAGAGATAGTTTTGTGCGTGCGTGTATATATATATATATATATATGTGTGTGTGTGTGTGTGTGTGCATGAGTGTGTCAGAAAATGACTGGTATGAAATATCCAAACAAAGTAATATATATAAACCAGTTGGATATTTAAATTTTTTTCTGTTGGCAATATTTCATTTAATAGGAACATCATGACAACAACTGAAAAAAATATTAAAGCAAAATTGTTACCATGGTAACTATGCTACTTGGAAATACTGTGGTTAATTTTAAAACTTTGACATTTTACCAGTTAATAAAATTAAAAATGATTATTTATAAATAATAAACAATTGTCAACAAATCAATGAGATTTATATATAGGTAAATGTTAAAATAAATGTACAAAATAGGGATTTAATATAGAAAAAAGATGAAAGTTATGATGAGGAAAAATAAATTGTATCTATGTAAAAAATAGTGACTACATATAATCCAAATTAGAATATATGACATATTAGTCATGTGTTAAAGAAAATATAAAATTAAATAAAGATAAAAGAAAGAAATATATATGTACCAGCAGTTTATGTTTTATTTTAATTCTTGTTAATGTTGTGTATAAATACAGTTTACTAACTAAAATTTCTACACTTGCCTTGATAAAGTTCTTCAAGGAACAAAACATGTTTGCATAAAAGGGCTTCCTCCCATCTTTTCTCATACATACATGGCAAACAAATAGTCCAAAACTATCAGATCTATTCACTAATATAATACATGTGGAAAAAAACAAAAACAAATTCTCCTTCAGAAAATAAAGTCCAATTTCATTTTCTTCTTTATCTTCTTTTTTTTTTTTTGTTCTGCATTTCTAGTCTTGTTGAGAAAGGACACAGAGGTGTTAAAAAATTCCAAGTTTTTTTACAACTTTCTCATCATGCTTCCATTTGGTCAAAAGGCCTACTAATTTACAATAAATACTATTAGTCTTGTTATCAATAATATTATTTTTGTTGTTGTTCTATCTCTCAAATTTCTTTCATCAGTCTGATATATATATATATATATATATATATATATATGATTTACATAAAAATGAAACAATTGTACCCCATATATATGGCCATTTTGCTTCTGAAGAGATTTCTTTCTTAGAGAAATTCCATGGATTTTGTCAATACTAAAATGTTTGATAAAAAAATGAATTGTAATTTTTTTTTAAACTGAAAATCAAAAAAGATAGGAAGAAAGAGGAAAAAAAGAGAGGAAAAAAAAGAAAAAAGAGGAAAAAACCACAAATAAGGGAAAAGGCATTTAAGAGGGAGATAGAAAGAAAAAAGTAGTGAGGCGAACATATAGAAATCTAGACAAGTTAAAAAAACAGTTGAGAATTAACAATAACCTATATTTAAAAGGTTAACTCTTGTTCATATATATATATATATATATATATATATATATATATATATATATATATATATAATTACTATATTATTATAATTATTATCATTTTCTTTGATCTCAGCTGTATACTAATTTCCTCCTGAATTCCAACTAGAGACCTATTGGCAGAAATGGGTTCATGACATTTTCCACTGTACATTTGTGTTAAAAAATATCCCTAAAAAACATATATTTTATATAGATAAAGCCCTTTGTAGAGTGTGAGCTGTGCTTGAGAAAAAAGTTTTTTTTTTATTTCTTTAAGGCATAGATTGCAAGAATCCCTTCAATAAGTCTATCAGAATCTCTTCCTATCAAACTTGCAACATCAACTAGTATTAGTGATGTCTTCCTGTGCTATTTTTGTGATTTTCACTTCAAGATACTTGTATTTTGACAGATTTTTTGAAGATCTTCAAAGCTATATTACAAAAGGGTATTATTATTTTGATTACCATCATTATTATTATTATTATTATTATTATTATTGAGTAAGAGAGCAGCATGCCAAAAATATAATGCTGATTTACATATATACAAAGCCTAATATGCCCATCATGATACAGAGTATAATAACGATATACCATGGACATGCATCACAGAGATATGCATGATATGGTGCCAAATCTTGATTAAAGCAGTGCATCACTTTGCAGGTGGGGTCCAGTTGGAATTACCTTCAGGCTAGTTAATTCACTTTGGTATCAAACATAAAAAGCAACACTTGTCCATAATGCTTCCCCCACTATTATTATTATTATTATTGAGTGAGAAAACTAGCATACCAACAAAGTGATGCTGGTATACAAATATTCAAATATACCCATCATGACACCCAGTCTGATAAGAGTATACCATCTACATGCATCATAGAATTATTATTATTATTATTATTATTATTATTACTGAGTGAGAGAGCATCTTGCCAACAAAGTGATGGTGGTCTCAAATATTCAGAACCCAATATACTCATCATGACAACCAGTCAGATAAGAGTATACTATCTACACACATCATTGAATAATAATAATAATAATAATAATAATAATAATAATAATAATAATAATAATAATTTTTTTTGTGTGTGTGTGAGAGACCAGCATAATGAACAAAGTGATGCTGGGGTGCAAATATTCAAAGCCCAATATACCCATCATGACACCAAGTCTGATAAGAGTATACCATCTAAATGAATCATAGAATTATTATTATTATTATTATTATTATAATTATTATTATTATTATTATTATTATTGCTGAGTGAGAGACCAGCATAACAAACAAAGTGATGCTGGGGTGCAAATATACAAAGGCCAATATACCCATCATGACACCAAGTCTGATAAGAGTATACCATTTACATGCATCATTGAATTATTATTATTATTATTATTATTATTATTGAGAGAGCCTCATGCCAACAAAGTGACACTGGGTCACAAATATACAATGCACACTAAACCTATCATGATATCCAGTTTGATAAGTGTACTAACATTTTTAAATAAACTTTTTTTAAGTATTATATTTTAATAATGATGATTGTTGTTGTTGTGGTTGTTGTTGTTGTTGTTCTTCTTCTTCTTCCTGCATTCCTCGAAGGGTGGGCAAAACCCACTATTAAATTTCCTTGTTTACTTTAAAGACTTCTCATTTAACATCCAGCAGAATAGGTATATTGTCAATGTTTATTGTGAAAGGTGAAGGATCAAAACTTTTATCACAAGAGAATTTACATTGCGAGAAATGTTGTTACTTATATTCATAAAGTTTTTCTTTCACACATTCCTTAAATATTCAAACCTGAATTTAATAAATCATTTATAATGGACTTATGCACTTACATACACTCAATACAAAAACACTAGAGTGTACAGTTAGCATTCTATAAACTTCAAGCCATCCCTCTTTATTGAATCGATATATTCAATTTAGATGTAAATCTATGAAATAAGTGTCAATCTATATCATAAAATAAAGATATATTGGGCTTTAAATATTTGTACCCCAGCATCACTTTGTTGGCATGCTGGCCTATCACTCAATAATAATAATAAAAGCAGCAACAACAACAACAACAATAATAATAATAATAATAAACATCAATGATGCATGTAGATGGTATACTCTTATCAAACTGGGTGTCATGATAGGTATATTTGGCTTTGAATATTTGCACCCCAGCATCACTTTGTTGGTATGATGCACTCCCACACAATAATACTACTACTAATAATAATAATTCTATGATGCATGCAGATGGTATACTCTTATCTGACTGGGTGTCATGATGGGTATATGAATTTGGACTTTGAATTTGCACCCCAGTAATACTTTGTTGACATGATGCTCTCTCACTCACTCACTAATAATAATAATAATAATAATTCAATGATACATATAGATGGCATACTCTTATCAGACTGGGTGACATTATGTGTATATTGGGCTTTGAATATTTACACCCCAGCATGTTGCTCTCTTACTCAATAATAATAATAATAATAATAATAATAATAATAATTCAATATTGCATGTATTTGGTATACTTGTATCAGACTGGGTGTCATGATGGGTATATTGGACTTTGTATATTTGTTCCCCAGCATCACTTTGTTGGCATGATGCTCTCTCTCTCAATAATAATAATAATAATTCTATGATGCATGTTCTTGTTATCAGACTGGCTGTCATGATGTGTATATTAGGCTTTGAATATTTTGTACCATTGCATATGACTTTGCATTCACATAAGTAATGTACATACATCTGCCTATGTTTTGTATGAGTGACTTTCATGTACTTGTGCTATTTAATGTACAAGCATAGTAATTGTTCTGAGGAACTTTCTTCTATGGTACTGAGACTTTATGAATTTAAGCACAGCACTAGATTTGTGACAAGGTTTCATCATTTTACAATTGAAATGTCTAGATGCAAATGCATGTTTTATATTAACAGTTTCTTTTATTGCACTTCTCATTTGTGGAACTCTCTTCTGATCTTCAAAAATTTAAATGCAATATCAATTGCTATCTTCTACCTTCTTAATTCTTGTTCTTTTATTGTCCTCTCTCCTTAATAGTATATTCTTTTCATATTCTCTTACACTCAGTAACCACTTACGTGATAGTAACTATATTGCCTTACTTGGAATGAAATGATAAAAAAAGACCAGAAAAAAAATGGCTGACTCATTTCTCAGTGGAAAAAACAGTAAGTTTTTAAACCCTAAACAGTTAATTATAAGATTTTATTGAACATTTAAGCAATATAAATATAATTATTTTTAATGTTTTTTTTTTACTTTAATTTTATAGATAATTGAATTAAAATAAACATATGTATATATAGGAATTAAATTCTATATATATTTTTCAACCAATAAAATCCCATCAGAAGGTTTGTTTGAGAAACCATAATTACTAGGACAAATACTGCTAAAATACTAAGCAGACATATTTGTAGACCTACCACATATTTCTGGATCTTTAGAAAATAGCAATAATAACTACCTTCACCATTCCTGCAAATTTGAGAAAAAGATTTTCATGAGCCAATGTGAAATTATTTTCTAGCCAATTCACAGAAGTTTGCACCTCTATGTGAAATTATATTTTGGATCCTCTTTACAGATATAAAAATAGAAGCATACTGCTTCTTAGGGTTAAAAACAACTTCAAAGACCAGTTTGATCTACATGTGCATAGACACACACCCACACACATGCACACAATAGAAGACAACAGCCAGTAGCCAGCAGCCACCAACTAAGGCTGTGTCCATGCACAGACAGAAACATTAGGCTGACTGTCATAAAGTAAGTGTCACACACTGCACTAAGAATACTTAATCACTTAATAAAACAAACTATTCTGCAAGGAAAATTGAACATTTTGTTTATTTCTGAAAAGAATATATAATGTTATTTTAACTGAAATTCTGCTTCTACTTTTTTTTCAGAGAATAACTTTTTTATGTTTCATTTAAAAGATGTGTTGTTAAATATTTGGAAGCCTGACATTCAGATAAAAAACAAAAAGCTGGTAGCCAGATCGCAACACATATGTAAATGTAGATACATGCTCAATATGAATAAAATTGATATAGATATCTTTGTTGAAAAGGCTAATTTGGCTTTCTTCCTGGCAAAAACAAGAAGAAAATGAGTATATAATGAAATGATTTGGGATTCTTTCTGTATTTAAACTGAATATATTTTCTAATAAATGTAGTATTTTAAAATGGGAAAACAATTTAGATTTGAAATTTGATCATCTTGCTGTCAGTGAAGTAGTGGGAAGTGATCTGCTTAAAGAAATACTTCAAAATATGGGGAAGTGATCTGTTTAAAGAAATACTTTAAAATATCTCTTGATTAAAGATATCAGAATTCTGTGGCAGTAATTTGTTATACTTTTTATTTTGTGAAAGTAAACAATTTAAATATATGGGAAGTGTTTTAACAGAGGGTAGAATGTGTGGTACTGAGATCCAAAGGCACATTGGAATTACCTTTCAAAAGCTAAGCAAAGTATTAAGAAACAGGAAAATTTCATTAGAAAAAAAGAAGAGTACTGATCTGTTATAATATCAGTCTTCCTATATGGCAGTGAATGCTGGACAATCTCCACAAAGAAACTTGGATGCTGAGAATAGCATGGACCAAACATGTGACCAGTGACAAAGTTTTAGAGAAAATGGAAATCAAAAGGACACTTATACTTTGAATGAGAAAGAGGCAGTTAAAATTTCTAGGGTACATAATGAGGAAAGAGGGCTTGAAATATGTGATACTCACAGGACTGATTGAAAGCAAGAGGGCCAGGGGAAAACAATGCATGACCTACCTAGTGAGCTTGAGTAAAGTAAATGGATGGCAGATCAAGGTTTAGGATTGATAAGAAAAAGACAAAATTTTTTAAGAGCTACAAAGGACAGAAAATTGTGGAGAGCCATGATCACTAACAACCTGAAGAAGAAGAAGAAGAAGAAGAAGAAGAAGAAGAAGAACTATTATGAGATTATACTATATACTGCTAATATTTTTGCATATATAGGACCTCTTAGGTTAAGAAAATTTGGGGTTCATTCATTATGTATGTTTGCTCACCCATGTCTATAAAAAAAGATATATGTTTTTTTGATGCAAAATATAAAACACTTCAACTAAAAAGTAACATCAAAAATCTATATGTATATGAAAAAGATGCATCAAAATCTAAAAGGGCACTCTTTCAAATTTAAAAGACTAATTCCAACTAGAGGGGCCCAAATACTCCAAATTGTTTCAAATTAGTTCAAAGGAGTTTCATTAAATCTGAAAATAAATAAGTCTTCTTTCTCCTTATATATTTATGTTAATTCTATCAGACGGCCTTTGGCAGTGCTTCTAGTCTTGGGGTCCCTGGGCTGCAACCCCTATTAGCCCATAAGGTCTAGCACTGATTAAGACTTTCAATTTCTAAGCATTAATTTGACTGTTCAAGTAACTCAAAACCATGTACCCATTAAGTATAACATTTAGAATAATAAAAAATAATATTGGATTAAAAAATCCACTAACTTCAACTTTATCAAGGTAAATGAAGGAATGAAACATGTTGGTAAAGTTTTACTTTGTTTTTTATTTATATTATCTTTATTGATATATTTTACTTATATCTGAATTTTTACATAAATACATATATACAACATACATACATATATAAAATTACATACATATAAAAAATTAATCAGTTTGTCTGATGATCGCAAAAGCACGAAACCCAGGGTCACAAACTCACATCAGTCCAACCAAATACATATATATATATATATATATATATATTCACAATATATATATATCTATATATATATATATATATACAATATATATATCTATATCTATATATACACACACACAATATATATATATACAATATATATATATATATATACACAATATATATATATATATATATAAAATATAGGACACAGATTTACATTTTGGCAAGATCCAGTAGCAGCACTCTCAAGAATTTTCATCTAAGTAAATTATTTTCTCTTTTATATATATATATATGTATATATATATAATTAATATAAATATAAAATGTATCACTTAGCTGATTGATGCTATTATTCATTTTGTTTCAATTAATTTGTGCAAGGGTATAGATAGATAGACAGATATGAATAGACTGAGGAGGAGGATAGATAGATAGATAGATAGATAGATAGATAGATAGATAGATAGATAGATATGAAAACTGTTTTTTGAAATTCAGATACATGTCTCTTTGTTAAGAAATGCTTGAGTTGTCTCCTTTATGTACTCTCTGGTTTCATGACATTTTCCTTTCTCTCTTTAGTAGAATTTATTTCAGGAAAAATCATTGTTATTCTTAAGAAATTATTAATAAAATATTCCCTAAAAGAAGGAATTATTCTTATAATTCAAAATGTGTTTCCCAGATTTAAAAAAACTGACAAAGAAAGATAAAAACCTTCTCACAAATTATTAAGGCTGATGAAAAAGAGTAAATTAAAAGGAAATAGCTGGGAATATTACTGATATGGAAGGGCTGGATGAAGAGTTGACATTTTAAAAATGTTTTTATTGGTTAATGTCATTAGGACATTCTTGAATCAAAGCAACTAGAAAATATTGTATCAGTGACAAATATGAAAGCCAGCAAATCATTTAAACACAGACATTCCTTTGTCTTGTGATACATGAGTCACTAAAAACAATCCAGATGATCTGGTCAGTATTTGGTAGAACAGTAATATAGTACTATGCTGGTTGGCAAACTTATCCCCCTCTACCCCAGGCTTTATCCCTGACCACCATCTGTTGCAATTTCTTTGACTGAGTCTTTTTTTTATTTTTGTTTTGCTCTTTTCTGTTCTAGAGACTTCTATGAAAAAATCTATTTAGCGAGTCAAAGGATTAGTAATCTGTTCTTAAATTTAGAAATCTGTCACTCTTATTTCCCCTTCTTTTATATGCCATGTCACTTCAGAATGTGTGCAATCATGGCTCTTCACAACTTCCTATCCTTTGTAGATCTAAGCAATGTTTGTTCCCTTACTATCCCTCCCATTCCCAGTTTAGTCATCCATTTACACAAACTTGTTAAATAGGTTGATCATGGCTCTCCACAACTTCCTATCATTTGTAGATCTAAACAATGTTTGTTCCCTTACTATCCCTCCCAATCCCGGTTTTGCCATCCATTTACACAAACTTGTTAAGTAGGTTGATTATGGCTCTTCACAAATTCCTATCCTTTGTAGATCTAAACAATGTTTGTTCCCTTACTATCCCTCCCAATCCCAGTTTTGCCATCCATTTACACAAACTTGTTAAGTAGGTTGATCATGACTCTTCACAACTTCCTATCCTTTGTAGATCTAAGCAATGTTTGTTCCCATACTATCCCTCCCATTCCCAGTTTTGCCATTCATTTACACAAACTTGTTAAGTAGGTTGATCATGGCTCTCCACAACTTCCTATCCTTTGTAGATCTAAGCAATGTTTGTTCCCTTACTATCCCTCCCATTCCCAGTTTTACCATCCATTTACACAAACTTGTTAAGTAGGTTGATCATGACTCTTCACAACTTCCTATCCTTTGTAGATCTAAGCAATGTTTGTTCCCATACTATCCCTCCCATTCCCGGTTTTGCCATTCATTTACACAAACTTGTTAAGTAGGTTGATCATGGCTCTCCACAACTTCCTATCCTTTGTAGATCTAAGCAATGTTTGTTCCCTTACTATCCCTCCCATTCCCAGTTTTACCATCCATTTACACAAACTTGTTAAGTAGGTTGATCATGGCTATTCACAACTTTCTATCCTTTGTAGATCTAAGCAATGTTTGTTCCCTTACTATCCCTCCCACTCCTGGTTTTGCCATCCATTTACACAAGCTTATTAGATGGCTTGATGTATCCTTCTGCCTCTCTTGCCTTCAATATGTCCTCTGAGTGTTAAATTCTCCAAGCCCCCTTTCTTCATTATATGTACCAGAAATTTCAACTGTCCTCTGTATACCTTTTGTTCCTATTTCCCTTAAAACTGCAGAACCACTGTTGCCTCAACTCTCCTCATCATCAGTGAGAAAATTGCCCAGTATTCACTGCCATATACAGAGGATTGATATTAGATAGCAATTCAGTACACTTTTCTTTTTTGAATTAAATTTTTCTATTTCTTAATACTTTGATTAACTTTTGGGAGGCATCTTTTGCCATTCCAATGTCTCTTTGAATTTCTGAGTTATATAATATAATTAAAATTTAAAATTTTCAACAGAGAAATGCAGATAAAATTTTCCTGCCATTTAATACTTTGTTTAGCTTTTGGAAGGCATCTTTTGCTATTCCAATGTGTCTTTGTATTTCAGTGTCACATTTTCTGTTGTCTAAAACATTTCTCAGTCTGTAGCTTGCATCTTGAGCTGTCCCTCTTGCTAGCCACCAAACACTTACTTTTTACAATAAATTATTTGTCCTTTCTCCCTGCTTTCCTTTAATACCTTCTCTAGGAGTTCTTGCAGTTTTTTCTAGATTTTTAATTACTTTGCTCCCAAATTTGGA
This sequence comes from Acanthosepion pharaonis, assembly GCA_903632075.3. Classification (NCBI taxonomy): domain Eukaryota; kingdom Metazoa; phylum Mollusca; class Cephalopoda; order Sepiida; family Sepiidae; genus Acanthosepion; species Acanthosepion pharaonis. Next base: position 1,567,282 of record CAHIKZ030000258.1, read on the forward strand.
CAATTTAAGAATATTAACATCATAATTAATAAAATACAATGAAATATCTTTATTTTTCAATACTGAGTTACAAGGAAATGAAATATGCCAGCTCTTTATGACAGATTATGAGTCTATACATAACTAGTCTAACAAATGTTCACTTGAATAATTTAACAGGATATTTGCATGTTTTGACCTATCTGTTCTAAATGTCAAAATATTGTCAACTTAAGAGAAAGTGAAAGTGAAAATATAAAATAATAAAATGCATTTTTTAATCATTTCACTCCAAGCAAGGTAATAAAGCCATGGAAAGGTTACTGAGTATGAAAGAATATTAGTTAAAGAAAAACATTATAAAGGAAAGAAAACAATAAAACAACAGGAATTAAGAAGATGACAATTGACATTACATTTAAATTTTTTTAGGATAAAATTTGACTGGAAAGCAAGAAACTGGAAGAGAGTTCTACAGGTGAGAAGTGCGAGAGAAGAAAATTTTAGCATATAACTTATGGTTACATCTAGACATTTCAAATGTAAATTGATGAGACCTAGCTGCCAATCTGGTACTGCATTTAAATTTTTATATCTAGTTACCAACAGGTAAAGCTCATCAGAACAATTACTATGAAAATATTTTTAGAAAAGGCAAAGGGAAGCTATGTTATGGTAGTGGGAAATTGATGCCAGGTCATGACTGATAACATTGCAGATTTTTCTTTAGATTTTACCAAGAATCTCTAAGTACATAGCATTTGAATCTTTCTTTAAATTCTTAGCTAATTGCTTTTTATTATTACTTGAATTAATAATAACCATCTTCTATTATTCATGCTCTGAAAGAAAAACTAAAACATGTCTGGTATGTGTTTTAAGATCATTGATTAACAATATCACTTGTTTAACCAAATTTATTAAAATTAATTTGTAACTTTTTTCCTACATTCAACTATTTCTTAATATTGTTTATTGAATTAATATTTTATATGCATTTTTGATTACCAAGAACTGGATTGTATCACTTTGATATCAGCCCACAATTTGTAAACTTCTGACCACTACCAACAGTACATTCCATTTTGGTTGAATCACTTTCAACTTAAAGTAAAATTTACATAGAGTGATTTGTCATAGACAGTTACATAAACAACTCAATGTTTTCACTTTACAAATAATAGAGTAAAAGAAAAGCTTAAACCCTATATATTGGCTTCTAACCCATTGTCAGATATAATATAAATATATATATATATATATATATACATATACATATATATATACACAATATATTTGTTTATGTACAAATACATACACATTAAAAAACACTGCAGATATGAACTTTTCTGTCTGTAAAAAAATGGAGTGATCAAAGGATGGTTTTTCTCATGACACTGCTTTTATCTTAACTAAAGCTCCACAATTTTTATTGTTTTAAAAACAAAGATTAAAATTGTAATATAACCTAAACATATGAAAGTGAATGTATACATGCTTTTGTAGTTCTTGAGAATTTACAACAAAGATATTTAATCCTATTTATTAATCAAAAGTACAAATATATGAAATTACAAGAGAAATATAAACACTTCAAGTAGTAGGTGAAAATCTGCATAAAATGCATTCTTGTTTAAATGGCCAATTATATCAAAGAGAGTATTTGCTTTTAACATTTAGCACTTTGCATAATTTATATATATTAATTCCTGTATATGGAATCCTATCAAAATATAGTGTTTATATATTAGTTCTATATATTTGAAATTGCAGTAACCTGGCTCTCAATTTCAGTCAAGATTGTTTTAGGTGTTGCCATAGAAGGATATGACTACACAAACAAGAAATTCAAATCGCATTGGCAGAACTAACATTTTACTTGGTGAAAATAGTCACCTTCAGAGTGCTAAAGGTTAACTTTGTAAAGTTTTGAGAAATGACAAAAGTTAATGCATTTGATAACTGGTAAAAAATAGCATATTTTTTTCTTTGTTTTTTAAGATTCAAAAGGATAATGTATGTAAGAAGGATTTTTATTGTTGTTTAGGTTCCTTGACTCAGTAAATAAGGAAACAAATATTTAATTGAAAGCTATAGGCAATAGAGAGCAATGGTGGATATGCAATCCCATTAAAGTTATTTTAATGTTTTTATCCATTAAAACTGAGTTATAATATTGTAAATTAATTAACCTAATTCTATGAAATCAATTTTGTTAAATTTAATGGTAAAAAAAACAGGCTTAAGTACTATAATTAAAGAATATTTTGCTATTCATACAGTTTTTATATAGTTATTCAGTTATGGTTATATTTATCCAAAGATATCCGTATCCTTGGTTATTGGATGATAACCATCTTGTTGGTTATCCAAAGATTGTCATAATCATGGTAAACTGAAAATAGTCATAGTCATGATTATCCAAAGATAGTCATACTCTTAGTTATATGAAGATAGTCAAGGTTGTCCAATGATAGCCATACTTTTAATTACTGGAAGATAGACATACATATTGGTCATTGGAAGTTAGACATACTCTTGGTTATTGGAAGTTAAACAAATTCTTGATTATCCAAAAATAGCCATACTCTTGGTTATCCAAAAAAAAGTCATATTTTAGTTTCTATTGGAGGAGTATTTTGTGGCCTTGTTGCATGCTTCACTGAATGTCACTCAGGGGAGACCACTCTGTACCAATCCTGCATCCCCACATTGTGTTTCAGTATTTGCAGGAAAATCAGTGAAGAACTGTCAAACATCAGGCTTGATTCCTCTTTGTCCTAGCTATGTTTGTGAAAAACTAAAGTTACTTCAAGAGTCAAAAATTATCAAAAATAGTCTTTAGTTGAGTTAAAAGTCTTTGGGTAGTTCATTGAAACAATTGCAGTTTAAAAAAAACTTTTAAATAGTTGGTCCACAGAAAAAAAAACTGAGGTTGAGTAAAGACTTTTATTGTTAGCAAAGAAAGATTCACTGACCATCTTTGTTGTTGTTCTTGAAGATGATTTATTTGAAGTTACTGATATGTTTCTTTCAGCACATGCCGGGGAAAGGAAAAGCTATGTAACAATGCCTTCTTTTGTGTTTAAATGGCTCAGAGGCAGTCGCATCTCTCTCTACCAAAAATCAAAGTCTGTGGGTTTTTATAAGAATTTTTTCCCAAAAGCAGACTTGAGAAAAATAGGATTTTAGTTTGCTTTGATTGGTCAAATATTTCAAATGGTGATGTTAATTTTTAACCACTAGACACTTTGATTTAAACTATGTGTGTTGTATTATGGAATCTTTTTGGCATATTTGTAATATTGTCTGTTATTGGGTAGAAAATAAAGTTTGACCATATGATATGTATGTGGGTATGGAATTGCATTGGAAATAGGGTTTATTTCTTATACACCAACTTAAGATTATTTATAGAATTATATTACTGTATATAAAAAGGTAGTATGTCTATGAATAGTGTTCTGATGTCTATGTTTTGAATTTTGCAACTATTATTGAGTGATTATTATCCAATTCTTTCTACAGAAGATGATATCAAGGTGGGACAGGAGGAATGTTATAAAAATTTTATTTTTATTAATGTTAGCTTTGAATAAATGTTTAATTGTCTAGATTTTTTTTTTAGTACATGTTCTTTTGAGAGAAGTTTATTTTTACGAAGACTAAATGGTTTGTGTAAAAAATTGTTAAACTTGTATATCTTTTTCAGCTTGGCAGTTAAAAGCTGACGAATTTGTGAAGGATCCATTTCTAATTTATGGAAAATTATTTTTTTGTACATACTGACCAATGAGAGACATGGTTTCAAGCTCTTGTAACAACCCAAATGGGGGCCTTGTGAGCCTAATTTTCCAAATATATAGAGCTCAGGTCAGTGGATGCAAGGAGAAGACTTTTTGACGGCAAGGGGACAAGGTAAATTAATATCAAAGAGCAGAAGACATTTGACATCAAGAAGAGAACCTCAAGAAGTCACAAGATTACAAGCCAGCTGAAGAGACACTAAAGAATTTTGAAGTTCAAGTGAAAATTATTCTGCAGTTGGACAACTAAGAATGAAAAGAGTTCCAAAAAATTTTCCCAAGCATGAACTGTGAATTTAAAAGGGACTTTTCTAAAATTACTATATGTCCCACAGATGCTTGAATAGTAAGTAAAAGTAGGTGTTTTCATTTTTGCTGAAATGTGGTTGTTTGTTTCTCTACATTCTTGAATTGTTTTCTCTTTTTGCCATTTTCAAAATCCTTGTCTTTTTCTAAAATGAAATTGTAAATTTTCCATTTTTTGATGGTAATCCTTTTTATCAGAAATTGTTATCCCACCATAATAGGCACACAAAAAAAATTTTTGTGCAAACTTTGTATTTGTACTTTTTTCATAATTGTGTATTAAATGTTCTTCCTTTAAAATTTTACACAATGGTTGAGTCTTATATTGTTATTTTGCATCTATTATGACTTGTTGTTCCTATTAACTTATCGCGGCCACCTTTGGCCGCTCCCTAAACCAGAAGAGGACAGGTCATTTTGACCTTGACCTTTCGGTTGAGCTCCCTACACACTGCTAATTACGTGGTAGAGACTAGCTAATTACCTTTTTAGTTCAGTTGTATTACGAACCTAGTAATATACTTCTAAGCATTTTTAGGCCTTGGTTTTCTTGTAGCTAATCTCGACTCATTTTTTAGATAGATTTTACAGTATTAGCTATACCAATTCTGTTGTTAGTCTCCCTTACCACAATACAATGACTTTTCGTCGAATTTGTGGTCGGCGACTGAAACAGTCGGTACACAGGCTCCTGGCCAGGAACGCCGACCATTGGGCTGCGTATTGAGTTACGCTCCCATTTTTTTTTGTCTGCCAACTTGACAATAGTTGGAAACTTTTTCTTCTCTCTTTACTTCGCCTCTTACTTCTGGCTCCTTGCCCATGTTCAACTCTTGGCATTCCATCCCTACTGGCTGTCCGCATGTCGTCCATAACCTTTCCTGTACACTATGTTTGTAATTATCACGGAAGGTTTTGATATCGGACTCAACCGGCAGACACGCAATGCCAGCACTGGATTTTCGATATGTCCAAACAACATTGCAACGCCAGCTCCTCTTTCCTTCCCGACATGTCAAGTTGGCATCCTGACCAGCAGCGACCACCTGCAACAACCAGCAGCGATCATCTGCTATGACCAACATCAACCTCAACTACGACGACCAGCAGCGATCATCTGCAACGACCAACCTCGACCATCAACGTCTGCATCTCTACCTTTCCGACCACCTTTATTTCTTTCCTTAATAAATTAGTATATATCCTATATATCCTTGTTCTGTTGTCTGTGTTGTTCCACCTTGTCAGATTTAATGTCTTCGAAATGTTAGCTGGACTCTTGTGACCTCATCATCTTTTGCTATATGGGGGCGCTCGGGCCGCACTTTCATATCGCCCCCTCCAGGGGGTCCACTACAAACTAGGTATTTATGGTGGAGTAATGGGTAGCGGCTCATATTGAGGAATCACAGAACCGAGTTTGAATTCCAATTGAATCTATTACATTCACTTACGTGCTAATACCCTTGGGAAAGGTATGAATGCTCTACTTCTCCCCCCAGCTTTGGGTAAATAGCAGGACAAACTGGGTTCTATAGCCTTGGATGGCAACTGGTCTACCGCAAAAAGACATGGCAACCTACTGTGGGAAAGAAATCTGCTTCGTCAGTCATGCATCAAAAGATACATGATCACCTAAACATGTATCAGGCATGGCACATAACTGACTGACTGATTTGTGTTTGACACAAAAACTTACATTTAGTAAGAATATAATTTTTATAATGGTGAATTGTCAGTGGAATAATTTGTAGAAAAATTCTGAAAGAGTACATTTCATCAAGAATTTGTTATGTTTTTCTCTGTTGAAAGTAGCACCACTGGGAAAAAAAAGTGAAAAAAATTAACTAGGCCAAACTTTAATAAAATTGTAATGCCAAATTTGCCTTTATAATTAGTCAACTTTATTTTCCTAGAGATGTGTTTTCAATTTTTTTTAACATATCTTTTGTAAATTTCACAAATAATGTGCTATGTTCAAGCTTAAAATATTAGCTATGAAGTCTACATAAGAAATGCGTGGCCTTTTATTTTTGCTATTTTCTTTTTTAAGTCTGAAGTTAATGAATTCAACCTATGTTAAAGATAAATTTATGAAGGAAAAAGTATTGAATGTGAATGAGTTTGAAATCATTGTTATTGTACGAAAATATAGAAATTAACATTTCCTTGAAGAGTTCCAGAATTAGCATATTTGTATTATTCTTTGATTTTGTTTAAAATTTGTGCCTTTTCAAAATAATAAAAAGTACACAATCATACTCAAATAAAAAGGACAGTATGACAGCAAATTTATTTAGGACAAAAGAGGTATCTAATATTTCTAAATTGAGTTTTGTTTGGGTTAACAACAGTTGATAATAGAGAACAAAACGTTTTGTCGAATATGAACTAGTCTTACAATGAAATCATTCCTGCGGGTATTATCATTGAAGCCGGTATTATTGATGATAATGCTGCAAAGTTGTCAAAATTTGGACCAATCAAAACAAAGAAGATTATTCGGTGCAGTTTTATCAGCAATCTTCTCACTTCCTGCTGTCATTTGAGTATTTTTCTCAGTCGTTCCTCCTTGTCTTCAGCACTCAACTTGAATGACACAACAATGAGTACTTACAATATTAATATTATTAACACCAGCACTGATTTTAGAGATCCGTTCAATTGTTAAGGTACCAGTGTAGACATTCGTTCAGCAACCAATTGACTATGTTATTCCGTAACAAATTCTGTTACCTCTACCGCTAAAATAATGTTATGAATGAGGAAACAACTAGCGAGTGGGATGGCAAAGAAACAATTTTCACAATGGACATAGTTGTAAGACGAAGAATCACAACAAAAACTATCAACAGAGTAGTCAGTGTGAACACGTTATATTTATATGTAAATAAATAAATAACTTGGTATTTATTTGTTTATGTATATATACAATATACATGTATGTTCTAAACAAAACATCTATATTTGTGAGTGTGTATGAGTCATAGCATGTGTTGTTTGTTATGGGTGTGAGTGTGTAAAAAAAGTAAATAGATTTTTTTTTAAAGAAGTAAAGAAACCTAAATAATTTGTGAACGACATTCGGAACTGTCAGACTTTACTTGAAATTAAACAGTTGTGTTGGTATAACGTCGAGGGAATGACAAATAATGGACACGTTGATTGAATAATTTTAAAAAGGAAAACACATCGCCATGTCTGCTGAGGTAGGTTATGAAATAGTTGACATTATTGTTATTGTTTTGTTTTTCTTTTCTGTCTTTGTTTCTTCCAAATAAGAGTAACAAATGTAGCAAGGTCTAATTAAAAATCTTTACCATAATTAGTTAATTTATCACTTTTTTTTTTTTTTTTTTTTTTTTAAAGCTTGTTAATAATCTTTTTCACTGCGTAAGAAACCAGGTATTGAAATTTGTGACAAGTCAATTTTATTAGTAGTAATAATAATAATAATTAAAAAACTGCTATTTCTTGTAGAAAACTTTTTTCATGCTTTTCTTTGGTACAGATTACGATAAGATAATCACGTGACTAAAATCGCTTTTTCATTTAAACCATAAAAGGAAAGATTTGCTAATCTAATACATTCATTTTAAAAATCATTCTTACCTTAATAATTAATTGACCCTTCCATTCATCAATTTTTTTAAAAAATTCTTCCTTAGTTTTCTTACATTTTTTTTTTTTTTTTTAGAAAAAATGTCCTCATACTCAACTTTGACATCATCATTATTTTGGGTATTTTTTTCTTTTTAAAAATGCACAAAAATAAAATTTATTATGAAAATGTAGAATACTGTAGTGCATTTTGTGAACTAAAAATTAAAGTTTGAAGGGATTTCAGAAAAAAGGCTAATCAGACAGGGTGTGCGTGCCTGTCTTGACGCCCCTTTGGTTGGATTTGATAGCAAAGAAAAGACCCCCCCCCTATTTATATTCTTAACTTTATTACTTTTTAAATGACTTTAAAAAAATCTTTTAATTACATAACTATATAAAAAATAAATTGGCCTAAAAAATGTCTCAATTTAAAGCTTGGTTTTTGGAATAAATTTCAATAATAATTTAAATTTTAATTTAAAAGATTTCACACTCTTCTTTCAAGAAAATGTTTTGTACGGTAAATTAAAAAATGTGGTCACATGAATTTCAATCAAAGAATGATTTGTTTTTTGTAGTTTATTTCTTAAGATTCTACTTTACTTTTTTTTTACTTATTTCAAAAAAGTAATACTAGATTAGCCAGTTAACATCACCAGAATTTTCCATGTTCTTTGAGTTATTATTGCATTTTGGATTTGACATTAATTCAGAATATTTTTATAACTTGATTTTTTTTCTTTGTCGGTGTGTCGTACTTCGTTTAATTAATAAATTGCTTGCTTTGACTCATACTACTTACTTACCGTCTTACGTTTAAAAAAAGTGACATCGACAGAAAATACTTTTTTTTTAGTTAACACATGAGATAACGATAAGTAAACATTAACAAATCTGTAAAAATTAAAAATAAATGTGTCAAGTCCTCTTTTTAATGATTTTTGAACCAAGTGGAACCCCCAATAGAATGAACATGAAAATTGTCAAATATTTTTCTCACCTTCCTTTCTTTACTGTGTCAAGGTTGAAGAAATGCAAGACAAGAAGTGTGATTCTTCATAAATAAAAACTTACACTTCTTGTGTAAATCATTTTCTTATTTCTATAGAAATTTAATAGTCAGGTAGCACTTGTAGAATGGTAAAATGAATATGTTTACAATACATTGTTTTTAAATTGTTTTTTCTTTTTATTCACACTAGGATTTTTTTTTTACTAATTAAAATATTTAAATTTTCGCGTTATCAAGCTTGTACTCTTTTTTTTTTTTTTTCTTTGTTTCAAATCAAGAACCTCTATTGAAAAATAAATAAATAAAATCTCTTAAAAACCTCTTGTAATTTATTTGCTTCCCCCCAAAATAAGTAATTTTTATTTTTTTTAATCGAAATTATTACCTTGTTCGAGTTTTGTTAAGTTCATCATTTAAAAAAACAATGAATTACTAAAATAAATAATACTGGAAAATTGTTGTTCCGACCAAGAAGATTAAAAATAAAAAAATACCCCCAAAAAAAAAAAAAAACTAATTAGTTGCTAATGATAGGTCATTTGGTCAGATTTTGGGAAGTGGGTCGGACAGACAACTTTTCAGCGCCTCACCCCTGTCCCCGTAGTTATAGAAAATGCTTAATTTTTTAAATTCTAGATTTATTACACCTTTTAAATTAGTTCAGACCACTCAGTGGTATCGTCTGTGATCTATTTCCTTCTCCTTTTTTTTTTTTTGTGTGCGTGTTTGTTTCCATTGCATGTTTTTTTTTTTTTTTTTTTAGTCCGAGAATGTAGCTTAAAATATTCCTTCTGGTAATTATTAAATTCCATTTTTAAGTCATTAGAGATACATTTATCTTCCTCTGAAACAACAAAAGAAAGAAAGAAAAAAAGAATTTAAAAATTAAAATAACTGAGGTCATACAGCAATGAAGTAAATAAATGAAATGAACATTTTTTTATTTTTTAAGAGATAACAAAATTGTTATCTAAAAATTTTATTTTAAAAAAAAAATTTAGATTTTTAGAGAAATTTTATGTTATCTAGAGAAAGTACTCATCTCAAACAGTCAAACTCGTGTACTTTTAATTTTTTATTTTTATTTTTTTTTATTAATCCTGACCTGTAAGAACAGACTTCAAAAGATAGAGTAAAAATTAGTAATGCACTTTACTTTTTGTGATTGTAACCAAATCTAACTTCTAAATTACGATTTATGGATAACTTACTTGACCACCCGATTAAATTTTTAAATCGAAAAAATGTTGTAAATGGCCATTAAGTTAATTAGTAACTAAAAACACATATTTTATTTTCTTATTCATTTTTATTTGCTTAAACTGATCAGTTCACCTGGCTTTTTTTGTCTAACAATTTAATTAATTACCTTTTAAAACGTTTGCAATAATTATCTGTTATCGCTCAGTGTGTGCGAGTGTGATCTGATGCTTATATTTTCTTTTGGTCATCATGGCACTAAATTTAGGAAAAGGTTTTCTTGGCTTGAAACTTAAAAGATCTCCGTTTGAAACTGGTAATTCTATTCTTTCCTTACTAAGTGATGTCTTTTGAGTTTTTTTTTTTTTTTAGTTAATGATACTTTGATATTCTCTTATATTTCGTAATTAGATTCACTTATGTGGAGAAGTGTTCATGCCTTTTTTTTTTTTTTTTTTTTTTAGCAACAGGAGTGTGCTAAAAATGAATTATAATTGCTGAAATTAACTCGGATTTCATTACAATTACATCAATTGAAAAATAATTTTGAATTTATGGACTAATTCTTCAAGAAGCTTGCATATGTATTATTTGACAAAGTAAAAAGAATAAAAAATATAATTTCATAAAATTTTTATGAATTGATGGTTTAACTTTTTCTCTCATTTTTGGTATCAAATTGATTTAAAAAAATTATTTATTTATCCATACCTCATATATTGTGTTTGTATGTAAGCTGATAAAAAGCAAATGGGCCATATTTTATATTAGGTACTGAAAACATCTTGGTCCAACCAAAATGTTGTTACGAAGGAACTCAATTTCCTTTGCAAAAATATTTTAGTCAGATACTAAAGTAGGTCATAAACTTTTTAGCACTTCCTTGTGTAGTTCAATTAGGAAGAATACTGGTTCTAAGAAAAAAGACTAGATTTTTGTTTCAGAAGTAATTTCTAAGTATCTTAAATAAAGTTAGTACGTAATATGCTTTAGCAGACTTTATGGGAACACCTAAAACCAAAAAATTATGTTAACCAATAAAATCAGAAAATTTTAATTTCAGTGATTTGATGTAGCTTTCATTTTAAATTCATTATTTATATCACTGTTTTCTAATATGAGCTGAGAATGGAAATTTTGAACAATTTTACATTCCTACACAATTTTGAATCTGTTATGACCTAATACTTATGCTTGATTCTAGGTTATTCAATATTTCAATAAAATTTCAATTAATTTGATTGTCTAACTCCAACATTAATATCACTATGCATGCATGTATGCGTGGCATATTTAAGATTTTGATGTTCTACACTACTTCACACAAAAGATTTGAAAGAAAGCATAAATCAATACTGGAAAGAGCAATAACAGTTACTGGACTTGAAAAGAAATATTTCCCTGAAAAATTGTTTTAAGAGAAATATTTTATAAATTTCAACGGAAAATAAGACTAGCTTTTCGGTCAATGAATGTCAGATATTTCCTTATGAGGAAACTGTAAATATTTCCATTACCTTTATCTCTTCTATTACCTCATTTCCATTACCTTACCTCATTTACCTTGGGAAGCAGGGCATGCAGGATAATTGCCAAGGCAGAGAGATCAAAGGAGAAACTAACTTTGCCTCCCACCAAACCAGATGTTAATGTGGAAAAGTTAAAATTTGTAATTTTGACATTAAGTAAATTAATTTTTTTTTTTTTTTTTCTATTATCCAAATGTTCTTTTAAGTTAACGTTCAACCTTTCTTCTTTAAAATAACACCAATGTTAATACATGAACTCTGAAATTTAAATACTTTTAATTTTTAAATTATATATTGCAGTGATTTTTTTTTTTTTTTTTTTTTTTTTAATGTCCTTTAACAAAATTTATCATGTTTAATGAAATAATATACAATATTATCAAGAATTTTTTTTTACATAACTTTAAAAAAATAAATTTGAACATTTTAAAATTAAATCTTAAGGCTGATGAAAATTTACCTTTTAATCACAAAAAATAGACTTTGCCAACTGCTCCTTTTTGATGCTTCCTGAATATAAAAAAAAAATTTTCTGTTAATTTTGCATCTGGTTAATCCACCCCTCTCTCCAACAAATTGAACATGTCATATTTGTCTACAATCCTGATATATTTGTTGCTGGCATATTTTCCATAATCATCAATGATGACATGTCTGTGTCCTGGTTTATTGTGACATGAAGAAATAACTCACCCACTTCCATCATCTGACCTTACTTTTCTATTTAGCGTAGATTTAACATTTAATTGGTTAATTAAACATACCAACAAGTCTATTTTTAATTCTGACCTTATGTCCCCACTTTAACTTTCAGAAAATAGGAAACACTTTGTTTTTAAATTTCTTTAAAAACCATTTAATCACAATCATAGTATTGGAACATGAAAGCTTTTGTGTACTGATTTCAAAGTGTTTTTATGATGTCTTATAATAAATATATATATTTTAAGACATTTTTATGTTTAACATTCTTTTTATAGATACAAATATTTAAGTAAAATAATTGTCAGACTTTGTCCACTTCATAATGTGTGACGTCATATATATATATATATATATATATATATACGTGTGTGTATGTATGTATTACTACAACCATGTTCTCCCATAGTCTTACCTGTTACCTTTCTGATCTTAGTTCTATTAAACATTTCTTAGAAAAACATAGCCATTTACATAATATTAGACAGATATTAGTTAATAACACAATAATACTCACACATACATACAGTAAAATGAACCTTCAAATACTGAAGGCCATCTACATTAAAACAAAGCAACCCACACACAATAAAATTACATTTCAAACTAGTAACAACACATTATATTGCATCTAGACATATGGTTCTGTTAATATTTTGGTCTCTCACGTGGTATGACGTCATAGAACTGCATCATGAATTTATGACCTGTCTGCTATTCCAATTACCATTATTGTCGCATAGTAAGCTTCTATCTTAACATAATAGAATATCATCTTTGATTAAAATATCCACATACTCACTCTCTGTGTGAGCTGAAAGCTTAGATCAAGGAACAGCTTAAAAAAAAAAAAAAAAATATCCAAATGTTGGACAATTTTTGTCTTTATTTTCACCCGAAATTAAAGCAAATATACAGAGTTTAGAATGGCTCATGATCAGACATAGACATTCATTGTCCGTTTTATTTTTATATATATATATATATATGAATAAAACATTATTTTTGATGGATACTCATATTCAAGTGGAAGCTCTGTGTTTTAATTAAACAGTAATTTTTATCCACTATATCTACTGACCTGAATATTTGAGTAATACTTTTTTTGCAAGATTTCTCGAATATTCAGGCCAATAGATTAGTCTGATAAAAAAAGAAAATACTGTTAATTAAAACACAGAGCTTCTACTAAAATATGAGTATCCATCAAAAACAATGTATAAGCAAAATAAATTAAAAAACACACACATCTCTCTCTCTCTCTCTCTATATATATATATATATATATATATATATATATATATATATATATATATATATATATATACATGTATATTTTTAGAAAAAAAATTCCAAGAGGAAGAATCCAGGTAGAACTCAATGTCTAGGACAGAGTATGGAATAAATTATGACCATGGAATATTAGTGTTTAAGTTTTATATATATATATATATATATATATATATATAGACAGAGATATATATATAGTGGTAAATATACACATACATATGCAAAATATATGCATGCACATACATATATATATATATATATATATATATATATATATATATATATATATATATATATATATATATTTTGAAAAAAAAATTCCAAGAGGATAGAATCCAGGTAGAACTCAATGTCCAGGACAGTAAGGATATAATAAAAGGCTTAAACACTAGTACTCCATGGTCATGGAATATTAGTGTTTAAGCCTTTTTATTATATATATAATTTTTTTTTATTATATATATATATATATATATATATGGGGGGAAAATGATACACAAATTTTTATAGATATTCTGTTACAGATTTGGGATGAGTCATATGATTGAAATGTTTAATAAGAGGAATAAGATATATATATTTATTTAAGTTTTAATGTATTAAGTTTTGGTAGTCATTTTTACTGTCCAGATTCTATTTCAACTCTCAAAAAGTTTAATTTCAGGCGTTCTCTACAAATTCACTTCAATCCTAGAGTAGGTCAGGTGAAAGCCTATTAAAGTCAGATGTTAATTTTTGTTTCTTTGCTTCTTTCTGTACTAAAGGAAGATGGACAGTTTTCCTTTTGACTCCAGTTAGACTTAGATTTTCATTTTCATAAGGAATAGTAATCTTTAATTCTTTCATTGGACTTTATTCTGAACATAAAAATTTGATTAAATTCAGTTTTTTTGCAAATATTTTACTTTTACCAATTTTTACATGATTTGTGTTGTGAATAGATTTATTGATATTACTCAGTTAAGTACCATACATGATACATGCTTCAGCAATCATGTCTTTTTCTATTCATGAATGACTAGACAGAAAATTTTCCTACAGTAGACTGCTGTTTCTTTCCGCAGTTGACTGTTTGTCAACCAAGGTTATAGGACCCATTCTGTCCTGCTTTTCAAGTCATATATGGAGTGAAAAGAGATTGATTCATACCTATTCCAAAGGTATTTGCACATAAGTGAATGCAACGAACCCAACTGGCATTAGAACTCGGTTATTGGATTTGTCATTCCAAGCTGTTACTCATTACTGCACACCACGCATCCTTTATAAAAAATTATTAACTAAATCTTGTGATGGAATGAGTGGTTAAATTACTTGGTTATAAAGTACTTCAGTAAGTTATATCTTTGAAAAAGGACTTTGTAGCCCACTGTATTTACTACTTAGCCAAACCAGCTAATTCTGTTTTAAAATTACATGAAGAACATTCAATAACCTCATTTTACTTAAAAGAACATTTTTAACTGAAAGTAAAGTAAGGTACTAAAAACTAATAACATAAATTTGATAATTGTAAGTTAACAGCAGTGCATAATAAAATACATTGTCCAAACATTTTTTTTGATTTCTAAAAAAAAAAAAAAAAAGAAAGAAAAATCACCCTCTCTAGTAATGGTGAAGTTACACATATCCAGGTATAGATATGCACATTATTGAAGAAACGGTTTTGTGAGATATATATATATATATATATATATATATATATATATATATATTACTTTTTTTAATTTAAATTTGATACTTATCTGTACTGAAAGATAGAAAAATAGGTTAAGGTTATTTTGTATTAAATACAAAGTTGATACGTAATTGTTCATTTGAATGGAAATGATTGTAGTTTAAAGAGGTCATTTTGTATCTTTTTTGGATGATAGTTGTTTTTTCTTAATCAACTCTTTAATAATGTCTGGTATGTTTTTCTTTCCCATGTATGGATATAATCTCATATATATATATATATATAAAATTATGCTGACAAGGTTTGTTTATTTAATATTTTTTTACAATTCTGAATGAGATGTATATTGGTAGTGAAATTATGAACACTGAACCTGTTTGAATGAATTGTTGCTGCTGCCTAAATAAAATACATAAAAACACATAAAAATAAAAATGGAACTTCTATTTCAAATACGAATATCAACCATAACATTTGAACAAATGCCAAATAAATAACTCTACTTTTTTTTTTTTTTTTTTTTTTTTTTTGAGTCGAGATAAGTATCGTCAGACTACAGGTTTTCGCCTTGAGTAGATATCAATTACTTAAATTGTTCTCTTATGTTAATAAATTAATCCATTGTAAAAATCTTCCCTTAAATTAGCTTCTGAACTACTGTGGTTGCGTAATAGTGAGCTTTTGATAAGTGCTTCACCTTAAAAATAACCTGAAATTATGCAATGTAACTATTTAGTTCATTAAGTTGTTGCCTTACATCAGCATATCCAAAAGTGATATGAATTTTTCAATATTGTGAATAGATAATTTTTTTTTTTCTTTTTCCATAACTCTTACTTTCAGATTAGACTTGATTATTTCTAGTAAAGTTTACTCTATATGGTTTAGTATGAGTCATTTATTTAAGTCAACTGGTTAGTTGAATTACAACAGTCAGCCAGAACTGAATTAAAAAAAATTAAAATTAACCAGCAATTTGTTTTGGATATGTATCAGTTGCATTTCTGTGAATGAAAAATTCTTTTAATAATTATCATTGCTATGTAAATAAAAGTTAAATTATTGGTTCCAGTAAGCAAAACAATTTTTTTTTTTTTTTTTTTTTTTTACTGATGTTTATTTATTCTATGAAAATGTTATTCATTTAAATTATTTTCTTTTATTGAGATAAATATTACTAACAGTGGTTCATGAAGATCAGCTTTCTGAACTACACACAAAATATATGGCCTGCCTTTTGTTTATTATATATTTCTTTTATCAGTTATCCTATTTAAACAAGAGATTGAATTTCAGTGTCTATAAAATGATGTTATTAATGTCTTTTAAGTACATTCTATCTACAATTTTTTTCTGTCACAAGTCAATTTATATTTACAATATTTAATGGATCAATTGTGAAGATTGTTATTTATGTGGGTGTATTTTGGTACCATATTCTTCTATATACCATGTCTCTTCAGGATATTGGAGATCCTAGTTCTCCACAATTTCCTATTTGTCACATTTAGTAAATTTTGTCTTTTTGTTATCTCTCCTAATTGCTGTTCTGCTTGTTAGATAGGTTATGTACTGTTTTCCTCAGTTCCTCTTCTCTTCAATATGCCCTGTGAGTGCCAAATTTTCCAATCCTTTTCCTCACTACATACCCTCTAAATTTCAACTCTATTTTACTGATAAGTGTCCTTTTTTTTTTTTTTTTTTTTTTTTTTTTTTTTTTTTCCATTTTCTATAAAACATTGTTCAGCATACTTCTGTAGTACCACAGCAAGACTAATTCAACCTTTTATTTTTAATTTAACAACTTAATTTTATTTTAACATTTTTGTCCTTGGAAAAAAAAGACAAAAAGCAGTTGTTTGTTATTGGTTCTCATTTTTTATTATTGAAGTAATTAGAAGCATGACCACCTTCTGGACATTACTCTAACAATTGATATGTATCTATAAAAAAATTATTATTATATTTATATATTTCTTAGAGTTGGGAGTGTGACTGAGTAGTTAGACTTCTGACTATGAAACCAAGGTTCAGATCTCTCCATGGTCCAACTGGCAAGGAGTTCACTTTTTGATAATATCAACCTGGGGAGATGATTCCAGTCGGTGGCATCATTGGGAAGTGCCTGAAAACTGATTGACCTAAACTTTATGAGTAAAATTTGGTAAATGAAACTGTTCAGAAGCTGTTGGTGGTTGTGCTGGTCATTAGGACTGTTGATTTGAGTATATTGGTCTTGTTTAAACAACTGATTGCAGCAGATTATGCATTCTGCTCCTGATTACTGTTGTGATGTGGCTTTCAACTGCCTTTTCTACAAATATTTTCATGAGAATTTTTCTGATGAGATGTTCTTTGTGCCTCTACTGCATGAATTTAAGTGTACAACTAGATTGGCAATTAGGTCTCACTATTTTACTGTTGAATTAGCTAGATGCCAGTCTGTTCTATTCTAATAGTTTCTTTTCTTGCAAGTCTTACTTGTGGAACCATCTTTCTTTTTTTTTTTTTTTTTTTTTTTTTTTTTGCTTTCTTTTCACCTACAATTTTCAAAAATTTAAATGCAATGTCAATCATCATCTTCTGTCTTCCTGAATCCTGTTCTTTTATTGTCCTTTCTCTTCACTTCTCAGTAAAATCTTATTCTTTTTCACTACCTGTAAACCTGTCATAATTGCATTATCACTTTAGGGTAAAATGATTTTAAAAAAATAATTAAGTTTCTGCTTAGTACCATTGCATTATAAAACCACAGGGTAACTCTTTAAGTGCTGAAGACTGTTACATGCTTATCTACTACATATTTACTTTAAATGCAAATGTATATATTGTTGACTTCTTTAAAGAAAATTATAACTAGTAAGGGTTTTGAGATGTTTCAAATATCCTTCTTCTGTTATAATTTGGATCCTGAAAATCTGTGTAGGAAAACTTAGCTATCATCAAAAAACTAAGTATTTCCCTAAACTGAAGTAGGCAGCTCAAAAATATATAAAACTTTTATTTTGGAAGACAAAATACTATAATTTTTAACTTGAGATTTTATCAAAGTCATATGGTCATTTTTATTACAACTAGTAATTCTATCCTTAAAATAGATTTGCAAAAGTTTATACCTTCTTTCTTTGTTTGTTCTTAATAAATGTGCTTTAATTATTACCTTCATTTACCTATAACTGTTGACTGCAAGCTCTTTTTCTGGAGCATAAAGCATTTTATAACATTCTTTATATTATTTCAATTAGTTTAATTATGATAGCATTATACACTGATGGTTTAACTTGTCACAATCTGAGTTTTGGCATAGCCAGTTTAGAACTTTTTATTTTCTTTAATTTGAAGTTTTTTTGAATTCAGGACATGGGCAATCATGGCTCTCCACAATTTTGCATCCCTTATAGCAATTGACCATTTTCTATCCCTCTTATTTACCCCATTCTAACCTTGATTCAAACACTCATGTAGATGGCCCATTACCTTTCCTTTTCACTCTTGTCTTCAATATGTCTTGTGAGTGTTAAATTCTCTAAGCCCTCCTTCATTGTGTCCAAGAAATTTCAGCTGTCTTTGATTCCAAATGTCATTTTGTTTTACATTTTTCCATTCTCTCCTAATTCCAATTCTGCTAGCCATTTACCCAAACACATTAAGTAATTTATTTGCTGTTTCCCTCTGTCCCTCTTACTTTCAAAGTTTCACAAGCCCTCTTTGCTTTAATCTTTAATCTTAATATTTTGCTTAGCAAAAAGTTTCTTGAATAGCTTTGCCTAAACATTTTAGACATTATGCTATGAGGTGATTTTTTTTTTTTTTCAATCTCATTAAATTTTCCTGAGTGATTTTAAGATTCTTAAGTTTATGATACTGTATGTTCCTTTTACAATCTCTGTTGGCCCAGATAAAGTAAAACACTCTTAAAGCAGCTCAGATCCAACCCTCATACCTATACCTTTACAATTGGGATGGTGTTTATTGAATAGTGAATTGTTATTTTATGCCATTTTGAATTTTTGCCAAATAATTCTTAGTTTTATCTGTTTGCTATACTCCTCACAGTATGACTTCTTCAGAGTTATTTGCATTTTTCTAAAAGCCACTCTTACATAAATGTATTTGTTTATTTTTGAGTAAAAATTTCTTTCAAGAAATTACTGCCTTTTAAACCAGTTTAATGAAGTTATCTGGATGTTGTGTTAGTGTGCAATTTAACTCCATCACACATGGTAATTTTTTTTTATTTATTTAGTTACAAATAAATTGGTAGCAGCATCTCAAACGAGTTATTTGTACCCTGCCAACAATTTTGCTAGCATATGAAGACCTAAGCCTAGATTGTGTTGTATACTACTGCTTCCAAGTTTGAACTTTAAGCCAAATCTAAGATTTTTTTTAAGCTTTTTTTTTTCTATCCCATCTGTTCATTGCACTTTTTATTCATATTTACATCCAATTTGTATCAGCATTTTTTACCATTATACTCCATATGTTCATTGCACATTTTATTCATATTTATGTCCAACTTGCATTTCTTTCACCTTTCATTACAAGCAACCACAGCTGACTCACCTAATAAAAGGAGATGAAATGCTGGTAGACTAAACTGACAGATTTATTACTAAAACATAAAAAAAATAAATTTACTTTACCAATTTTGCATTCAGAAATTTGAAATATTTAAAATAAAATTTACTGTCTGAAATGAAAGATGTAAACTTTTACAAGATTTTGAGCCAATTATAAAAAAAATAAATTCATATTGCACCCAATTGTATTTAATTTTATTATTTCTTTTGGTGTTGAGATTTTATTAGATACTGACTCGTAAATTTGCAATCTTTCAAGTTTTTCTCAGACTGTAGACTTTGAAGACTCTCTACAGATAAAGCACTTGAAAGATGTGTGTATTACATAAAAATGCTGCCAGCTAATACTAGCCCATGTCAAATTATGCAGTTCAACATCTCATATTTTACATAACCTTTGCCAACAGAGTTCTCAGTATAAGACCAGAGTGATATATATTATTAAAATATAAGTAAAAGTATTCAATACTTATTGAATATCAAGAGTCTTTTAATATGTCAAAGGTCCTGAGGAGCGATTCAAATATTACTGTGGTGGTAAAGCAACAAGTCAATTGATAATAGCAGATAGGAAACACGAGGAGGGTAACCGACAAAATAGTGTCACACGTCCAACCTTCTCACAAGCAAATAACTCAGTGCCCAGAAACAAAAACGCACCTGCTTTATACAGCCGAGGACCAACCATAATTTGCATGCGAATGATGAGACAATGAGATTTTGCGTTAACTGTCCGAGACCGCCTGGCATAAAACATGGGCGCTGCCATTTTGGTTCTTTTTATCATTGAACAATCGGAGTTTGCACAACGCACAGATTCGTGGGGATTTCCGAGTTAGGCCATTTTCACAATTTTCCGAACACTCCCCACTGATCTCATGATCACAAGCAGGGCAAGGAGGTGGCGATCATCGCTGTCAAGTCCCCCTCCGAAGGGGGACAACTCAAGCTTCATCCTCATGCATGCTCTCGTCTGTGATTTGTGTTGGTAAACATGGTGTCCGCCGGGAGGCTGCTGATATCGGGATTACTGCTCTGCAGGTCTAACTTTAGGCAGATCGAACGCTCACTACTCTGACTCGGAATCGCTTTCATCGCTCAGTAACGGTAGAGGTTGCATCACCGGTCACAAGTCTTTAATGTGACGAGGCACCCCATCAACTCTCACAGATTGCGGGCTAATCACCTCTGTAACATGTCCAGTGCCATATTTTTTCGTACACTTGCCACGTGGGTTTTTAATCCAAACAACAACTCCTTTTTTCAATCTCCCTCTGGTCACTTTTAGTTCAGGCAGCGGGTTGGCTTCAATGCCTTTCACTCAGACATGATACTTGTGCAGTGCATCAGCCGGCACTGGACGGTGAAACGTTGTCTTTCGGAGCAACATTATACCAGTAAACTGCCTCCAATACTGTGCAGCCCTTCCTGGCTGCGATGGTCTTGACGGTTCTGTGGTTTCGCTCTACGATGCTGTTTCCACTTGGTGAGTGGGCACATCGAAACCGCAGATGCACGTCCCAATTGTCCGCAAATTTTTTAAAGTCTTTACTGTTGAATGCAGTATCGTTGTCGTTCAGTATTTCCATGGGTGGACCTCTCTCCGGGAAAACATTCTCCAACAGTCGAATGACAGTGCTCGCATCTTGTCGGCACAGCGGCCGCCATACCGCAAACCAAAAGAGACTGCAATCAATAAGTGTTAAAAATTCTCACCATTGTAGTGAGTTATGTCCATCGCTAGTCTGCTCAAGTTGCTCTTCACGCTCAGTTCTCCTCTTTCCCAGTGGACAGTCTTGAAGACTGGTGTCGTCAGGAAGTCCTGCCAGGAAGGTGCATCCCAGTATGCGGCCCGTTGCTCCACCAAACGGCACCACCAGTCTTCACAAATCGGCCAGGTAGACATCCACCGTCTCACCTGGCTCAAGCCCACATCTGACAAACTGTTTCCAAGTGATGAAGGGGTCTATTCCAAAGGCCGTATATAGGGCACTCTTGATCTCCTCTAGGTCAGCATCATCCCTGAGTTGTTGATATATGGCGTAGGCTCCCCTCGTGAGTCTCGGTGGCATGGCCAGTGCAGGTTCTTTTATTTTGGACACCCTGCAAACACGTTCGGCCTTCTCAAACCATTTGACGACAGTCGGGCCCGTAGGAGAGCCGTCAAATTCTGGAATCAATTTTAGATCAAACTTGTCCATTGCCAAAATAGCTTGTGGTGGTAAAGCAACGAGTCAATTGATAATAGCAGATAAGAAACGCGAGGAGGGTAACTGACAAAATAGTGTCACACGTCCAACCTTCTCACAAGCAAATAACTCAGAGCCCAGAAACAAAAACGCGCCTGCTTTATACAGCCAAGGACCAGCCATAATTTGCAAGCGAATGACGAGACAATGAGATTTCGCGTTAACTGTCCGAGACCGCCTGGCAGATGGATCTAACTAATTTGATCCACCATTTTGGTTCTTTTTATCATTGAACAATCAGTTTGCATGATGCACAGATTTGCGGGCGTTTCCGAGGTAGGCCATTTTCACAATTTTCCCCACAATTACAAAACACTAACATTCAATAATATATATATATAAAATGTGAGAAAGTGGAAAGTTTTTGTGATGCATTTTGTTCTTCAAGACCTCATTGGACTAGGTTTGTTTGATGCAACTACACATGTGCAAGAACGAGAAGTGCTGGCATTTAAAATTTTTTTAATATTTTTGAAAAAAAATTTTTTAATGTGTTTTGGGTATATAAGGAAATGCATCACATGGAAACCTTTCCTCCAACTGCTCTTGATGTATAAAAATTCATGTATATATATATATATATATATATATATAGTTCCACGTGCCATGGATGTCAATTTATCTCCTGTTAATTCCCTCTCCAAGTTCTCCACCACCTTAACCAGGTATTGAACTCACACTTTTTGCGTCCTGTCACTGGATTTAACACATTTATCCACTCTGCCATGTGTCCTTGAGGACATCTGTATATGAATTTCTGGGTATTATAAACCTATGTCATCAGCAGCCATTTTCTTTTCTTTTTTTTTTTTTTTTTTTTTTTTTTTTACCAATTTTTGCAGCTATCAATTCATAATTTTTACCAGAGCTCATATTGCAATTTTTGTTATTATTGCTTTCCTCTGGCACTCCTTATTACTGGTTCCCATATTGTATTCATTTCTATGCTTGGTCGGCTCAGGAGATTTTTGTGGCTTAGCATATGTGCTGATTAAGTTTACAAATATCCTAATGATGTTCTTTGTCTATGATTTCAACCTGATCCCACAGAGGGTGGTGATTTCTCTTTTCTCTCCATATGTGGTCAGCCATGCCTGATTTTTTTCCACTTCCCCTAGTGTTACAGCTTTTTGATGTTCTTGAAGCCTTACCTTAAGGGGGTGGCCTGTCTATCCTTTATATTTCTTTCTGCAGCTGCATGGGATGGCATACACACGGTCTTTTGTCATGTTCTCTTCTATGAGGGGGTGGGAGTCTTACTCAGGAGAGGTATCTGCAATGTATCATTCAGCTTTTGAAGGTTGTCCTGATGTTATATGGACCGCAGATCCTTTCTATTTTCTCTGATAGCCTCTTCACATAAGGCCAGCAGACTGTTTTCTGAGTGTTGTTGTCCTCTTGTACCCGCCTATCCCAGTTTATTGGGGCTACTGCCATGTACCCAGGGTAGTTATGTTGTAGGGTACTGCTTATACTAACTAATTCTTTATCTAATGTCTCTGGGTCACCACTTATGACTTTTGCAATATTAGCACTGGTAAAATAAAAAAAATGATTGCTGAAGACATTAGGTTTATAATACCCAGAAATTCATATACAGATGTCCTCAAGGACACATGGCACAGTGGATAAAGGTGTTAGTTAGATCCAGTGACATATATAAGTGAGCAAGAGGATATTTTGAATAGCATCACCAGTTATCAAAATACTGGGGCTATATCTCACTATATATTATTTTAACCTAATATCTTGAAATAGAATGTCATGCATATTACTGTCTTATATATTATATATTATATTTATATTACTGTCTTATATATTTATATTACTGTCCTATATATTTATATGAAAATGTCAATGGATTTCTATGAATATTTATTTTTATGAATTTCTTTGAATATTAATGTCCTGAATGAATGTCAGTATCTCCTATATTTTTTAATTTACATTTTTTTTTAAAGTTGTTTTTTTTATACTTATAGTGCTGTAATATTGTGGACCTTATAAGAATCTCTTTAATCTATTGTAAATTCATTGATGCTTTCCTGCTATTAATATTTTTATACAGTTATTTTATAAAGTATATAAAATTTAAACTCTTGATTGTTGTTGTAGCATATTTTCAGTTATTATTGGTTGAATAAATCTGTGGCATGAATTTAGAATCTTGGTATATAAAAAAAAACACAAGAAAATGACCCAAATATCCAGCAAATAAATATTTCTTGATTTACAGATGTTTATAATTGGTTTACTCTCCTGGTCGAGTCAGCTTCTGTTGTAGATGTGTTCAAGCTTGTTTAAGGCAGAAGTTTTAATCTGAAAAGTATTGCATAATTATTAAATTGTGCATGATGATTGTTGCTGTAAAATCTTGTAAATTTTTTTTGTTGTTGTTAGCAGATTTTCAATGGAATAATTTAAAATAATATTTCTTCTGTTAGATATTTCAATCTGCTTTTTTATGCTACACAATTTACCAGTCAAGACTTGTTTTACCCAAGCTAATAAGTCTTTTATTACACTGTCTGGAAATTGAGTATTTGCAATTACAAAGCCCTGAACAATGACCAGTGTATCCTGTGCTAATATTTTATTTTATATCACTACACTGATGGTCATATCCTCATGATATAGCAATTATAAAGCGTTAAGTATCAGAATACTATAAGAAATTTATTTTTTCTGAATATATTATTTTGGCTGTTAAAATGAGTACAGTATTTCATCCTAAAATATAGTCATAATTCTTCCATGTTTTTAAACTATCATAAGAAACTTAACATAATTTGAACCAGAAGTGAATATGTATATCTCCATTTTCATATCTAGTTTATCATATTTTATAGCTAATATCTAGTTTTGATATGCTATGTGGCTTGTGAGGTTTCTGTAATGGAATTGTTCCTTGGAATGAGGAAATTAATCCCAGGCTCAACGCCTGTACTCTGAAGAAGGGTTGGTTTTTCTTTCAGAGTTTTCCTTTTGTTTGTTGAATGTGTTCTCATGTTAATGAGTTTCATCTACCTGGGTTTAGGAGTTTAGTTTTCCTTCTAGACTGGTTGCCAACCAAGCCCCAAAAATACAGACTGTCTTATAGCTGGAGAAGAGATGGATTCATACCTTTTATCAAAGTGAATGTAATGCACTTGACTGGGGTGTAAACTTGGCTTACCAATTTCATGCTTCAGTTGGCTAGCCATAACATCAGCCACACATCCTTTTTATCATTTTTAACACTATTTTCTACATCCTAAGAAAAGTTTTGATCTTACAAATTTACAATTGTTTTCATTGAAAGCCCAAATCCTTTTAGATTTTAATTTTTTGATGATAATCTGTTGATTTTAAATTTGTATACATAATCCAGGATTTATTGTGGGAGAAATCCCTATATACAAATAGAAAAAGAATTTAGTAAATACACAAAAATAGGAAAGGGCATAAGACAAGGATGCATCTTCTCACCATACTTGTTCATGCATTACAGCATGGTGATCTTAAAAGAATTAGAAGTCCTACCAGAATTTATTATTGGCAGATATAGTCCTATTGACATAAGATATGCAGATGACATAGTGTTGCTAGCAGACACATAAAAGAAACTGCAGAAACTCTGAAAAAAGTTAGTTAAGGAAAGTTTGAAAAAAGGACTAAACCGTGATTGTAAAAAGACAATGTATGGTTGTCAGCAAGAGGAACAGTTAACGTGAACTACAAATTGAAGATGCCAAAATCAAAAAAGTACAAAAATTTAATAGATCTAGGAAGTGTTTTCATGCAGTACAGAAAATGTGGCACTGAAATCCGAAGACGTATTGGAATAGTGGAAAATGTCCTTCCAAAATCTAAGCAAAATATTTACAAAGAAAAAAAAAGTTCAACTGTTATGTGCTATCAATCTTCCCGTATAGCAATGAATTCTGAACATTTTCACAGATAAAGAGATTTGAGGCAGCAAATTTAGGAAGGATGCTGCAAATACCATGGACTGACCATGTAACAATGAAGCTTGAAGGAAAATGGAAACAAAAAGGATGCTTATATATAAGATAATGAGGAAAGAGATTGGAGAATTTAACACTCACAGGACATATCAAAGGCAAAAGGAATTGAGAAACAGTGAGTGACCTCTCACAAGCTGGTGTAAATGGATGACAAGGAGTGGGAGGGATGGTGAAAGACAAACCTTACAGAAAACTACAAAGGATGAGAAGTTGTGGAGGGCAATAATCACATCTTGAAGAGGCATGACATGTAGATTTACTTTTTATAGAAGATGATGGAAAAATCTCTCTATAGTATGCTTTCTTGGACAAACACAACTTTTGTTATCTTTAAAATGATACAGAATTATTTTTTGACAGTTGAATATATCTGGTAAGTTCATTTTCTGATGGGCTTAAGCAAGTGGATGACAGAACGTGGTCTGAGGTAGAAAGCAGAGGGAAGAAACTTGTTGAAAGCTGCAAGGAATAGAGGGACGTGGAGAGCCATGATCGCCTTCGTCCTGAAAGGCTATGGCACATAAAAGAAAGATATGTTATGATGAATTCTTTTATCTAATTTGTATATCATAATATTATTATGGTTTCTTAAAAAACTACTTAATATTAAAACTTATCAGTTATTCAAAAATCTGTTTCATACATTTGAGCTTGGTTTACAAAGGTTTTTATCAAAAGTAAATCTTCTATATATTCATGTTTTGAATTCTGAATTCTTTTGTTTCAACAACCGTTTTATATAATCTCATGATATAACAATATATAATTTTGTATAATTTTATATATCAACTAGCAGTATTTAGAAAAGTATGACAAACTGGAAAATTTCTTGTGACGCATTTCATCCGTTGGGATTTCATCAGACCGGGTTTTATTGATGTAGCAAAAGTGTAGACGTTGCAACATCAACAAAACCAGTTTGATGAAATCCCTAATGGATGAAACAAGTCTTGAGAAATTTTCCAGTTTGTCATATTTTTCTAAATATAATCTCGTGCAATTTTTAAAGAATATATTGTAAAGTTCTAATTTGAAAAATATACTAAAAAAATATGTCTATATTTCTGAGATGAGGTCTTGTAACTATTTACACTGTTCAGACTGTTGTCCTCACTTTTATTGCCACATTTAGGAATTAACTAAAAATGAGATATCCAAAAAAGGCATGTCACATGAAATTAGAACAATCTACCCCCATGGACTAAAAGGGTTTGGTTCAAAATTCCAACAAATATTGCCTGAAGAAGGAAGTGTATAATGGCTGGAGCATTGTGAATATAGCAATAATGATGAGGACAGTGGTCCAAACAATGTAAATGCTGAAAGTTTATTCAAGTGTACATTCCTAATGAGTTAAAAAGTTCCAAGGTTTTTCGATATAAATGAATTGAAACATGTGGCATTTTACTTTTTAACTTTTTCTGTTTATTCAATTAAAATATAAAAAGAATATATCATATATAGAGATTTAGATCAAAAAGTATTTATATGAGGTGAAAAGTTATCAAAACATTTGTTCCTATTTCTCATATTGTTTTAGTAAGATGTAACACCATAAATGCCATATTCTTCAAGTTTGTCTAGATTCTATATCTTATTTTATATGCATATTGTCAACATGGAAAACACAAAACATACCTAAAAAATATGAATCTTTTACTTTCAACTCATTTTAAAAATAGGATAAGGATTTACCTTAATTTCAACAAGTAGAAAATTGTAAAGAAAAGATAACAAGTGGCTTTTATACAAAAGTCACACATTTTTATTCTTTCTTTCATCCCAAGAAATGCCAGGTTAGCAGAAAAAGTTAACGATTTATTTAAGCATACACACAGTCTAGCAAGGGCAAAACAAGTAATTTAGTTTCAATGAGATGTTTTCCATTTGTCATATTCTTCAAACTTTGTTTGGATTATGTATCCTATTTTACACACATAATTCCTCATATAAGGAATTCCAAC
Organism: Acanthosepion pharaonis; assembly: GCA_903632075.3. Lineage (NCBI taxonomy): Eukaryota > Metazoa > Mollusca > Cephalopoda > Sepiida > Sepiidae > Acanthosepion > Acanthosepion pharaonis. The sequence continues at coordinate 1,595,190 of CAHIKZ030000258.1, forward strand.
ATAACTGATAGTAGTGATATTTCTGGTATATACTTAGATTTAGATAAACAATATATTATGTGAATTTTATTTTTTTTTTTTTTTTATTTTTTTTTTTTATTAGAAATATTTACAATAACATCTTATTAGCCAACTCTGAAGTTGTTCATTATTATTTGGCTTCTATGTGCTGTGTTCCTTCAGGACATGGACAATCATGGCTCTCCACAATTTCCTGTCTTTTGTAGCTCTTAAGTTTTGTATTTTGATATCACTCCTAATCCCTTTTCTGCCAACCATTTAGTGCTGAAGTTATACAATCTATTTTAGAAGTGAACAAGTGGCACAAAGGTGAATAGACTGGAGAGTATTAACTGATATGAATTGTCTCCCCTAAGCATGGAGAGCAAAATGAGAATAACCTGTAAACATGATAATGGCTCTGATTAAAAATTCCAACAGACCTAAAGAGATTTGGATACATTATGCAAATGAACCAAAATGAGTTTCCTAGTCTGATTGTAAACATATATAAACATGATAATTCCAAGATGCACCAACTTAGTGGGGAAAAAGTATTAATGGTTTATTATTTAAGCATACAAACAAGTGTGTGCAACCCCTCCTCTCTCTCCACACACACACACACAATTTCTTTCATTTTGATCTGATGAAGCCTAGCAAGGATGCAACACATCATCTAGTTTCAATGAAATAGTTTTCCAATTTGTCATATTCTTCAAATTTTGTCTGGATTCTATATTCTATAAATATAATTCTGTAATAATATGGGTAGAAACTTTATTATTTTGTTTGTGGTTATACTTTTGACTATACCTTTACTGTTTATTGTTACACCATGGAAGGTCTTTTTCCTTTTTGTTATTCATCTGTAATACTAAATTTCTTTTAAATTTGATCTCTGAGTTGACATGGTCAGTGGAACATAAATAATGTGACTTTTATCTGTTGGTATAAGTTTTGTAAACTTAGTTGTTTGTGAATTCTGGTTTCATATTTCTTCTATGTAAGAGCGTAGTTCATTCCAACCTTAAAACCTATGATGAGAAATAAATTCTAAAACACATCAGTCTTGTTTGCAAATTCATAAGACACAACTAAAGCAATACAGATTATATACTTTAACAAAATCATTATTTGGCTTTTAAACATCTGATTTTTAAAAAAAAGATTTTTTTTGTTTTAAATAATATCTTAGAAATTTGAAGATTTAGTCTCCACGTCAATGTCATTGAATATGTTTTTAGTGATGCAAACAAATGTTTTATACTACACGGAACAAATAGGTGTTGATGTCATGGAATTCTATTTTATACTTGCTTACTTAGAATTCCTTTGTATATTTTTATTTCCTTCCTTGTACAAAATAGGCCATTATCCAAAATAAATGAAGTGATACTAATCAAGTTTTCATATTCTTTTTAACTTTTCAGATACTGTTTTTATACTTTAAAGCATACTGTGTTTATGTTTAAAGTATAAATTATTGATATGTTTCCTAAATTTTAATTTTTTTGTTTATTGTTTTTACATACAGAGAGATTTCTTATTAATCTGTTATTTATAGCAGTTTGAGTTGAAACGCCTGTTTTTTATTTTAAACAGTGAAATTGTTGATCAGCCTAGACTGAAAACTACTAAACAGGGATCTCTACTCACATGCTACCCACTAAAAATAATGTTTCGCCATCATTGGTGGAATTTGTTGCTGAGTATTGGGGTGCTCATCAATATTTCTTTCTGTGTGAAATGAGTCCTATGTTGGATCTGAAGAGATGTCCACTGCATGGCAGGGCAGGAGGGTTTTGGGAATGGAGAACTTTGGTTTTTCTTTAGGGTCTTTTCCTCTTTTATTTGTCTTCTGGTGTTTTCAAAGAATGTTTATCTTTTTTTCTTTGTACTGCTTTTCTCTGATTGGTTCTTTCGGCAGCTTCTGTTTCCCAATTTCTCAATTTATGCCCTCAATGTTACAGCAACGTACAAGCGTGTTGGTCTTTATCATAATGGGAGGAGGAGAAAGCAAATAGATTGAAATGAAGTACCTATCACGTATCTTTCTATCTTTCTTACTTCCTTTCCCTTTTCATTCTGGCCATTCTTACATCATGTATATGTGGAGGGATGGGGATAGTGAGTAGATATGGTTACCTACACCATTAGTGGGATTGGTGGAGAAACACTAGACCCTTGATTCTCATACAAGTCAACGCCGTGTCAGATCACTTGACCAATGAAAGATGTCGAGGCGCCAAAATTCAAGATTCGGTAGTTAAAGAACAGCAACCAAATGAGACTGGTGCTAACTCCTTCTCTACATCTATTCAGAAGACCAAATCATGCAATGACCCAGAAGAAAACTGCTGATTGAACTAGTTTTATCCTATCCTAGAATTACAGATGTCTCAAACATCAATCTCATTGATTGTTAACATCTGCTTGACACACTGAACTCCACAGGCTTGGATGTTCTTTGGTTATGAACTTATGTCTCAGTCAACCTTTTTATAAGAATCGTTGATATGTTGACCCTAAAACCCTGTTAAGTAAAATATGGATCATCTTGATATGATTGAAATTTGTTATATGCAGAATCTGCTGCATGCAAACCTAAATTCCTTTCTCTTTTTATGTTATCATGTTCATGTTATTAAATTTATGTTAAATTGACTCCATGTATTCACTGTTGTTTTTTTTTCTTCACTGGTTATTGCATTTTGCGTGTATTGTTCCTATCATAAGAATCCAGGAAATCATATCCCAAGCCTCATCTCGCATCCTGGCTTAGATACAAATTTTATTTATGATTTATGTCTGAGACCTAAACCAGTAAGGTCTTTTTTGAGTGTTTATAGCAATAAATGGATTTTTTTTTAATCCAACCTTATTTGTTAAAAATAACATTTATAGAATTAAAATTAAGATTTTTCTACAAAGATATGCTGACATAAATTTATATTTGAGCTGCTTTATTTATTTTTACATTTCTGGCTATGTGTTTTAATTATTCTTTATGCCATGTTACATCAGGACATAGGTGGACATGGTTCTCCACAACTTCCTGAACATTACTAAAGTTTCTTTTTGTTCTGTCACCTAATCTCTATTCTGCTAAACATTGGCACAAGCTTGTGAAGTAGGTTATGTGCTGCTTTCCTCTGTCCTTTTTGCCTTAGATATATCCTGTGAGTGTTAAATTTTTCAAGACCTCTTTCCCATGTGCCTTAAAAATTTAAACTTTCTCTTTCTGATGTCCTTTTTGTATCCATTTTCTTTAAAACTTTGTCACCGTTCACATGTTCAATCCATTCTATTCTCAGCATCCTTCTGTAGAACATTTCTGTTATCTCAAGTCTCTTCTCCGTCTGAGTTGAAATTCTCCTGCATTTACTGTAATATAGGAGTACTGATATTGCATAACAGTTCAGTACTCTTTTTAGCAAGTTTTTGGAAGGCAGCTTTTGCTATGTACCTTCAGATTTTGGTGTCAAGTTTAAAACATTTCCTAGATATTTAGCTATTTGTACTTGTTTAAGATCAGTATCTCCAAATTGTAATTAACATCTTAGGCTGTTTCTCTTGCTGAGAACCTTACATTTTATCTCCTTAAAATTGATGTTCAGTCCTTTCTTACTTTCCTTTATTTAATTACCTTCTGTAGAAGTTCCTGTAGTTTCCTTTCTGTGTCTGCTATCAACGCTGTGTCATCTGCATGTTAAGATTGTGGCTGCCAATAATAAATCCTGGTAGGACTTCTAAATCTCTCAAGACTACTTCTTTTAATTAGGACATTAAAAGTGACCTTTTTCTCATTGTAAACTATTTTGTAAAAAAATTTTTTTTTTTTTCATTGATTTGTAAATATATATATATATATATATATATATATATATATCTTGTTATATTATTTTATTTGATCATTGACTTGGTGGTGGGGAAGTAATCAGTTTATGAAATAAACTGATACATTTTCTGGGTATATGGGAAGAAAGGTTCCTCCCAGTTTTATTTCTTCCATTATGGGCATTATTAATACTGTATTTCATGGACAGACTGGAATGGATGAAAGGAAAAAGAGTGACAAACATGCTTTGTTCTCCAAGAGACTTTTTATACTAAGACATGCACAAAACTATATATACATATTTACACATGTCCTATGAAGAGAAAAAGATAACATATTTACACAATAAGCAGAGTGAAAGGCGAACGAAAAGATAGGGTATTACATATAATATTGAGATTCTTTTGTGTTTCTAAAGAAGCCATGTTTAGGACTCCAGATTCAAATTGGTTGGATGTACAGTAGTGTCCAAAACTAAGGGACAAAATTTTAAAACCTAATATTTGTTAGAAATAACAACTGTGAAAAGCTGAAATTTTGACAACTGGTAGTTATCATCCATAATAATATACTAAAATTTAAATCATTTGCAAAGGATAGAAAAAGAATTATAACAATTATTTATTTATTTTCAAATTTGGAACGTCCAAAAGTAAGGGACAAAATTGAGAAAAACAATGTAAACGGCAAAAAAACAATAAAAATACACGTACAATCAATATTTAGTAAATGAGCCCTTGCTCTCAATGACAGCTGCACATCTTCGACTACAAGAACGAATCAGTTCTTGACAATCCTCGATACTATTTTTAGACCATTCTTCTTGAAGCTTCACCCACAAATCCTCCGTGTTAGTGGGATTTCTTTCCATAACTTTCACTCCTAAGGTCTTCCAAAGATTTTCTATTGAATTTAAGTCAGGACTTTGCAGTGGCCAATCCATAATTTCCAAATCTTGCTCACTAAGGTAACTCATTACCACCTTTGCCTTGTGACATGGGGCATTATCTTGCATAAAGGTAGCCCTATCGAAACCTGAATTCTACATGATTGGCACAACATGATCTTGAACAATGTTTTTATAGATCTGCGCGTTTACACGAGTTTGTAACCGGACAAGAGGCGTTGTACCTTGGCTAGAAAACATTCCAAATACCATGACGTTTCCGCCCCCAAACTTGACAGTTTTCTTAGTACACTTTGCACTTAATCTTTCACCAATACGTCTCTTTACATTGTTTTTTCCATTTCCAAATAAATTAAACTTGCTTTCATCACTGAAAAATACTTTTGCCCAATTTTCATATGTCCAAATTACATACCTGTTTGCAAACTGTAATCTCTTCTTATTCTTTGAACTAACAAGTGGTTTCTTCCCTGGGGTTCGATTAAACAGCCCTATTTCTTGCAGTCGTCTACAAACAGTCTGTCTTGACACATTAACACATAACCCTTTTAATTTCTGTGTAAGACTTAAAACGGTCTTTTTAATGACATACGCTGCATTATTCGATCTTCTCTTGCGAAGTTTTCGGGGTCTGCGGTTTTAAAAGCACTAACTATTTTGCCAGTATCATTGTAGGATTTAACAACCCTGCCTACAACACTCTTGGAACGTTTCACTTTCTCTGAAATCTCTCTAATGGTGTGCTTTTTCCTTGTGTAGCTTCACAATAGCTTGTCTCACAGAGTAATCAAGTTTTTGGCGTTTTGCCATGGTGCCGGCTGATGCAACGTATACAAATGACTAAGTAAGACTTATTCTTTAGAGGAAATCAAAAAATTTGAATATAGCATACTGTTTACATTGTTTTTCTCAATTTTGTCCCTTACTTTTGGACGATCCTATTTTGAAAATAAATAAATAATTGTTATAATTCTTTTTCTATCCTTTGCAAATGATTTAAATTTTAGTATATTATTATGGATGATAACTACCAGTTGTCAAAATTTCAGCTTTTCACAGTTGTTATTTCTAACAAATATTAGGTTTTAAAATTTTGTCCCTTAGTTTTGGACGTTACTGTATCTATGCCCCAAGTGAACAGAAAATGGCAAATCTTCAGTTTTCCCAAACTGAGGACTGCTAGCCAGAGATAGTTTCTTTCTATACCAGGGGAAGATAAATTCCCAAAAGTGTAATGGCACCATGTACTTGTAAGCTCCTGGGCGTGGTAAATTTAGCTTCATCTCAGGCTGAGAGGCCTTTTTGTGTCTGCTGATGGGTAGATTTCGAAATTTGCAGAACCCCAATTTAATAATTGATCATTTTATGTTCACTTACAAGTGAATCTATTTGATAGTGCTAAGATTTAAATATATTATTATTACTCATCCTATTTCTGTAATATTCTTTAATCTTTAGCAAAAAATAATATCCAGTATGCTTAAAGAAAAGTTTTCACTTTGTTGCTGGAATCCTGCTATCAGTATTTTGTCAGCTTCAAATGAATATTATATTTGGAATTCTGGGTTCCCTATGAAGTAAGACAAATTGAATTTTAAATATGGGTAAAAAAAAAAAATTCTCAATCTAATGAATATAGTATTCTCATAAATTTTTAATTTATTATTTTTTCTGAACAAAATTCAGTTTCCTTTTTATTTGAAACAGGGTTTGATTTTTATACTTTGTTCTTTTTTCTCACTCCTCCTTTTATCTTTATTTCACTTACCATTCTGCCTCAGTCATTTCCTTTTGTTATTCTTCTTCTATCATATTCACTGCCATGCTACCCGGCCACTGTTTTTTGCTTCTTCTATCATATGATTTGAATAAGTTGAAACAACCTATGCTACTGCTGTTTCTGGATCCCAATGTGTTAACTAGTAGGGAGAATTGGGTATAATAGAGTTCTGAAATCTGTAAATTCCTTAAGTACATTTAGCTTTGATGTTGTATTAAGTTGTCTCTTGTTCCTTTGATTTTGTATGTCACATTACTAAAAAAATTTTAAACAGTAGTCTTGTTTACATAAATTATGAGTGTGTTGCAATATTATTTTGAATTTGAGATGAAATATAAAGAAAAGTATATGGTTAGTTTTCAGCTTCTGCAGCAATCTGCCCTTCATAACATAAATGGTAAAACAATTGTTGTGCCAAGACAGGCCCTTTTGAAGAAAAGGGATGAATCTGAGTTTTTTATTTTTTATTTATTTATTTTGTTTTTAATAATTTCACTCCATGCGAGACACTAAAGCTACTAAAATGCAAGGGTTTACTGAGTGCAATAGAATATGAGAAAGAAAACCGTTATTAAAGAAAGAACAGAAATTAAGAGAGAAGAAAAAGATTGACAATGTATTTAAATGGTGGAAGAGACTTCTATCAGCAAAGTGCCAGAGAAGAAACTGCTAGCATAGAATTTACAATTACATCTAACCATTTCAACTGCAAAATGATGAGACATTGCTACCAATCTAGTAATATGCTTAAATTCATAAAGTCTGGGTACCAAATAGGAAAGTGATATTTATTTCTGCTTATTTACAGAAAATATGGCACAAAGCTAAAATGGAGAAAAGGAAAGTCTTATGTCTTAACATTAAACTTATCTAGCCACAAACACCGACCCAAACATACCACAATATTCCTAACACCAAAACAATACATACTTACTTAGCTTTCTTACTACATTCACCATAATACCTCATTGTCTCTATGAAAGTCCTAACTAGTCCCCATATGTACAATTCATTGTCTGTGAGGGAGGGGAATAAAACAATTTAAAAGCTATCCCCAATGAGTATTTACAATATGAAAGCAAAACTATTTACAAGAAACCAAACAAAATGTTAGTAATACCCCCAACCAATCCCTAAATGTATGCAATCAATGCGGGACTCTAATACTATAAAACATTCAATCATTCCAACCACTAACTCAAACACAGTAACAAATACGAAAATCACACCTGAAATGAAAGGTACCCCAAATCCACCAGAGAACTGAAGTCTCTGCTCACTTAAATGGGTGGGGGGAATTAAACTAAAGAAAATAGGAAGAGAAATAAAAGGGGCCAATGAGCATACATCCCTTAGCTAAGTTAACTTGAAGGAAGAAACTAAGGATAAATGGAAACCTAAACCAGCTTAAATCCAGGCAAGGTTAGCCAAAGTACAACACAGAGAAAACAATAGCCTGATGCCTAACTGGCCTCAAAGTGCCACTCCAAGTCCGCCCCTTTCACTCAACGCAAACACGTAAGATTCACCAACCTTTTGCCAAATTCTGATGATGGGAGACACTGCTTTCTCATCATAAACTTGACTTTGAGCTCCTGCTTAAAGTACAAGATCAGTTTGGAAGAAGTGAACTTCTTGCCCCTATAGAATCCCTTCTAATGTGTCGTCCAAATCACAACTCTCATAACCCCTAGCAAGCAGAAGAAAACAGTATTCAGTCTTCATCAATGGTGGTACCACATTGTCGTCAAAACCAGTTCTGTCTGTAGCTAAGAACTTTCTGCACAGCATGCAAACTATGAGGCCTTCAATAAACTTGCGCTACAATCCTGCAATGAAAGAAGGCGTGATCCAGGGTCACAACCTTTTCACCACAGCAAACGCAGTTTGGGGATTTCTCCAAGTCTGCTGAACAGTTTTTTTTCAACCCGGAGGGCCCTACAAATCACCAACCAGGTGAGTGATGCCTCATCGTTATTGAGGCATTTCAACCTGGGTGCCAATGGCCATATTGAGCGAGCCTTCTGCTACATAAGACTAAGCTCGTCAATCAGATCATCACGTACAGACCCCCTAACATGATAATATATAGTAATATATTAACCAAAGTACCTTCACAGACTTGCTTCTCCACAAGGAGAACAAGAACCTTATTAATGACATTAGTGTGGCATGTGGAAGCACAGAGCTGGTAAAGGAGAACTGGGTAGATGTGCAAGGCATGTACTTCTGCCCTCCGTGTTAAGGAAAGATTCCTCTGTGACTGCAAATGAACTGTGATCTCGGCCTTCCTTTGTACCTCCAACCAATTCATTTCTAACTGGATATTGGGACCAAACCATATGATGAGTTGTCCTGGGTATGACGATAAAATGTATCCAGCAGCAAGGCCTCTGATCAGAAGGTTTTGAGGAGTGTGGAACTGCCTCTTAGTTGCTGTTGTTCCTGGGTCCACCCTGACTTGGGGTGGTAGCACCCGTTACAGTCCCAGCTATGGGTAAATAGTTTCCCCCCCCCTAATCTGGAGTTGGAATACTAGGAAAGTGTAAGAATGGGTTTTTTGTAATAATAATACCATCAACACAAATTGTAGTATATAAAGTGCACATTCACAAAACCCAATTCCAAAATAACTAAAATTTCCCCTAAATGAGGCCACCCGTTTGCCATGGGTAACAACCCGTGGGGACAAAGTCCTGGTGACTGAGTGACTTCTGATCTGGTATAAAATGACCAGGAGTTTCCACAACCTGTCACTTCGGTCCCTGCCTGGGATAGACAGGTGGATGGAATAGCCCAATCCATTCCAATCGGCTAGTCATATAGTGGCAAGGGCTAGTTGGGATGATAGATAATGGGTCTGACAGGGCCACAAAACCTTACATCATACTATATTTGGGTAGATATTGAGAGATTAGGGCGTGCAGGTGCTCGTATCCACTTTCATCACAACTATATTGTCTGTGTAGCCTTGGCGGATTAGGGCAAATGGGATTAGTCCCTCCCCCCAATAGGGTCCCTTAAGAAGGAACTCCAAGGTGGGTGGGGAGTACAGACAGCGAATACAAAAATTAAAATTATATGGCTATCTCTTATAAGCAAACCAACAGGCAATATGAGACTTCTGAAAGCAAAAATGAAAAAGAAAAAAAAAAAATCAATTTCCAACTTTCATTGTTGTAGAATCAGTAGAGGATGATATATCAAAAGTGTCTCTCTTCGTTTTGCAAAGGGTTATTTCAGAAATGATCAAACCACAATTTGTTAAAAAAATAAAACAAAAATAATACTCTATTAATTCAATTGATATCCAAAAAAGACAGAAATTGCTAAAATTCAAGCAAATTGACAATAATAAAGTCAAGGCCTACCCCCCATCAATTTCTTAATTCATCAAAAGGAGTAATAAAATGCCCAGAACTGTCACTTTGTTCATCAGAGGAAATTGAAAATGACGATACCCTAAAAAAGCAAAGAGTAACAGATGTTAAAAGAATGCAAGTAAAAAGAAATGACACTGTAATAAACACCAACTCGCATATTTTGACATTCAACAAACCGACTCTACCAAAAGAAATAAAGATAGGTTACACAATAGCCAATGTAGAGCCACACATTCCTAACCCCCTAGATGTCATAAATATCAAAAATTTGGTCTTCTAAATGTTTGTACGAGAACATCAGTCTATTGAAGATGTGGGGAATCAGAAACTGCGCATGATGAATCACCTTGTGAAAGGCCTCCGTTTTGTCCAAACTGTAAAGAAAAATATTCAGCAGACTCCAAAGAGTGTAAAATTTGGAAAAAGGAAATAATTTGAAGAAAATACACACAAAATATCTACTTCCAAGAAGCCAGGAAACAGGTTGAATCTAAATTCACTTCAAGCATCATATGGAAATATCACTAAAATATCAAATCAACAAAGTCATCCAAGAAAACAATGTATTAAGAAGTCAAGATTTTATAACTCTTAACTAATTAAAAAGTTTACTAGAATAACTAAAATATAGTATATCACTCATAAATCAGATACCAATAGACAAAAAAAAAAAAAATTCCTGTCCCATAAACCTCAAATGAAAAAGTCTGTACATGTACAAAATTAAATCCAAACCAAAGTACAAAAATCCAAGAAATAGAAACATTGAAACCTTCTCAAGAGAATGAAAAGGTACAAAAAAAAAAAAAAATAACAAAACTGTTATTGAAGAACCAAGGAAAATAGACATCGAGGAACAAATCTCTAGCCCATCACAAACAAGGGAACAGATCATCATCTAGACAAAAAAAAAAAAAAAAAAAAAAAAGAACCGAATGGTAAAGCTAAGGGAGCAAAATCAAACAAAGTAGAAACAAAAGTTCAAAGAACAAAATATAAGAAACAAAATGCTAATAGTCTGATGTATATAGAAATGATGGACACTTCACCCATATATATTTATATATATATATAAAAGAAGTTGGACTTGTAAAAATTCATAATTCATAATACATAATCAAGATGCAAAAAATCTTATTCAATGGAATTGTAACTGGGGTCAAAACACTATATGAAAGTGTAAAAAGAGGTTCTAATACTTTGTAAAAAAAAAAAAAAATTACCAGCAATGCATTTTTGAAAAACAAATATTACCAGCAATATAGTTTTTATATATATATATATATATATATATATATATATATATATATATATATTACCAGCTATACATTCTTTTTTGAAAAAAAGAAAAAATATTACCAGCAATACATATTTGAAAGAAAATTATTACCAGAAATAAATTTTTTGAAGGAAAAATATCAAATAGATTTAAAAAAAAAATATTACCAACAATGAAAATTTTGTTAGCATTAAATAACCCATTGAGGTTGATATGCTGTAAAACCAAACCACACCACTTGACGAGTGTCTTGATTAGTCCGTTCGTCCAGAGGAAAGGTCTGGTAAGAGGAACCTGCTTTCACGCACCCAACCACAAGCCAATAGACTTATTGCAGTTGATCTTGGTCCCTGTTGTGGCACCTTGCATTATTAGAAATATTCATAGAAATATGATTTAATTTTTTTTTTTACTCGGTTTACTAAACAGGTTGTTGATTTTTTTTTTTTTTTTTTTTTTTAAACGGAAAATAATTGAGTTGAAAATAATTCACTAAGATTGTACTTAGACGATCCAAAGAGGAGAAGAGGAAAGAAGAGAAAAAGGAAAGAAGGGAAGATAGAAAGAAGGAAAGAGAGGTCAAGAAATGCAAAAAGCGGTCATTAACAAAAACACGTATCAGAAAGGTATTTAGGTCAACATCTTGGCCGATTTTCGAGAGACAATGAAAAGAAATATATTATTTAGAAGGAAAGTCATTTTGATAAGAATGTCGGTCGAAAGCGCATGACCGACTTTTTTGCGTAGAAAGACTCATTATCAATTTGGAGTAAAGGGAAATTTTAGAACAATGGGAAGTAAATCTTAATCTGGAGAAAGGGAAATTTTAGAACAATAGAAACGAAATTTTTTTAATCGGAGAAAAAGTGTCTTTTGGGTTGAGGGGAGTGACGGTGGAACTATATACAGATTCTGACCTATTAAGAATTGGAAACCCATGATAACAAAGTGGGGACATTTTCAATGTAGATAATTAAGATTTTCTGACTGTCGGGTCTGACAAAAACAAGAGGTGAAAAAACGATTGTCTCAGCTCACAGATGGCGCCAATATTCTTCCCTGAAGTCACATCTAATTAGCGGCGGGCTGTTTTGACAGAGCCCAGGTGAGAAAAAAAAGCCAAGATTGTCATTTTTAATGACGTGCAAAAAGGGCAAAATTAGATTTTGTTTTTTTTTAAAACAAGAACGATGTAAACCACGCCCAACCACAATCTCATTAGCGAAAAGCGGTCACGTGATATGCGGAAAGAAGAGAAAGGATGCTCGATCAAGAACCATTGGTCGGAAACGGTCACGTGATCTGTGGAAAAGAAGAGAAAGAAGTGCTCGATCAGGAATCATTGGTCGAGAGCGGTCACCTGACATACGAGGGACCGGGAAGGAGGGGGGTGCGCCTCCCCACCAAGGGCACTGTGAGGAAGTAGGGATGAAAACAATAGCGATAATGAGAAGACAGAAATAAGGCAGCTATTGGAATTATTGAGAAACCCTGAATCCGACAGACCCACCCCCGGTTTGTTGGGTCAATAAAAGCAGGACCCCAGTCGACAGAAATCAGTTGGAGTGGAGTTGCAGCTGGACCGCGGACAGGGAAAGAGCCTGAACGCAGCGGCATCGGGCCCGATTCACTCGCCCCTTTGCGGGCAAAAGAATCCTCAGACAAGAAATCCTTCCAGCCCAAGTCGAAGACAGAAGAGTTCAACCCCAGACGGCAGCGCAGAAGAGATCACCTCGGACGACAGAGAGTTGCGGCTGAGTTGCGGCAAGAAATCCTTCCAGCCCAAGTCGAAGACAAGAGAACTTCCAGCCCAAGTCGAAGATAAGAAGAAGAGCTACAGGCCGAAGAATTGCAGGCAGACAAGAAGAAGAATTGCAGGCCAGACAGGCAGCAAGAGTTGTGGCAGAGTTACGGCAGAGTTCAGCCCCGGACGGCAGCGAGAAGAGATCACCTCGGACGACAGAGAGTTGCGGCAAGAAATCCTTCCAGCCCAAGTCGAAGACAAGAGAACTTCCAGCCAAAGCAGACGAAGAAGAAGATTACTCGAAAGCCAAGACAAGAGAAGTTGCAGCCAAGTCGAAGACAAGAGAAGTTGCAGCCAAGTCGAAGACAAGAGAAGTTGCAGCCAAGTCGAAGACAAGAGAAGTTGCAGCCAAGTCGAAGACAAGAGAAGTTGCAGCCAAGTCGAAGACAAGAGAAGTTCTATCTTAGTCGACGAAGAAGAAGAAATACAACTCAAGTCGAAGAGAAGAATCAACTGCGAATGATCGATAGAAATTAGCCCCAGTGTCGAACTAAACCACACTCCGACATACACAATTCTAAAAGAGTAGGCAATTAAAATCTTTAGGTTGTGTGATAGAAGCTTGGTGCCATAGTCCACAGAGCGGGTCGGGAATTGAGAACAATTTTTTCTTTATGTAACGGACATTAGATATAAAGGTTGTCACCCTTTTTTATCAGTAATTTTTTGTCTCGTGAGCTTTTTTTTTTTTTCTTTTACTTGTGTTTTGCCACCCCGTCGGACTCAACTTGTATCGGCCCCAATCCCTGCTGGTCCCGTCTGTCTAAGATCTAAACACAGCGTGGGTAGACAGACCGGAGATCAGTACAGTTGCTTCAGTAACCAGGTATTGGAAGCGAGTTGGGAAAGGCGAGGCTGGTGATCATCCAACCAAGGGGTTGGGAGCGGCACGCTTGGAACCAGGAGGAGCGACCAGGAGGAGCGGCGTCACAGTTGGCGCCGTAACCAAGGGATTCGACCCTGGGCCAGGTGTGTAACCGTCACATGTGGTGCCGTGACCAGGATCAACCCTGAGACAGCCGCGTCACCACGTGGTGCAGTGACCGAGGATTTCAACCCTGAGAAGACCACGATCGACCGCCGTTGCTGAAAATTCAGACAGATCTCAGAACGACCGGGACAAAAGGAAAAGAAAGAACAGAATCGTCTGTAAGGTAGGACACCTTATTTTATTTCCCAACCTCGATTGTTGCTGCATAGACTGTCTTTCTCTGTAGACATGTCAGATTATGATTCGGATAGAGCAGTGTGGGGTGAAGAGGAAGTAGGGCGGGGGTTGTCAGTGGATTTAAGGAAGCTGTTGGGTGGACCGAGGGTCCCAGTATTTGATGGCAGTGGGAAGGAGTTTAAAAACTGGCTGGCAATCCTCGAGAAGAGCCGAACCATCTACGAGCTTTTCGGGACCAAGAAACCCTGTATTTGGCATACGATGCCACAAGGGGAAAAGCGTCTGAGTTCGTGAGGGGGCTCTTGGAAAATCAACCCCGCTTGTCTTGGGAAGAAATAAAAAGACTGCTGACCAAAGAATTCGCCGACGAAGAATACGCCATATAGAGGCCATGAGGGCCCTTTTAAAACTGACACAGCTACGGGATGAAACCCGGGAGAATTAGGGGCCCGAGGGGAAGCTATCGTCGTTAGCATTCCCGAAGTGGTCAGGGATAATGCGGTTATGCAGGCCCAACTGGCGGACATGTATGTAGAGGCGCTGAGCGACGAGCGTGTTCGTCATGACGTATTGAAAGAAGGACCGCTCAGACTGTCGGCAGCGATAGAGCTGGCCAGGGAGAGCCAGGGGGTGTGGGATAAAGTGAAGAGGTGTGGGAAGAAGCAAATACCAAGTCAGGAGGCTGGAAAGAGGTGGGTAGGCGGAAGAACCCCCGTGTGGAATCGGAGGGTTAAGGAAGAGGTGGATCGGGCAGAATTATGGGAGGAAGACCCCAATAGAAGGGCATGGTCGACCAGGCATGGCTTTTATAAGCCCACGCCGGGTCGATACGGGCTGGTCTGCTGGACCTGTGGGTACGAGGACCACAGGGCGGCGGAATGTCCGAAGTGGGGGTTGCCCCCAGACTTCGATCGTGACAGGTGCACCAGGTGTGGTAAGAAAGGACACCTGGCTAAGTGGTGCGGGCTGAGGAAGGTGCCCCACCAATATTAACAAGGAAGGCCGAGCCCAAGAAAAGCCAGCGGGCCACCCCAGAATTAAGAGGGAGGGTGGCCCAGTTAAAAAGTAGAGAAATAAAAAACTTGGACCAGTGGGTATGAGGCCGCTTGAATAGAGGGCAGGTTCCCCGAGGACAGACACAAGGCCAATCCAGTTAAAAAGGGAAAGAGCAAAATGTTGGACATGTGGTCGGGCAGGCCACTTTGCGGCAAGCTGTCCAACAAGAAGGTGCTGGTTTTGCAGGAGGCCAGGACACCTGAAAAGAAACTGTATTTTTAAAAAACGGCCATGGGAGACCGGGAGAGGTCCGGCCGGGTCGCCCAGGTGCAGGGGGGCCGAGAACTCCACCTCATGAAAAAAAATGAAGGTGATTTATTACTACCGGCTCCTATGGCTGGGTTAACCCAAAAGGTGGGGACCCAGGAAGAAGAAAGCTCAAGTGTTCTCTTCGCTAGCATAAAGAGAAAGAACTATCCTGTAGAGCAGAGATAGGTGGTAGAGAGATGAGGGCTTTGGTGGACACAGGAGCATCTGTGTCATTGATGAGAGAGGAAACATACAGGCGGGTGAAACGGAAGAGAAGGTTACGGGAAGCGGACATAGAGATCACGCAAGCAGATGGGGCCCCCCTGGGGATAAAAGGGATGGTGAGGCTCGGTGAGGATTGGGAGGGTGAAAAGCACCCAAAATTTTTACGTAACCCCGACCTGTGTACAGAGGCAATCTTGGGAGAAGATTGGCTCCGAGCCAGAAGGCCCAGATCGAAGTTTAATCCTACTGTGTTGGTGGTGAGCAGCGAGAGAACGCCATTGGGATGCCCACCAGAGGAAGAGATAACCATAGTGGTGGAGGAAGATGTAAAGTTACCTCCTAGGACCGAAAGTGTCGGGAAAGGGTAGGCTAATGTCAGAAAAAAAGGATGCGGAGAGGACCTCTGCAGTTGGTCCCTGTAGAAGGAAAGGGCCTAGAAGATAACGAGGTAACCCTGTGCGAAAACGGTAGTGGAGGCAGCGAGTTGGTGCCCATAATGATGGTGAACCAGGCCCAAAAGACTATAAAGGTTAGGAGAGGGGAGAAGATAGGAAGAGCACTTCCCCACGAACTCTGGAATCGGGTGAGATTCGAGGAGGAGCGAAGGAAGCTAGTAGAGCAAACAAAAGGAATCTTAGATGAGGATATATTAGCACCGGATCAATTTAGAACCAGAGTGGGGGGGTCTGTTAAGGAACAATCGAGATGTGGTGGCCCAGTCAGACAAGGAGCTAGGTCAGACCTACACAGTCGAAATGAAAATCGACACGGAGACCCCCCTGTGAAATTAAAACCCTACCGAACACCTATACATAAAAGACCCCTTGTAGAAGAGGCAGTAGAGGAAATGTTGGAAGCTGGGATGATCGAAAGATCGATCTCTCCTTGGAGCTTCCCAATAGTAATAGTAGGTAAGAAAGATGGCGGCCACCGTTTCTGTGTAGATTTTAGAAAGCTGAATTTTATTTGAAGCCGTTGGCGGTGCCATTGCCATTGATAGACGACATTTTGGCATTATTAGGGAAGGCAAAGTACTTCTCTCACGTTGGACTTGAGGTCCGGGTATTGGCAGTCAGCCCTGGATGAGGCTGACAAGGAGAAAGGCCGCATTGGCGTGTCACCTGGGACTGTTTCAGTTCAGAGTGATGCCATTCGGTTTAGCTAATGCCCGGGAGTCTTCCAACAGCTAATGTCAATAGTGTTAGGAGGATACGAGAGCTTTGCCCATGGCGTATTTGGGACGATATCTTGATATTTTAGGAGACAGTGGAACAACACTTTTTTCATTTAGGACAGGTGTTGGGAAGGTTGAGGAAACACGGATTAAAATTGAAATTGTCAAAGTGTCAGTTTCTGAGGGAAGAAACTAGGTATTTAGGCCGTCATAAGCGGAGGCGGTATTAAACCCGACATGGATAAGGTAAAGGTCATAAGGGAAATGCCAGAGCCTAAGACAGTGAGGCAGGTAAGAGGTTTTATAGGAGCTATAGGCTACTACCGGCCTTCGTCCCGGCATTTTCAAGAATTGCCATACCGCTAGTGGCCCTGACAAAGAAATACGCTAGGTTCAAGTGGACAGAGGACTGTCAACGAGCATTTGATTCGCTAAAGGAACAGTTGACAACCGTCCCACTGCTGGCGTACCCAGACCTCAGCAAGCCCATGATATTATACACGGATGCCAGTGACCAGTGTGTAGGAGCAGTACTTACCCAGCCGTGTCCTGATAAGGAAGGACCAGTGCCAGGCATACCAGAGGAAGTACCGATATACTTCCTCTCCATAAGCTCTCAGAGACACAACAGAGGTGGCCAGTAATAGAGAGGGAAGCATATGCTATCATGTATGCTCTCCAAAAACTGGACTACTATTTAAATGGTGCGGTCTTCACTATAAAGACAGACCACAAGCCTCTGCAGTACCTATTGCAGGCAAGTGGACAAATAATAAGAAAAATTCAACAGTGGGCACTCAAGTTAAGTGGCTACCACTGTAAGATAGAGTATTTGGCAGGAAAAGGAAAACAAAAAAAGATTTACTCTCAAGAATACCGAAACAACTGGAAGAAAGATCTGTAAGGGTAGAACAGGGGAGTAGATGATAAAGCCTATAGAATAGGAGTAATTAACTCTAATAAGCTAAAAGATAGCCCTATATTAGAATCGGACGAAGAAGGGGACGCCCAGATAATAACCGATCCCTACTGGACAGAAGGAATTGAAAAGGAGCAAGCAGACAGTGAAATAGCTGCTCTGAGAGAGAAGGTAAAGGCAGGAGAGACCACCAAGTATGCCATAATAGAGGAAAGGCTGTATTATCTCTCAGGAAGGGATGAAGAAGTCAAACCCAAGTTGTATGTGCCCAAAAGTTTAAGACCAGAGATATTGGAACAGTGCCACGAAAGGTTAGGTCACATGGGAATTGATAGGACATGTGATCTCATAGGAAGAAAGTACTTTTGGCCCAAACTATGCGGAGAAGTCACTAACTATGTTGGGAGTTGTGTAGTGTGCCAGTCGAGAGCAGAAGGCAGGAAATGGCACCCTTGGAGGAAACAGACGTACCAAACTTCCCCCTTCGAGAAAGTGAGTATGGATGTATCAGGACCATATGGGGAAACTGCACAAGGAAACAACTATATAGTGAGTTTTGTCGATTGGCTAACAAATTGGCCTGAAGCATTTGCAGTACCAGACAAGAAGGCCAGAACTGTGGCCAGGTTGATAATAAGTGAAATCTTCCCTAGGTATGGTGCCCCTGTGCAATTGGTAACAGATAATGGCACGGAGAATGTGAACAGCATCATGAGAGAAGTTTTGACAGGTTTGAATGTAGAGCACATAAAAACATCTCCATATCACCCCCAGGGAAATGCTAAAGTGGAAAGGTTTCATAGAACCTTGGGAGATGTATTGGCCAAGTTGGTTTCATTGGAAATTGGGACTTGTATTTGACGAGGCTCTGGCGGCCGTGAGGTTTACGATAAACGAAACCTCCAGATTTTCTCCTTATTTTTTGTTGTTTGGCAGAGACGTGGTCCTGCCTGTAGATAACCTACTGAAGCCCCGAAGAAGGTATATGGGAGAAGATCATCATCAACTATTGCTGGAACAGCAACATAAGATATTCATGTACAGGCCAGAAGAAGAATAAAGAGGCCCAGAAGAAAAGAAATGAGAGGGTGAATGCTGAAAGAAAGGTGGTAGAATTGAAGGTTGGAGACCCTGTCTACTATAAAATCCACCAGAGAGAAGGAAAACTGGACCAGAGATAGGAACCGTACTACCGGATAGTGGAGCAGACGGGCCCAGTATCATATGTAATATGGGATCAAGTGGCAGGACGAAAGCGAGGAGGGTTCATGCCAATGATCTGAAGAGGGCTGAAATAGCTAACCTGGAAATGAGCGAGGCGAGGCCTAAGAAGACAAGGAAAAAGGAAGGTAACTCTGGTTGAACCCGGAAGGAATGGAGACGGAGGAAGACTCGAAGAAGATGAGGAGATAGGTCGACTTGACCAGATAAACGAAGCAGTCCGAAAGTGACAGAGTTGGAACCCTCAAGCGGGGATTAGCGATGTTCAGTCGTCGACTGAGTCAGTGCAGAGAAGACCCGTGAGATCGCCATCACACCCCCATGTCGAAGAAAAGGAAGAAAAAGACGAAGAGGTCCAATCAAGCAGTCGAAGGCTCTAAAAAGAGACACCCTGAACAGGGACGAAGGACCCAGCGAGGGAGGAGGAGGATCAAATACCCCTTTCCCAGCTTAAGGAAAGGATAAGGAACAGGAGAAGTTTAGACATAGTCGAGAGGTATTGAAGACATTCAAGGCGAAGACTCTAAACAGAAAAGAAGAATCAGAGGATGAAGAAGAGGACAAAAACCTCCTGGATGGGAGTTAAACACAGAAGGAAGGGTGGAGGTTGAGCAGGAATCACCTCGGAAGATGAGATCAGGAGGAGAAGAACCCCAAATCTCAGTAGAACAAAAGGGCTGTGCAGAATAGAAGCATTTAGTGTCAACAGATAATGACACTGGCTCATCCAAAATCCTATTGGCTGACTATGGTAGATGTGAGTGGGGGGGATGGAGTGGGCTGCACCTCACAAAGGGACGGAAGAAGATCATTGGCATTGTTGATTGATCACCAGTGGTGTCATGAAGTACGACCTTTAGAGTGAGCGCCACGCACACCTGACCGGACCATTCTGTCTGCTAGAGGTTAGTTAGGGAGGAAGAGCCGAACTTAGAAAAAAAGTTATGAAATGATTGAGTGATGAGTCGAGCGAGACTAAGTAGTTATGAAGAATAACAACAAGAGAATTTGTTACCTTTCAGGAATGATAGCTAGGTACAAGGTGGAAGCAGACTACATAGCATTAAATTTGGGGAGAAGAACGAAATTCATGTTGCTATCAGCTGAAGAAGCTAGAAGGTGTAGAGATGATACCCTGGGGACTTGTACCTCGTTGAGCCCTATCTATAAAACTGGTAACCGCAGACTGTGCATACTAGAATTGTTTGAAGGGGGGGAAGGAATCAAAAGAATCTGCCAAGTAGAGGTATTAACAAACTCGGCATTACCACAAGCTATCAGTGTTTCAGGCGGGGTGTGGGCAGTAGCCACACAGAAACATATCAGCCTGTCTAGGGTATGTGGGGAGAGTCCACAAGGACATTAATCCCTGGTGGCGCTACCCATGGGATGTTCGCCCGGTTGGGGTGTCCATCTCCTTGCCCCCTATTACCAGATGGAAGAAAGGTATGAAGCAAAAGATTCACTCATAGAGATGATTGGTAGAGGCTTAGTCAATTGTACAGAATTATGGGAGCCGATAGTGAAGAGATTCTCTAATGTTACCTTAAATAAGATGCCAGTATTAATGAAGCCAATAGAAAAGATCGATATGGATCACTTAAGAGATAAGTTAAGTGCGTTGGGAGGCGAAGGTGTAGCTTGGGAAGGCGATGAGCAGATCGCGATAAGTTGGTCAATAGTAATGGGTACATTCCTAGTTATAGCCATCGGGGGGTGTAATAATATGGAAGATTAAGAGTAAGAGAAGATTAGCGAACGACAGTCTAGTGAGCATGCAACAACTCGAGAGGAGATGCCGAGCAGTGTTCCTTACTCAGACAGGACTGGCGAAGAAATTGCTGAAAGACCAATGGAGGAGGCTGGCGTGAGACCACCATCGCGCGGCGGAAAAAACCTCCCACGGCAGAGAGAGGAAAAACATTGACCAAGAAGAACAAACCCAGTGAACACATCTGCACCTACAAACACACGCACACATTACCTTGCATGTAGAACAAAAGAAAATGAAAAAAAACATTTCATTGCATGTAGAACAGAAGAAAATGAAAAGAACATTTCATTGCCTGTAGAACAGAAGAAAATGAAAAGAACATTACATTGCCTGTAGAACAAAAGAAAAATGAAAAGAACATTTCATTGCATGTAGAACAAAAAGAAAATGAAAAGAACATTTCATTGCATGTAGAACAAAAGAAAATGAAAAGAACATTTCATTGCATGTAGAACAAAAAGAAAATGAAAAGAACATTTCATTGCATGTAGAACAAAAGAAAATGGAAAAAACATTACCCTTGCATGTTAGAAAGTAGAATAGAATTGCATGAGACAAATGCATGGTGCATGTTAAATGATGTAAATGGGTTTAGGTGTCATTTGGGTAAATGACAAATCGGTTAAGGGAGGATTGTGGCACCTTGCATTATTAGAAATATTCATAGAAATATGATTTAATTTTTTTTTTTACTCGGTTTACTAAACAGGTTGTTGATTTTTTTTTTTTTTTTTTTTTTTTTTAAACGGAAAATAATTGAGTTGAAAATAATTCACTAAGATTGTACTTAGACGATCCTAAGGGAGAAGAGGAAAAGAAGAAAAAGGAAAGAAGGGAAGATAGAAAGAAGGAAAGAGAGGTCAAGAAATGCAAAAAAGCGGTCATTAACAAAAAAACACGTATCAGAAAGGTATTTAGGTCAACATCTTGGCCGATTTTGAGAGACAATGAAAAGAAATATTATTTAGAAGGGAAAGTCATTTTGATAAGAATGTCGGTCGAAGCGCATGACCGACTTTTTGCGTAGAAAGACTCATTATCAATTTGGAGTAAAGGGAAATTTTAGAACAATGGGAGCGAAATCTTAATCTGGAGAAAGGGAAATTTTAGAACAATAGAAACGAAATTTTTTTTTAATCGGAGAAAAAGTGTCTTTTGGGTTGAGGGAGTGACCGGTGGAACTATATACAGATTCTGACCTATTAAGAATTGGAAACCCATGATAACAAAGTGGGGACATTTTCAATGTAGATAATTAAGATTTTCTGACTGTCGGGTCTGACAAAAACAAGAGGTGAAAAAACGATTATCTCAGCTCACAGATGGCGCCAATATTCTTCCCTGAAGTCACATCTAATTAGCGGCGGGCTGTTTTGACAGAGCCCAGGTGAGAAAAAGCCAAGATTGTCATTTTTCGTACGCGTGCAAAAAAGGGCAAAATTAGATTTTGTTTTTTTAAAACAAAACGATGTAAACCACGCCCAACCACAATCTCATTAGCAAAGCGGTCCGTGATATGCGGAAAGAAGAGAAAGGATGCTCGATCAAGAACCATTGGTCGGAAGCAGTCCGCGTGATCTGCGGAAAGAAGAAAGAAAGTGCTCGATCAGGAATCATTGGTGAGGCGGTCACCTGACATACGAGGGACGGGAAGGATGGGTGTGCGCCTCCCACCAAGGGCACTGTGAGGAAGTAGGGATGAAAATAATAGCGATAATGAGAAGACAGAAATAAGGCAGCTATTGGAATTATTGAGAAACCCCTGAATCCGACAGACCCACCCCGGTTTGTTGCGTGGCGTCAATAAAAGCAGGACCCCAGTCGACAGAAATCAGTTGGAGTGGAGTTGCAGCTGGACCGGCGGGCAGGGAAAGAGCCTGAAGCGGGCATCGGGCCCGATTCCTCGCCCCTTTGCGGGCAAAAGAATCCTCAGACAAGAAATCCTTCCAGGCGAAGAATTGCAGGCAGACAAGAAGAAGAATTGCAGGCCAGACAGGCAGCAAGAGTTGTGGCAGAGTTACGGCAGCGAGTTCAGCCCCCGGACGACAGAGAGAAGAGATCACCGGACGACAGAAAGTTGCAGGCTGAGTTGCGGCAAGAAATCCTTCAGCCCAAGTCGAAGACAAGAGAACTTCCAGCCGAAAGCAGGCGAAGAAGAAGATTACTCGAAAGCAAGAGAAGTTGCAGCCAAGTCGAAGACAAGAGAAGTTGCAGCCAAGTCGAAGACAAGAGAAGTTCTATCTTAGTCGACGAAGAAGAAGAAATACAACTCAAGTCGAAGAGAAGAATCAACTCACGAATGATCGATAGAAATTAGCCCCAGTGTCGAACTAAACCACACTCCGACATACACAATTCTAAAGAGTAGGCAATTCGAAATCTTTAGGTTGTGTGATAGAAACTTGGTGCCATAGTCCACAGAGCGGGTCGGGAATTGAGAACAATTTTTCTTTATGTAACGGACATTAGATATAAAAAGGTTGTCACCCTTTTTATCAGTAATTTTTTGTCTCGTGAGTTTTTTTTTTTTACTTGTGTTTTGCCACCCCGTCGGACTCAACTTGTATCGGCCCCAATCCTGCTGGTCCGTCTGTCTAAGATCTAAACACAACATTGGGTAGACAGACGGAGATCAGTACAGTTGCTTCAGTAACCAGGTATTGGAAGCGAGTTGGGAAAGGCGAGGCTGGTGATCATCCAACCAAGGGGTTGGAGCGGCACGCTTGGAACCAGGAGGAGCGACGTCACAGTTGGCGCCGTAACCAAGGGATTTGACCCTGGGCCAGGTGTGTAACTGTCACACTGTTACTGTCTCGTACCCTCTGATTTCTTTGCTGATTTCATCAATCTCAACTCTATTTCAGTTCTTGTGTTGAGCATTGTCAGCATAAGCAGAATACCTGGCCGAGGTGGTAGCACTATGTAGGGAAATTCCATGTAGGATGAGATTCATCACATCCTGGGTAAGACGATAAACTACATCCAACAGCAATGCCTCTGATAGGGGGTTTTGAGGAGTGTGGAACTACCTATTAATTGCTGGTATTCCCAGGTCCACTCTGACCCGGTGTGGTAGCATCTGTTAAGGTCTCTGCTATGGGCAAATAGCTAACCCCCAAACTAGGGTCAAAGCACTATGAAAGTGTAAAAATAGGTTTTCATACCAGCAATACATTGTTTAAAAAAAAAAAAAATTATTACCAGCAATACCTTAAAAAATATTACTAGCAATAAAAATCTTGTTGGTATTAAATAACCCATTGGGGTTGATATGCTATAAAACAAAATGAACCAAACTGGATTTGTCTTTAACTAGTGAAGGAAGGGTTCCAATATATGAATGTACAGCAAAGAACAACCTTGATGAATGGAATGAAACAATACGAAAGGCTCCAATCATACTCCATTCATTTCCACCAGCACACTGGGAGTCGTATATGGAAGTTGAATCCAGGTGCAAAAGTATGACCTGAAACTGCCACTGAAAGGACAGCCTCTAGAAATTGATGATCCACCCTATCAAAGGCCTTGGACTGATCTAAATTGATCAGTGCAGCTTCACTGTTGACTTGCTGGATGATCAAGCGTACCATATGAAAGTTACCCTGAGTAGTCCTGCCCTTCACTGCACAAGTCTGTTCAGAGCCAATCAGACTAGAGAGGACAGCCTGCAAATACTTCACTAAGACCTTGTCCAAAATCTTTAACTCTGTATTTAACATAGTTAAAGGCCAAAAGTTACTAAACCCTTCCCCACCGTTCTTGTCCTTGTGAAGCAACTTGATCACATCCCTGGTGAAGCGTTGAGGTATAGACCTTTGCTTCAACCATTTGTTGAAAATCAGCACCAGAAAAGGAACAAAAATGGGCAATTGCCTCAAGTATGCTTTGTAGGGTAGACCATCTAATCCCAGAGATTTGTCCAGGCCAACCTGCTTCAGTGCTTCCCAGATTTCTAACTCTGTAATGAGGTCCTCGCACCCAGCCAGTTCAGCTGCCTCAAGGTAGGGAACGTTGGCTAAATAGGCGTCAAACTGAGCAGCGCTCAGACTGGGCTTTCTGGTGAAGACATCCTGAAAGTAGTCATGAAAAGCCCCACATTTGTAATCATGGTCTGATTATCCAGCAATGTGATGCAGGTGATATGTTGCTGAGATGCATTCTGAACTTCCTCTGTATGCAATTCAGTGGCTATATTCATTGCCTCCAAGGACATTCTTTTTAACCTAACCCTAACTACCAGCGCTTGATCTTTCTTGATAAGCAAAAAGGCCAACTCTGCTTTAGGTAAAGCTATGTGCCCACTATCACGGGATTTAATCACCCAATCAACTTTTTGCTCACAAGATGTTTGCACCACTGATCTATCTAGATTGAGCTGATAACTATAATCAGCAGCAAATTCTCTAAATTTTTATTTTAAATTATCCCATCAGGCATTCCCAACCACAGCCCCTGTCAGTTCCCACTGTAGCATTAGTGGCAGTTGGTCCCAGAAATCTTGCTCTGCAAACGACGAGTTCAATATCCAGCAGCCAACCATCCTAACCTTAGACATCTAAGTTTACACGGACCCAGATGAACCTATGATCCGAATAAAATATATAGTGGAAACTTGGGCGCTCTAAGAGCGCTAAACCAACTCTCCTGACTCGGTTGAAGTAGCTAGAACACACCTCCATAGCCAAGCCGTCCCTATTTGTCTAAGCCTGTACTACCTCCTGAGGGTGTTCATTACAATACTTATCAGGAAGATGAAACTCATCAATAAAGTCCCTAAATGGTTTCACATCCCGGTTGTTAATACCCGAATTTGACCCTATATGATTTATGTCAGGGTCAAAGTCGGCATTCCAATACCCTGCTAAAACTACCTGATGAAATGTTGTCAAAAATGCTTCAATCAAGTAAAACAAATCAGGCTGCTCAGAATGGTCATTGGACGCATAAACCCCAATGAGACAAAGAGCCTGACCTTTATGGTAAGATCCAGCATACAAAGCCTGACCACTGGATCTGCAAAGACAAGAGCACATGCAGCCTTCAAAGACTTGCTCACCAGCCAAGGGACACCTCTTGAGTGACCATCAAAACATGCTGAAGAGAGGGCGAACCCTCTAGACAGAATGCCCTCATAATCATGAGTTGAAAAATGGGTCTCCTGTGCACAACATATATTCACTCCCGAGACGACGAAGTTCATGAGAGTCTTGCCTTGCATGACTCCAACCTCAGACCCCAGGCATTCACACTAGTCAGAGAGACGTTATCAGACCGATTAGGGTTGCCCTTTTGCATTGAACATGGCTGGGGTGAGGACATTGGCACAGGATCATTGGAGAGGCCATCAATCTCACACTTGATGGTGTAATCAAGAGACAGGGCACCAATGTCCAAGTTGAATGTAAGTTCTATAAAGGGAGGGGTAAAGTGGGAGCCTCTTTGAACAATATTGATTTAAATTTTTAACAGTCATTATCGAAGCAGGTCATCAGGGGGGAAACATTCCAAAAACCTGATTTTCCTCTGCAATCATTGCCAGTTTTTCCGGGAGCTTGAAGACATTTTTATTTTAATGCATCTTTCAATTGTTGCAGCTTTTCTGCCTTCTCAAATGATGGCTCATATTAGAATAAAGAAAATAAAATCTGGCGTGGGTTACAGCAAATTAAACAGAAAATAAAATCTATTCAAAAAATAACTTTAAAATAAGAGAACATCAAAAACCAAAGAGTAAAAGAATAAGTACACAAAAAAAGGATAAAAAATAAAAATTGGAAGGAAAAAAATGAAAAAGAAAAAATCCAACTTTGGCAAAATATAGTCAGTTAAAAAAAAAATAATGTAAGAAAAGGTAAATGAAATTAACATAAACAGTTTTGTAGATTCAATAAACAGTTCAGAGAGGTAGAAACCTATCTGGTGTCAACCACTGGAAAAAAAAACAAAAAAACCTCTCCCTACATAGGTACCAAAGAGGAAAGCTCGTAAGAATAATTACCATGAAAATATATGTAGACAAGGGACAGGGAAGCAATGTTACAATGGTAGGAATGTGACTGAAGCCAAGATGTTAGGTCAGAATCTGGTTCAGTCCTTTCTGGTATTTTGAATAGGAGTAGGCATTTCTTGTTTCCTGTTTAGGATTGCATTTCTGATTCCTTCTAAAGTTTGTTCATTTGCTTGTTTTCTAAATCACAACAATCTTGACCTCTTCAAGTTTAGAGTTAGCCAGTATCTTTCCTGCATAGCCCCAAGAACTATACAGTAACCCTCTAGCTTGTGTGGCTCTTGGGCCTTGTATTGGGTTAACATCAATAAAAAAACAAACTCTAAATACATAGCAAAAGCACTAGATCAGATGGGTTGGCAATATTCAGTGCATGGTAGATTTATAGATGTGCAAGATAAATTCTGGTGAGAAAAATTATCTCACATGCCACAGCAAAATAACTTACCTAGCAGCAGACATAGCAATAGTTTTACTAGAAGAATTCACCAAAGTTTCTCAAAAGTTTTAATACTATAACAATAGTGCATGGATGGATGAATGTAAGTAACTATAAGTAACTTCCATTTTACAAGATGAAGAGTTTAAATATACATTGCATGATGAAGACCCTTTTCCAGCGAATCTGATAATCTTTAAGCATAGGTTGACCGTATTCTCATAGAAGTTCAACTCATGCTAGTATTTGAAGAATTTGCTTTGTTCTGCTGATGAGCAAAACTCCTGTGTAAAACAAAGAAAGCTGGGAGACAATCTGCTCTTAGCTAATATGAGTCTCAGAACAAATGGTTAATATCCAAGTTTTTAAAATTTCTTAACAGCACTTCTCAGAAAACTGGTTAAGCAAAGTTAAGCCTGGTCAGTGCCTAGATGGATGACCACATGGGAATACCAGGTGCTGTAAGCTTGGCTGTGTGGATGATATAATGGATATTTATTGTTAATTGGAGAACTTAGTTCTAATTCCTGTTGGGATCATTATATTCACTTACATGCAAATAACCTTGGGAAAGGTATGAATCCACCTTTTCTCCCTCCAGTTATGGGTTAATTATTTGCATCACTAAATCATTATAAAAAAATATTTTTGAGTTTTAAATAACTCACAAGGGTTGATAAGCCATAGAAAACAAATCCATCAATTCTAAAAAATCTGATTTATACCTTCGTTGAGACAAACACCAACCCAAATGACCTTAATGGCCTTAAGAGTATTATTGTTTTTTAAGTGGTTTTCTTCATAAGTTTGGTGTAGGTCATGGTCTTTTAATTACTAGAGGCGGTGCTGTCTTTTATGTTGTAGTCCTCAAGGACACATGGCACAGTGGATAAAGGTGTTGGTTAGATCCAGTGACAGTACCCAAAGAGTGTGAGTTCAATACCCGGTTAAAGTAGTGGAGAACTTTCAGAGGGAAATTAGCAGGAGATAACTGACATCCATCAAACATGGCACGTGGAACTAGAACAGTCTACCCCAGTGAGTGAAATAAAGGGTTTGGTTCGAAATTCCAACCACTTGAAGAAGGCCAGAGTGTACAACGGCCGAAACGTGATAAATATGGCGACAAAGATGAGGACAATAGTCCGAATAATGTGTGATGAGATTGTTGAGCATTCCCTGCCATATAAGAATACTGATATTATATAACAGTTCAATACTCTTTTCTTTGTTTCTAATGAGATTTTCTTGTAAGACTTTGCTTAGGTTTTGGTAGGCATTTTTCACTATCTCAATGTGCATTCAGCATCACATTTTCTGTCCTCTGTTAAAACACTTCCCAGATATTTAAATTTTTGTATTCGCTTGACTTTATCATCTCCAATTTGTAATTTTTATTTGGGAGCTCTTTTTGATGACAACTGTACATTCTTACAATTAATGTTTAGTCCTTTCTTCTTGCTTTCCTTTACTAACTTCTGTATTTTCTTTCAGACAAATTTTAACAGATTTAATGAAAAGACTGTACATATACTAATATATATATTTAAAAGTGCGTTAATTAGCATTTATGTGTTAAATAATTTTTAACACTTAATTCAGTTTAAGTATAAAACCGCATGATTTAACGTCTTAACTGTTATAAAAAACAAATAGAAAAAAAAAACAACTTCTAGTGTTCTTAGCACATTATTTTTAACAAAATAGTTTCTATTTGTCATGTGTCCAGGAGAGTAGACAACTTAATGTGCTCATGTGCTGCTTATGGATTAAGCTAGTTTATAACTTTTTTCATTTGAAAGTCTTTTTTTTTTTTTAAGTAGCTTAAAAGTAAAAATAACTTAAAAACAGCAGAACGTATTTTGTTGATTCATGATGAATTGTAGACTTGTTTCACTAAATTATTTGATCATTTCATTTGTAACACTCAAAATAAACAATTTCAAGAAAACTACTTGATACTGCAGTCATTTTATAGAAACCTACTTAATTACAATTTTTAATAGTGTAAATGTTTGGAGGCATGGTGGAGTAATGGATAGCGGCTTGAATTGAGGAATCGTAGAGCTGAGCTCAAATTCCAGTTAGATCTATTACATTCACTTATGTGCTAATACCCTTAGGAAGGGTATGAATCCTCTTCTTTTCTCTCTAGCTATGGGTAAATAGCAGGACAGACTGGGTTCTGTAACCTTGAGTGCAACTGGTCTAGGAGAAGGAAAAACTGAATTCAAAAATGGCCTAGAGAGGATTGGGCTCTGTTAGGCTACCTTGCCCAAGAAACACCACGTATACTGTGGCTGCAGTACGCATGGTAACACTACGGGTCACAGGATTAAAAAAACAAAAAATCTGTAATAGTTTTAAGTTAATATTTTCAAAGCCTAACTAATGGGAAAATGCTGACCATGTCTCTTCTATACTTTCTGGGTAAATGTTAGCCTGTCAAATTCCTCAAGTTTATAAGACCCAGAAGATACATTTGAAAAAATGGAGAGTCCTGGATGATATCCAATGCTATTAAACTTTTCTCTTGCACATGCAAGTTTTTAACTTTCGATATACACAGTGTTTATTAAAGATTTTCTTTTTTCCTGACCCATTTTCAGTAAATAAGGACATGAAACTTGGTACATTGATTAATCCTTAACACAGTGTCCACTTAGTTACACACTTATCATTTGGTGTACTTTTGGAGAACATTCTTGTGGAACTTTACTGATTGGGACTGCAGCTAGGACTATATCACATTAAATAATACTTATTAAATAACTTTTTATAAAATAAAAAAAGATTGTGTTGTAAATATGACTGGCTGACAGTCTTTGGACTTGAGCCAGAATTGCCAGGTGTTGTTTCTATATGAAGAAGTAAGATTATCAATGGTGAAATGAACTGGTTTTGTTGTTTCATCATTCTTCTGTTAATTTGTTATAAAAAGTAATAGAAAGATTTTGTTCAAGAGGCACAGGCATTTGAGAGATTTACATCAGTCATGATTACTTACATGTGAGTGGTTACTTACATGTGATATATACAGGGACATTTAATTTTCATAGTTTGAAAAAAAAAAAAAAAACTAGGAATATTACCAAGTAAAAACCAATTTTAATACCTAGTAATTCAAGATGAAGGGACCAAACTGACTTTGCCTATTACTTCAAGGAAGTAATAACAGTATCTGGACTGACTTTATCATCCAGTTTTTTTTTTTTTTTTTTTTTTTTTTTTTATATCTATTATATACTAAAACTCCTGACAATGTGAAATAAAATACTTACACCACAAATAAATTACCCATTGTATCTTTGCAATCACCACTTTATACCATTCCCTACTGGCACCACCCTTACCACAACAGACATCTATTAATTTATAGACAGAACTGTATCTGAAAGTAAAAGGGAAAATGACTTCCCTACAAAGAAAAAGAAACAAAAAAATATTATCAAAAAAGGGGATATGTCTGCCATGTTAACTTGGACATACTGGAGAGACAATGCCTCCAAGCACATACTTAAAGAAATGAAGGCTTGACAGAATTTTCAGTTTGCTAAATGCAACAGAAAGGTATAGATCTTCTAAACTTAGAGACTTTTGTCATTAGTAAGAAATGATCTTAAATTATAACAGATATGGGACATACTTGAGAAAGCAAATGCTACCTTAGACTGATTTTAACCATTCACAACTAAAGAAATTTCAGATTTTCTTTAGAAAGAGACCCTTAAAATACCCAACTCTTTAAGATTGCAAAAATGTATGGGCAGGCTGTTTGCAAAATAGCATATTCAAGACTGAGATAGGCTAAGGGTATATGAGATAAATCATTGTTGTCCTCAACCATAGAAACCATCATGGTTCACACAAGCAAAACTTGTTCATGAGCTCTAGTGCTTTCATATCATGTTTGTAAGACATCAGTCTTAAAAAAATATTTTTAAATTTTTTACCTCTTCTTAGTATATTTTGATAGTCATTTGAGTGAAGTTTCTTGGTTAGTAAAATTGCTATTTGACTGTGATGTATTTGTTTGTCTTTGCAGATCTAGCAGGTAGATGGTGCATACTGGATATTATCATAAAAATGTTTCCGTTCATTAGGATTTTATGTAGCTAATGACAGCAAGGAATGGGCTGTTTATGCAAAGGAACAATCCATTTGTGACATCAAAGTGGATGCTTGGAATATCATCCTTTATCCCAATTTAAACCACATGAATGCGAAGAAGTTTCAAACATTTTTTCATAAAGTTATCAGAATACTTGAGCTTCCAAAGAGAGTAAAA
Source organism: Acanthosepion pharaonis (assembly GCA_903632075.3). Taxonomy (NCBI): domain Eukaryota; kingdom Metazoa; phylum Mollusca; class Cephalopoda; order Sepiida; family Sepiidae; genus Acanthosepion; species Acanthosepion pharaonis. The sequence goes on from CAHIKZ030000258.1 coordinate 1,626,707, forward strand.
AAGCCATAAGCAGATAGCTCTGGTCTGATAGAGTATTTTAGCTACATCAACAGCATTTTAATTTGGTGCAGTTATATTGGCTGCGGTCTAGAACACACTGACTATATCCTCTGCAGAAAGATAAGGACCTTCTCCAAATAGGGTACTTGAAGGTGGAAACCTGGTGGATGAGTTATCCATAATCCTGGAAATTAGGTGGTCATGTGATTTGTAACATTTTGGCTCTTTTATCATATATCACATGATATTCAAAGTAAGAGACTGGTAAAAATATCATTAGTAATGCTATACGCCTTGCATAAATATGTACATCCATAAACAACTGAATGACAAACAGCTAAACATCTTATAAACGTAAACAATGGAAAAGAGGCATATTCTCTGTGTTTGTATTTTATAATATGATACTAATATGGGAATATTACATGCATTATTATTGGATACAGCTAAGTAAAACATCAATTTTATCAAAATCATGTTTATTTCAAATGCAGCTGTACTTTTTGACTACAGTAAATGGATAAATAGTTTGGTCAATGGCATAACCAGGGCAAGCAGTACATATGCTAATTTTATTTTGTGTATGATGCAACCCACTTAAAATTAGCGTCTTCAAAAGTCATATGATATATATGTATATATATATATATATATATATATATATATATATATATATAATGTGTGTGTATGGCACATGTTTTCCACTAAGACCAAGTTGAGTGATTATATTGAATCAGTTGCTAGGTCTGCTGCTAGGAAAGTTAGTTCACTGTGTTGTGCTGAACAGTCTTTCTCATCAAAATCCATTTTGCATATTTACAAATCTACCACTTGTCCATGCATGGAATATTGCTATCTGATCTGGTTGTCCTACTACATATGAAGTTCCTTGACAAAATTTAAAGAAGGGTCTGTAATATAATCAATCTTGAGCTGGCGTATTGACTTTGGCTACATTTTTGCCAATGTGATATGGCTTTCCTGTGTTTTTCCTAAAAATATTTTTATGGCCACTGTTCTAATGAACTTTCCTCCTAGGTGCCTTAACTACATGAATTTAAGCATGCTACTAGATTGGCAATTAGGTCTCAATATTTTACTGGTGAACTTCTACATTCAACCATCTGTTCTACTGTAAAAGTTTCTTTTCTAAAGTTCTCACCTGTTCTTATTCTCTTTCACTCTCAATGACCTCATGTGTCCTAGTGGCATTATCACCGTTTATTTGTGGTGAAATATGTTGTGGGGTCTGATATATCTATATAAACAAGGTGCAGCAGCTGCTATACTGTGATCTGGTTGAATTTGAATTTCATGAGTGCTGCTGAAATTGTGCAAACAACTAAAACCTGTGCATGTGGTTGTTCTGTCATTCCAAATTATTCATCTTCATTATTGTCAATGGGGGAAGCATTTGTGCAATTTAGCCCAATGGAGTTAGAACATATTTCCATGCAGTTTAGTCCTGATTTTCTGCACATGCATTGTTTACCACATGCTGTCTTGCATCCACATGAAATCATGTGTAAGATATGAGGAGGAGCTTGGTCTTTGTCATTAAATATTGGATACAGCGGCCAACCCCACTTGACTGGCTCCAATTCTTCTGGGTTTCCTAGCCACTCCTGAACTGCGAAGTAAGCACAATATGCATGGAATTTAGCTACTGAGTATATTGGAGGAAGGCTGGTAAGGTTGAGTGTTGAAAGTGATGTCTTCAAATACAAGGTAAACCTCAGCTTGTTTATAGTTGTTGAGTAAGCATTTGCATAATGCCAAAACTGTTTCTTCTCAAGATGTAATGTCATCATATGTTTCAAATACAGCCGTATTTTTTGACTACAGTAGATTGATAGTTTGGTCAACGGCATAACCAGGGTAAGCAGTACATATGCTAATTTTATTTTGTATATGATGCAACCCACTTAAAATTAGCTTAAAAATTAGGTCTTCAAAAGTCGTATGATATGTGTGTGTATGTTTCAAAGATGTCAAGTCGGTCCTCTCCAACAAGCACTTTTGAGCCTTTCTTTTCCCGATAATGTATACTGCAGATACCGAATCACACCCAGTAACTACATGAGAAACAAGCAGGTGATCCCTTGCACATGGATGCAGTGCTTGTTTGATAATCTGTGCTATAGATAGTATGTCTGGTATGTATAAATTTGTGAGAGCTTTATAAACCAGCATGACTAGTAAGTCTGTGTCTCTTCAGACTACTATAATTGGATTTTGACTGCTACCAGCAACTTCAATTACAGTGCTACATATCAGAAAGTCTGCATCTGGTGTACTCTGGTGGCATGCTATGTCAACAGCAGTAAGTACCGTCATCAATTTAGAAATGATTCTTGCCTTATTTTGAAGCTAAAATTGAATATTGGTTACCAGTTCCCTGCAAGCTCAGTTCAAATAGAATGTCTTTGAATACATCCTGGCATTAGACATGGCAGCTTTTTTCTGTCCACATTTGTTAACATGCACATCATAGAATCAGGTTCTTATTTGTTGATAACATAACTGACATAGTTGTCACAAGCAGCTATGTAAATGCAACTCGGTGGCCAGAGCTGAGTACTTAGTTATTCCCTGACCGTGAGCTAAGCCGCCTCTGGTCTTAAGCATTCTCATTGTCCAATATCCTCCCGAAGTATACTTAGCAAACTGGTTTTCACTCATAACCTCTGGTAGTCGCTTCATTCAATCTAGGTAGAGTCTTGAGCATTTTGCATCTGTATCCAGTATGGAAAATAGGGATCATTCTTGAAAGATGCAGTATGTGAAGTTCCAATCCCCTTTATGGTCTTCCCAAATGAAGAGCAATAAAAGTTTGACTATCTGGGACACCTAGGTAGTCACACACTAAGAATACTCTCAGGTGAGAATGAGTGATTCAAAAGCATCTCTTGAACCATTCTGACTTCAAGGTTTATGCCACTCAGACAGTCAGAAGTCACAAGCATCTAACCATGACTGATGCAGATGAAAGCATGTGGACACTCAAAGCTCATGCATAGGAAATGCCACTGAACATGTGCTTCAGTGTCTGTGGTATATACTGTTTTCCATTGGTCACTCAAACCAGACTCACCCATCATATAGCCAATAGAGCCTAGGTATGACATCAATAAATGATACCTGCCCACTTTAATGAAAATGTTTAGCAGATTGGAAGAACTCTCTGCGATTTCAGTGGCTTTTGCATGCAATGGCTGGTCAAATGTAACTGAAACACCCAAATTGCATTTCTTTGCCAGCTTCTGTGCAAAACAAAGGACTGTGTAAATGGTATCCAGTTGGCTGAGTTATGGTTTATGAAAGAGAGTACTTCAATGTGGCTTACATCAAAATCTCCCTGTATAATTACAGATTGGTTGAAACTATTCCATGAAGCACACTTCAGTGGGTCACATATAGAGTAACTAGATAGCCACACAGTGTCTAGAGCTGTTGCTAAGAGAAGACCAGAGGGTTTAGTATTTGGTGGTTCTAATAGACTAACCATCACCTTCTTGGTGCCAGGAACCACTGGTCTAAAATACCTTTTGAGAAGCAATTCACTAAATTTACCTGCCTCAGCTGCAGCATGGATATTAGTTGACTGTGGCAATTTACATTTCCAGCTGGTGTCATGTCAACAATTTCTCCCATATTGTGCCATGCCCTGTCTTTTGGGGACTTTACGGAATTTGAATAAGTAGGTCATTAGAGAAGCATCCCTGAAAAAAAATCAGCTTTCTATATATTTTTTTTCCATGTCCATCTGTAATACTACTGGTCTAATTGGTAAACAAGATTTATATCCTTTGCAAAACCATTAATTGCTGTGGGATACAAAGTAATATCAACATTCATGGAAACAAATAAGTGAACGGAGCTGCAAAAAACAAAATGAAATTGAAAAAAAACTGGTTTTGACATTAAATAAACCACAAGTTGATGCTAAACAAAATTCTCTAAGCAATTTAATTAGGAGTCAAGCTTGTCCAAGTTTTCATACGGTAATTTTTTATTTTATTACCCTGGGAAAATCCAAGTTGGTTTAAATAAATATGCAGAAGTATAAACCTAAAATGGCTGGATACTAGAAATTCAGCTAATTTTTGTTGGGTGTAAAGGATTTACAGGATCAGCTAAACTTAAAATTGGAAATTAATTGAATCATGGTTTGGAATAAGCAGCAGATCAAATTAACACTGGATTGTTATTTGCTACCAGTTGCCGAATCAACTTAGATTACTCTAGATTCTGTTGTAGTCGGGGATGTAAAATCAGAGGATATAGGTGAATTCAGCAAACAAATGAAACAAGGGATATAGGTGAATTAGCTATATCTAAAACATAACTGGCCTCTTGGCTAAATCAAGTGCTGGTTGTTTGAATGAGGCTAAAAATAATGTATGTTGAAGCAATGCATGTATGTTGACTGCAGAATTATGTGCGGAAGAAATTTTGAGTGCTACAGATTGGCTTATTATTTTACTGAATGGATAAAGTTTAACTACAATTGTAGGAATATATTAGGAATTTCTTGATTAGTTCCAAATGCTTTTCATCATGAAACCTGATCATATATCTACTCAATTCCACACCTATGTATCTTCCCTTGCCTTGGAGTAACTGAAATGGTTGTGTCCATAATGGAGAATGTGATTGGAGAAGCATTTAAGGTTAAGATAGTCAAAACTTCAAGGATTGATATCCTCCTTTACAAATTGTATTTAAGGTTGTTGCACATCTTTGTCCCCTTGCTGAAACTAGTCTTCAGCAAATGAATGAAACAAGGAAATATTCTTCAATCCTTCACTGGGAATCTAGTGAAGTTGGTCTGAAAGAAATTTATAATACTACTACTAATAATAATAATCCTTTACTGCACATTTTGTATACTAAGATTTTTTTCTTGAAAAATGCCCTTAAAAATCACCTTGCATCTTTAGAGCAGTGTTTGCCAACCCTCACGAACCCCCAGACACATAAGTCTACAATTATTAATATGTAATAAATACAGTATATGTCATTATTGTATATATATATATATATATATATATATATATATATATATATAATTTTTTTTTTTAAATACTGATAACTAGTAGGCAGCTTCCTGTCGGTACTGTAATTATTTCATTCATCTAGACATCTTTGATATCTTCACAAACTCCAACTCCAGCCATGTAATACTGCTAATTCCAAATGTACTGCCAATTCCCAGTATCTACTGTCATGTTTATGGTGATGGCACCTTGTAGAGTTGGTGATTTGGACTTGCTAGTATAGTAAGCTGTTTGTAGGAATCCTTCTACACATTTTTTTTCATTGACTGTTAACATTTGGAGTGTCAGGATTCAATACAATAACAAAACATTGTTGCAGGGTCGCTTGTAATTTGGCAGTTTAGAATAATCACATGATTTTCACTGAAAGAATAAAATTCAGTAGAAAAGACAATGTAGTTTCAACAAATAAACATTAATATTAAGAATGCAAGCAGTTGATGGTAGATTGAAAAGTAATGTCTTTTTGTTTGGGTTGATAAAGTTCTTAAATATAAATTCTTTGTGTACGTATGTGAGAAAGAATGAAATGTTTTTATGTGTGTTTGTATGAAAAAGTCAACTTGTGTGCGTGGTTCATAGTAAAGAGGATAAAGAGATAGGAATTGTTTCTTACTGTTGGCGGGTGTTGCCATAGTCTGAAGTTTGTCAACGCTGTTGCTTTTAGTATGAGGTTGTGAAGATAAGCGAGAGTTGTGTGGAGCTTGGTGACAGCTGTATGTATCCTGTATGGGCCAGATTTCATGTTTCTTATATACTTTTTCATAACAAAATCAGCTCCAGAATTAAATTATTTATTTCTTCCTAATTGGTCCTAAAAAGCCATGTGATATGACTTTTTTATTACGTCTGCACAATATATAGGCGGTATCTACCTAAATCATGATGACTAATACAACAAACTTTGATTTGTATTGTATGATTTTTATTCATGTGTTTTAAGATGTAAGTATTTTCTTTATAATCTTTTGGTTTATAAATATTGTATTTGATATTTTAGTGGATATGACATTAAATTCTCAGTTTTTTTTGTTTTTTTTTTTAATACATGCAAATTATAGGATACATCATACCACTTTTACTGACTTAGCATATAAGAAATATGGTATGTTAAAGATGGTATTAAAGATTTTGGCCTAAATCCTTACAGGGTGTGTTGGATTATCTAATAGCTCCTGAACAGATTTATGTGAAGGGTAGGATTATCCAAGATAACCAATATTTGATACATATGGTCCTAGAGAAAGATGATTGAACTATGCTGGTCTGTATATATATCAATCTTATGCATCTGACAAGGTTGACCATATTTTTCTGTGACTGGATTCAAGCAAGATTTTAAATTCTGGATCTGCCAATGATGCTTGGTGATTATAGCCATGTATAGACCAAATATCTCCTCCCATAGTGTCAAGCATTTGTATCAGCATTTCAAATGTTGAACTTTAGTGAAAACAATCCTTATTCTTGAACACTTTCTATCCACTAGTGAAACGATCTAACAACTGGTGACTGCTATACATTAGATTGCTAAACAACCATATGTGAACTAGCAAACAGTTTAGATTAGTGTGTGGTTTGGGAAAAATCAACCAAGGACATCAATATATGTGATAAATATTGTATTTGCCTTTGCATAAAAAGGATTTTCTTCTTTTATTTTCTTTTTTTTTTTACTTTTTTTCTTTTTTTTTTACTTTTTTCTTTTTTTTTTTACTTTTTTTCTTTTTTTTTTTTTTTTTTTTTTTTTTTTCTTTTTTTTCTTTTTCTTTTTTTTTTTTTTTTTTTTCTTTTTTTTTTTTCTTTTTTTTTTTTTTTTTTTTCTTTTTTCTTTTTTTTTTTTTTTTTTTCTTTTTTCTTTTTTTCTTTTCTTTTTTTTTTTTTCTTTTTTTTTTTCTTTTTTTTTTTCTTTTTTTTTTTCTTTTTTTTTCTTTTCTTTTTTTTTTTTTTTTTTTTTTTTTTTTTTTTTTCTTTTTTTTTTTTTTTTTTTCTTTTCCTTTTTTTTTTTTTTTTTCCTTTTTTTCTTTTTCCTTCTTTTTTTTCTTTTTTTTTTTTTTTTTCTTTTTTTTTTTTTCTTTTCCTTCTTTTTTTTTCTTTTCCTTTTTTTTTCTTTTCCTTCTTTTTTTTTCTTTTCCTTCTTTTTTTTTCTTTTCCTTCTTTTTTTTTCTTTTCCTTCTTTTTTTTTCCTTCTTTTTTCTTTTTCCTTTTTTTTTTCTTTTTTTTTTTTTTTTCTTTTCCTTTTTTTTTTTTTTCTTTTTTTTTTCTTTCTTCTTTTTTTCCTTCTTTTTTTTTTTTTAAATGTACCAAAAAAGCAAACTGTGCCTAATACAGCCATATTATGGATAAGAGATGACTGAATGCTATGCTGGTAGGCTAGGGCACTGGATGAGACTGAGTCTGCTAGACATAAAAATTGTTACTAGTGATAATATATTGTAAACAATCCAAATTATTACAGTAAATTGTGCTACTAATAATAGAATATGTATGGTAGTCTGTACTGTTTACTGAAATACCAGTTTCTGTTAGAATGCATTCAGTTTTTTCTTGTTGCTTGTTGTATACTACTGGTAATATTCAATGAAGTAGCTTACCTGTACTTTTATCTATAAGAATTCATTCACATTTATTATACTCTACTGATTTACAGTTTGCTTTGTTTATATGTACCAGTCCTCATTGATACAAATGTACCAGTATTTCTTCTCTGCTTTAAATTTGATTTAGTTTATTTTAAAGGTTAAAGTTACAATATTAAAATATTGTATTTGCATTCACAAAATCATACATTTTTTCCCTAAAAAAACTCTAAAATATATTTTAATAAATATATGATGAAACATACTAAAAAAAATTTTCCACAAAATATTCTTGTAAAATATGTGAAATTGTTATGTGAAGGCAAATATAGTAGATTAAAATGAATTAAATAATGTGAATTATCACCAAAGATATTAAAAGGGAAATAAATATAATCATGTGGATTGAAATAGGACATTGTTCAAAATTCTGATAAGGTTACCATATCTGAAGAAGTGTAGAGACCATAATATCTGGAATGATTATAACAATCAAGGTTTAAATTTGTTGGAATTAATTGGGATCAAATACAGATCAAGTAGGGATCAGAATCTGACAGAATAAGATAAAAAACAAACAGAAAGTGTTTATCAATCTAACGTTTCACTCTTATTAAAGCTTCATCAGAGAATGAGATATGGAGAAAAAAAATTCTAGTATTTTTATATTTGCTTATCATTGGTTAATCAGGCTTCAAATGAATTTGACTTGTTGAGCAACATTAGTATAATTCCGAACTAAAGGGGAGATGAAGTGTCATTTCAAAGCACAAAAAAGATAACTGATTCCAAGCCTAGCTGAAAAAAATGTAAATGTTGCTTTATGTATGCAAGTGTCTAGTTTGTGGTATTCAGATGATAATGTATATTCATAAATCTCTCTCTCACTCTCACACACACACACACACACACACACACATTAACTGTCTATATTTCTGAGATGAGGTATTATGTACATTATTTACATTATTCAAACTATTGCCCTCATCTTTATTACGTTTTGGCCGTTGTACGCTCCGGCCTTCTTCAGGTGGTTGAAATTTCAAACTGAACCCTTTATTTCACTCACTGGGGTAGACTGTTCTAGTCCCACGTGCCATGTTTGATGGTTATCAGTTATCTCCTGCTAATTTCCTTCTGAAAGTTCTCCACTGCCTTAACCGGGTATTGAACTCACTCTTTGGGTCCTGTTGTGATAAATATGACGATAAAGATGAGGACAATAGTCCAAATAATGTAAATAATGTACACACATTAACATTGCTTAACAAGTCAAATGCAAAGTGAAGCCTGATTAACTAATGAAAATCAAACAACACAAAAATAAAAATATCAATTTTTCTTTTTCTCCATATCTTTCTCTGAAACTTTCGTAAAAGTGAAACGTGTTAGATTGATAAACATTTCCTATTTGTTCTTTATCCTATCATGTGTAGGAATGTAAAAATTTGTCATTTCCAAAATTCTGATATGAATTGAAAGATTTTGCTTTTTACTATTTTAATAAAACTTAGATATTATTATTATTATTATTGTTCTTTGTTCCAATTTCTTGGAATAACTGCTAAGATTTCTCTCCCCAAATTTATAAACAAAACCTACAGATGTTTGCTAGGGTTTCTTAACTGATAAAAATGGAAAAGTCTCAGTCTCATCTGCCATACTTTTCTTATTTCTTGCTATGATGTCAGAATGCTATAACCACTTGATTGTATCCCTTTTGTGTGTGAACACAATTCTTACTCAGGTAATTTTTTACCTTATTACAATTGCTTTGTCTACTTTTGACTTGCATATATGTTGCTTGCTTAATATTTATTTGCCCTGCTCTTTTTCTTTTTTTATTTTTATAAATTCTTATAAATTCCTTGCATTGAGAATTTTGTCAATGGCACTTAGTCATGGCCAATTACTCCATAATAAGTAGTACATTCATTATTTACACTATTTATATTTGGACTAATGTCCTCATTGTTGTTATCACAATGTTTTGGGTGCTGTGCCCTCCAGTCTTCTTAGGCGTATATTAGTCTGGGTAACCTGCAGGGAATTCTCACCATCCATACCAACTGAAGAAAGGGATCATTCGATGCCTACAACACCAAACAAAAATCATAAATGGCAACCCAGACACATAAAAAGAATAAATAATCAGCATCAAACATACCCTTCAAAATAACAACTACCTGGCAAACGTGGCATCAAAATCTACAGGTGGGAATAGAAGGGACAGGTAAGATGATCAGAAAATTGCCACAGTTTGTCTAACTTAAAGGATTATCAAAAAAAAAAATTGAGAAGCTCTGCAGTTCACACATCAGGACAATATTCAGAAGCAGTTCCACTCTATGGAAAAATCTTTGCTGAATAAAGCTTAACACAAGGAAGAACATGATCAAGAATTGTGTGTTCTTGATTTCTTGCAGTCGTGGCAGACAATGTAAAGGTGAAACATTATGTCCACTAAAAGTAAGGCTGGAGAAACGTTTAAAAACTGGAGTGAGAGGTGAGAAAATGAGTTCAGGCATGGCTGATCATGTATGGAGGGAAAGGGGTAGACATCAGCTTGTGTGGAATGAAGTGAAAATACTGGACAAGGAAGAACACTAGAACATTAGGCATATGATAAAATCAGTGCATATGCTAGCCTATGAAAGCATTCTTAGTAGACTTAGCATAGAAATAAATACAATATGGAAGCTGATAATAAAGAAAGACAAATGACAGCAAGTCTTCAACTGCAGTAGCAGCAGAAGCAGTCAAAACATGACTGCCAGCAGCAGAAGCAGTCAAAACATGGCTGCCAGCAGCAGTTGCAAAGTAATCAGCATCCAGGTTAAGTTTAAGGCTCTAAGTTTACTATAGAAAATTGTCCTACAGTGGGTTTGTGAGTTTGGGTGACATAGCGGTTGAGTTCAATCACTGGGTCAAGCAGTGTGTACTTGTACTCAGTGGAAATGAGTGAGCAATAACTGAACAGTACTAAATAAAATAATATTCACAATAACCCTAGACATGAGCAGTGGAATGAGAACAGTCTATCCCTGGAAATTAAATAAAAGGTTCAGTTCAGAATTCTATGTAGCTTACACAGATTGAAGAAGGTTGGAAACATTTTATAACAACAACAAAATTGTGATAACAACAAAGACAATAGTCTAAGTATAAACAAAATTCAGACAAAAAATAAAATGGTACATTCATGGTTTATTCATGGATCGTTTTTAGATAAAAGGCTTAACAGGGCTCTACGAACAAATTTACCTTTAATTGACCTTTGACAACTAAATATTTTCATTTACTAGCCAAATAGAAAAGTTACTAGCCAAATCCATGTAATGTTATTTCACTCTAATGTTATGAATAAAACAATTCCAGGTGAAGTTTTGTTTTATTTTCTAATTCTCTAAAACAATACAGACAAAATTTATGGCAGGAAATTTAGAAATTTCAAGAACAATTACATTCAGTGGTACTGTTACCTGGCAAATATCACTTAGAATAATTCAGTCAACTGGCAAATACGTGTTTGAAGATCTCATCAGTTTCACAATATTTGTTAGTAAACTTGAAGCAACAACCTCATAAAGACATTACATTCACTTCAATTGTTACCTGGCAAACTTTGAAAGGTGTCATTTAGAAATATTCAGTAAACTTATTGACAAAATTTAAATGCAAATTTGAAGTCTTCAAGGTCTCATCAGTTTCAATATTACTAAACAACCTCAAACAAAAAGATCATAAATAAATTATATTGAGTCTAGAAACTGTAGAACTGTTTACAGTTACCTGGCAAATATCACTCAGGATAATTCAGTCAACTGACAAATGCAAGTTTGAAGATCGCATCAGTTTTAATATTATTAAACTTGAAACAACAACAACCTCATAAAAACATTACATTCAATTCAACTGTTACCTGGCAATTGAACTTATTTCTATGTTTCAAACTAAAATTTTATCTTTTAAAATTTATAACTCCATTTGCCCAATATTGAATTGCATTTACCTTTTTATTCCAATTTCTAGTCCCACTTTAACACTTGCTCAATTTGAATTGTCAAATCAATAGCTTGTGACTAAATCTTTTTGTTTTCAAACAGTACTGCTTTGTCCTTACACTTTTGATCAACAGACACAATGTTAGCTGGCCAGTCACACTGTCCTGCCCCCCCCCAGCAATCCTTCTCCTGCTGTTTGCCATCCACATGTCAATGGATTTCTCTGGGTTGAATTCAGCCAGATCTGGACCTTCAGAAGAAAGCAAGATTAAGTCTGACAGTCTCTGTACAGACAAGCTACTCCGTATGTCGCTCTTTATTCTCTTCTGTGCAGAAAAGGCTCTCTCACACTCTGCAGAGCTGATTGGAAGAGTGAGTATTATTCTCACAAGATGAAGTACATTGCAGAAGTCAGTCTTGTATGGGTCTTTGGTCAGTAGGATTTGCCACAGATCAGAATAAGACTTGTCCCTTAAAGTATTTGCAACAAAGAATTTCATCATGTGTCTCCATTCCGTCTGATAAACTTCCATATTCCATCCTGCAGCCACAACACCATTCCTCTGTCCTGTATTCACATTTGCCCCATCTACACAAAACCCAACAATTCTCAATGACATTTCATCATCACTGATCCCCCACTTTTGAAAGAGCAGATTTAGTAGCAGAGATAATGCCTTTAGCATGGCCATGTTCAATGGCAATAACTTCAAGTTTATTTTCTGCTTTGCCATTCAACACTGTTCTCACATAAACTGCTTCATTTTCTGACACAGAGCTGTCAGTGGCACCATCAATCATAACTGACACATAATAGTAGACATCATTTCACCACACCTAACATCGTTACTGTATGCAGGTGTCACAGGTAGCCAATTTTTGTATTGAAGTAAGAGTAGGGGCTTGAGTTTTGTAAAGGCCATTTCTTCCTTCACTATACAATAAACTGTGTTAAATTTAACTTTCAAATCCGTAAAATCCTTTTCCTTTGATTTGATTTCTGCATCGAGAAATTTCTTGGCAATGTGAGACTTTTCAATTGACTGTTTGCTTGTTTTATTAATGATAAAGTCGCGGCACTTGCCGTGTCTAAGTTTTTTTTTTTATGGGCAAGGACGTTTTCGCGTTTAAATTTAGTACTACCTTTTTTTTACAAAATCAGTTTTTCCAGCCAAAGTTGAATCAGCCCTACGACAAAAATCACAATACATCACGTTTTTTTCTCTATCGTAACGAAGCCAGACGAAAGTTGTTGACAAGCAGACTTGTCGGAATTCTCGTATAATGGACGGCTTACTTTCATTTTGTGTGTCATCCATTACCTTGTTTATCATTCGGGTCATTCTTTTGAGTCTCAGCTTCATTTAGCATTTCTACTTTGTTCGATTTTGCGAAGAAAGACGATATCGGCTTTATTGTTTTCTTCATTGCCATGTTTATTTAAATCTTTGCGCATGCTCAGAAAGACGAATGAAACATGTGCGAATAAAATGTGTGCTGCTGTCGTCAAAATGCCAATTAATATCTTGTATATTGTTCTATTAAACCAGGACGAAGGCCGTTAATGAAAAATTAAGGAAAATTACATATGCACTGTAACCTAAATATTTAAAACCATAATGAAAATAAACATTGAGAAATCAGAAAAACAAAAGAAAATCTAAAAATAAAATTAAAAAACACCTAATAAAAATTACTTTTCCTCAAGGAACGTCAAAATACTTCAAAGTGAAAAAAAATCAACCGAAGTGAAATGGATGAAATTATGACGTGTAGGTTTGAAACTATTAATGAAAATTGTTCCACGAAAGACTCTTGTTTGAGAAGAAGAGGGGTATGATAAGAACATGGCCCATTGAAAGATTCCAGCAACTTACATAGGGTAGATGGCAGGGGTAAGCGATGGGTGGGGGGTCGCTTTTGGAGGAATGAAATAGAAAGCCGACTGAGACAACATTGTCCCTTTGAAGTTGTCGGCCGGTCGGTCAAATCGGCTCTAAGTTTTTGATTTATGTTTATTTTTTTATTTTATTTTTTTACGCTGAAATTGAGGTGATTGGGTTTTGATCTTGTTTTTGTGGTCATAGTATTCAAATTCGGTTGGGTGGATCAGAGGAAGATAGCAGCAGGCCTTTTGTCGAATTCGAAAGCCTCTTCTCTCATGTTAAAAATAGTCATTGGTAATCAGGCTCGCGGGCCGGATCCGGCCCGCAGGTTACCGACCCTTGTATTAAACCTTTTATTGTTTAAATAATTTGACTTTGCTCGTTTTATTAAAAAAAAAAAAAAAAAGAAAAGTTGAATAGACATTTTTCACTCAGTAATGAGCTTTGGAAGATTGTCGGTGAAAAAAACACAGTCGCCAAAAGATTGTTTCACTCGCAACGTAGAGCCCTGCTTAAAAATAATTCACAATAATCTAAAATGACCTAATATGCAAATATTAATTACAAAAATAATATAGTTAGAAAACAATTTTCTTACCAAAAACATATCTACAGAATGTTTTTTTTTTTTTGTTGGTAAAAAAATAATTTAGAAAAGCTCTGTTTAACCTATTAATACCATAAAATCTGGTATTGATTATAAAAAAAAAAAAAAAAAAATGTTAATGAATGATTGGTTTCTGAAAAAATAAAATGTCTACTACTAGCAGTAGAGCTTCGCGTTGCCCGGGGATGTAACAGTAAGAGATAGATCAAGTATCGACCATCATAAAGACTGAAAAATAAAATTGACAAAGATTATTGTTTAAGGTTGACGGACACGCATGTCTTAATTAGTTTTTTTTTTTTTTTTTTGTTTTTTTTACGAATTGGTCAAACAAAAACATTGTTTTCAATTGTTATGAGTCTATCGATTGAATAGAATTTTATTATAAACAATTGTCTTGTAAATGGAATTTTTAAAGCATTCTGAATGTAAAAATAAAGAAAAAAGTGTGCAAGACAATAAGAAACACTACCTGCCAAAAAAAAAAAGTGAAGTTTTGTTGAAATCGGTTGAAAAATGTAGGAAATCCGATCCCATATATAAAGGAACACACACAAAAACAACCTGGGTTTTATAAGTGTAACTTGATATGATTTATCCCCCTTTCATGATGCTTCTTAATCGTGTTTTCAAATTGATTTCATGCAAAAACAATTGTTTTTCCAATTTTTTGGTGCTGTCAGAACCACTGCAAGGTAATTTTATGTAGTCCTGTGAAGTTTTGTTGAAAAGCAGTTTTTTTTTTTTTTTTTTTTTTACTATCCTTCAACTACCTGGTTCTGTCATCCATTTATCCAAGTCCAGTAGGTAGATTACTCAATGTGCAAAAGGCATTGCTAATAAGTTTTAATTTTCATTCTGATTTTTGCTTGTTTAAAATTCCTTAAATTTTTTTTATAGGAGTTATAATTTTAAAACTTGTTAAAAATTAATTTTAATAGGTAATCTAAAATTAGTGTGTAAATATGAATATTTTAATGTGTAGGTTTTATCCAAGGTGATACCCAATATTATTATTATTACTACTACTGCAGGTATTTCCTTGGTCTGATCATGATTTTATAATAGATACATATATAGCTAACCTCACTTTTTAAATGACCAGTGTTAATATTTCCATTTTTATTTTATAAGACCAATTTTGTTTTGGAATAAAAGAAATAAAAAAACATGTCTGCCCTAATATACTTATGTGATCTTAATTTTTTTTAAAGTTTGAATTCATTTTTATGTATATTCTTGTTGCTCTGTTTTGTATTTATAAATAGATTGTTTTTTAATCTTTTTCTTAATTGATTGGGAAAATCTCTGCTGTTTAAATCTAAAGAAATTTGCTGTTTCTTGTATTTACAAATTTAGAAATTAACAATTTTAAAATTATCCAGCTTGTGATAAAGTTTCAATAAGTTTGTAAAATATTTTTCAGGAACTAACTGTTGCCAATTTTTAAAAAGAAATTTACTTTTTACAGTAAATACTAGCAGTAGAGCCCGGCGTTGCCTGGGGATGTAACAGTAGGAGATAGATCAAGTATCGACCATAAAGACTGAAAAATAAAATTGACAAAGATTATTGTTTAAGGTTGACAGACACGCATGTCTTAATTAGTTTTTTTTTTTTTTTTTTTTTTTTTGGGTTTTTTTATGAATTAGTCAAACTCAAACAAAAACAATGTTTTCAATCGTTATGAGTCTATCAATTGAATAGAATTTTATTATAAACAATTGTCTTGTAAATGGAATTTTTAAAGCATTCTGAATGTAAAAATAAAGAAAAAAGTGTGCAAGACAATAAGAAACACTACCTGCAAAAAAAAAGTGAAGTTTTGTTGAAATCGATTGAAAAATGTAGGAAATCCGATTACATATATAAGCGAACACACACACACACACAAACAACCTGGGTTTTATAATAAGTATAACTCGATATGATTTGTTTCCCTTTCATTCTGGTGACAGAATCGTGTTTTATTGTTATTTCAAATTGATTTTGTGCAAAAACAATTGTGTTTTTCCAATTTTTGGCACTGTCAGAACCACCGCAAGGTAATTTTACATTGTCCTGTGAAGTTTTGTTGAAATCGGTTGAAAAATGTAGGAAATCCGATCCAATATATAAACGTACACACACACACACACACACACACACACACACAATCTGCGTTTTATAATAAGTAAGATTTAACTTTGTAGATTTGAAAATTGTGAATGATTTGTTTAAATTTGTGTTCACTAATAACCACAATGTAAGACTGGATATTGTAGAAGTTTGAGGGGTGTGAAAAATTGACCTTTTAAAAATATTAACCTTCTCCAAATAAAAAGGAAAGAAAGAGAAAGCAGATGAAATGCAAATACCAGATTTTTATAATACAGAAATTATTAATTTTTTTTATTTTCTTTATAGTCCAGATTCTTATGAAGAGTTTCATATAACAAGAAATAGACTAGACAAATTACTTGCTGACTCTGCTTGCTATTTCAACTCTGACTTTTACTCTGACTGGTTATTTGATATGTTGTCTTTTATTTATACATTGCTCATGCACATAGTACTAAAAAAATACATGCAAATATTTAACATAAAAAATTGTTCAGTTTTATTCTAAAATGTGTTACTTGAAAAGTATAAAATTTCATAGAACTTCATAACTATACATGCTTAAAAGCTGTAACTTTGCAGATTTGATATTTTAAATACTGTTTAATAATTTCTATCTTATTTTTTTATTTTATAATCTTAATTTTTTCTTAATTTTATTATAAAGTGTTTTTTGGTCAGAAATTCATTAGTTAATAGAATTTTTTTTAATGTATTTGCTATAATTTGAATCTGTTTTACCAAATTTTAATTCATATAGATTTTTAAAGTTTTTCTTTACTAGATCTAAATTTGCTTCTATATACTTAGTTTTATTAATTTTCTTTTTGTTTTATCAGACACAGAATTTTAAGATTGACACATAATTATTAGTCAAGTAGAGTGAACACATTAAAAACTGGTGAAGAGCAATATCTTCCATGTTCTTCACTGTTTCTATGGGGAATTATGGAATTTTATTGATAATTTTTATGTTATTGTTCAATGTGTATACTATGGTTGTTTATCCAATGTCTCTGGATGTTGTTCTTTCATTTGGTATTGATGACAAAAACATTTCCATAATATTTACAGACTGTTTACAAAGCTATTAACTTGTGTTGTCTAACCTCAATATTAAGTCCATCTTTGATATATATATTTTTTTTTTTTTTTTTTTTTTTTTGTGGACAACATACACCAGTTTTATAACCTTGTGAACTGATCTAATAATTCCTGCTTTTCTTTTATTCATAATTCCTTTAAAATTAAATGTCCTGGTGATAAAATGTTTGTAAGCAAGTTTTAAATAAAAAGTTGTCAACTTTTAATGCTTAATAAACTGAGAAGTTATATGGTTGCTGCTTTTAGTTTTTTTTTTTCTTAAGTTCTACATTTGTTTAATAATCATTCATTTGGTATAATTACATATAATTAATTTTACTTGGTACTCTTTGGAATTTATACTTAAATACTTTTTTTTCTTTTAAGCCTCTCTCTCTCTCTCCTTTTCTATTATTTTAGTTTCTCTCTCCCCGTCTCTCTCTTTTTCTATTATTTTAGGTTTTCTCTCTCTCTCTTTTTCTATTATTTTAGGTTTTCTCTCTCTCTCTTTTCTATTATTTTAGGTTTCTCTCTCTCTCTTTTTCTATTATTTTAGGTTTTCTCTCTCTCTCTTTTTCTGTTATTTTAGGTTTTCTCTCTCTCTCTTTTTCTGTTATTTTAGGTTTTCTCTCTCTCTCTTTTTCTGTTATTTTAGGTTTTCTCTCTCTCTCTTTTTCTGTTATTTTAGGTTTCTCTCTCTCTCTTTTCTGTTATTTTAGGTTTTCTCTCTCTCTCTTTTTTCTGTTATTTTTTTTTTCTCTCTCTCTCTCTCTTTTTCTGTTATTTTAGGTTTTCTCTCTCTCTCTCTTTTTCTATTATTTTAGGTTTTCTCTCTCTCTCTCTCTTTTTCTATTATTTTAGGTTTTCTCTCTCTCTCTCTCTTTTTTATTATTTTAGTTTTCTCTCTCTCTCTCTTTTTCTATTATTTTAGGTTTTCTCTCTCTCTCTCTCTTTTTCTATTATTTTAGGTTTTCTCTCTCTCTCTTTTCTGTTATTTTAGTTTTTCTCTCTCTCTCTCTCTCTTTTTCTATTATTTTAGGTTTTCTCTCTCTCTCTCTTTTTCTATTATTTTAGGTTTTCTCTCTCTCTCTCTTTTTCTGTTATTTTAGGTTTCTCTCTCTTTTTCTGTTATTTTAGTTTTTCTCTCTCTCTCTCTTTTCTGTTATTTAGGTTTTTCTCCTCTTACTCTCTTTTTCTGTTATTTTAGGTTTTTTCCTCTTACTCTTTTTCTGTTTTTTAGGTTTTCTCCTCTTACTCTTTTCTGTTATTTTAGGTTTTCTCCTCTTACTTTTTTCTGTTATTTTAGTTTTTCTCCTCTTACTCTTTTTCTGTTATTTTAGGTTTTCTCCTCTTACTCTTTTTCTGTTATTTTAGGTTTTCTCCTCTTACTCTTTTCTGTTATTTTAGGTTTTCTCCTCTTACTCTTTTTCTGTTATTTTAGGTTTTCTCCTCTTACTCTTTTTCTGTTATTTTAGGTTTTTCTTACTCTTTTTTTCTGTTATTTTAGGTTTTCTCCTCTTACTCTTTTTTCTGTTTTTTAGGTTTTTCCTCTTATTTTCTGTTATTTTAGGTTTTCTCCTCTTACTCTTTTTCTGTTATTTTAGGTTTTTTCTGTTATTTTAGGTTTTCTCCTCTTACTCTTTTTCTGTTATTTTAGGTTTTCTCCTCTTACTCTTTTTTCTGTTATTTTAGGTTTTCTCCTCTTACTCTTTTCTGTTATTTTAGGTTTTCTCCTCTTACTCTTTTTCTGTTATTTTAGGTTTTCTCCTCTTACTCTTTTTCTGTTATTTTAGGTTTTCTCCTCTTACTCTTTTTCTGTTATTTTAGGTTTTCTCCTCTTACTCTTTTTCTGTTATTTTAGGTTTTCTCCTCTTACTCTTTTTCTGTTATTTTAGGTTTTCTCCTCTTACTCTTTTTCTGTTATTTTAGGTTTTCTCAAGGTTTTTTTTTTCTATTTCATCTTCTCATAGAAAACATAATTGTATGTTAGACTGTTTAATTTACTCCTGATCCTATTTAACCTCCCTATCACACAAAATGCGACTGAATGTTAAAATACCTCAACAAATCTTTTTGCAAAATCAAAATCCCTTCCCTACAAAAATGTAGGTGGTTACATTTACTCACACTTATCCACAAATTGTTTTCTTTCCTATAAAATCTGAAGGAATTCTGATGTCATGGATGGAATCTTGCTGATATTTGAAGCATTGTTTAGAAATATACATACTTTCTCTTAAGTTTAAATCGATGCATAGAAATTACTACATAGTTATTCATTAGATAAAGAAATGTGAAAATAATGTTAATATATAAATTTCAGACATTGTTTTAGAAATGTTATTCATATAAATTCATAGCATTATTCAGTTGCCAATGCATTTTCTTTGGCTTCCTCATTTTTATATTGGGTTGTCCAGAAATTTCATGCCAATTTTTTAAGGGAAATTCAAACACAAAACAAAATTATGCCATTAAATATTTATTTAGCTAAATATGAACCATTTTGTTGTGCAACCTTTCTCCATTTTTCCTTTAACTTAGAGATTTCATCTTTCTATAATTTTGGTGTTTTTTTTTTTGTTTTTTTTTTTTCAAAGAAATCATTAAGGAGGTTTTTTGTCATTCAAAGAATTAAAATTTTTACCATTGTGATTGCAAGGTCCTGAATAAATGAGAATCTGAAGGAGCAATGTCTGGTGAATATGGCGGATGGGGTAACACGTCCCAGCCAAGCTGAAACAATTTTTGCCAGGCCGCCAAAGAAACATGAGGTCTGGTATTATCCTGATGGAAAACACCTTTCCTGTTTGCCAATTCTGAGTGTTTTTCTTGAATTGCTGCTTTTTTAATTCATCCAGTTGTGAGCAGCACTTTTCAGAATCAATTGACTGGTTAATTGGCAGAAGCTCATAGTACAGAATTCCTTTCAGTAAATTACAGATGAAATGTGACCCAAAAGATTCTTTTCACTCAGATCATGTGGTGCCCAAACATTGTAATGATTTGAGTACCCGAGTGCTCATGGATGGTCGATTTTGATAAATTTAGTGTTTCTACCACATTGTGTAATGTGGGTTATTCTCAATCAATGTCTTGATTTGGGAATCATCTGTAGGGGAGGGGGCTCTACCGGAGTGTTCTTCAATAAAGCTACAATCACCAACTTTAAACTTAGAACTGTATGGAAGCAGTTTGCTATCAGCTAAAGCACCTTCACTGTACACAGCACACACAAAAAAAAAATCAATTACCTAAAATACACCTTATAATCTTTCATTTTCATAGGAATGCAAAATTGACACAAATTAAATAATTTTAAAATTTCTTTCTCAAGAGATAGTTTGAAGAGTACTCTAATCGGAAATGTAAGCATATTATATCTCTCGAGTGTCAATAAATTTGATGTATACTAATATGTTGGAACATGAACGACTAAAAATGAGCATGAACTTTCCAGACAACCCAATAATAAATTTTAGTTAAATTGTTTATTCCTTTACAAAAGAACAATTCTAATTTTAATTTAATGAATTCTTCAAGGAACTTTCTAATATCTTAAACTTATTGGAACCAATGATGAAACAAGGCATATTGTATGGAATTAACAAATGGTCGTCTGAAAGTGATGTCTGGAGAACATGTAGCTACATGATTTTCTGCATTGGATTGACAACCTGAAAACAGGCATTGTCCTGAAGCAAATTCAAATTTACTTCATCTCTCAGAAATAGATTTTTTTTTTTTCTTTCTCAGTGCATCATTAAAATGAATTGACTGATTTCTTTTCTGCAAGGGCTGTATCTTTATTCTTACACATTTGTCATTCTTCTGTGCATTGCTACCACATATGGTCTGGTGCTTTTGTTGTATATCTAAATATTCTTGACAAAATCTAAAGAATCTGCAATGTTATCAGTTCTGGCATAGAATCATTGGTTTCAGTCACTTTCTCACTGCTGTAATGTATCTTTATCTTTTTTATAAATATTTTTACATTAACTGTTTTAAGTTTTCCTCTTTGGTACTTGAAATTCATGAATTTAAGCACAGTACTCTGTTGACAGCTTTAACGGTTGAAATTGTTAGTTTTAACTGTAAGTACTATATTAATAGTTTCTTCTACACTTCTTGCTTGTGAGTTCTTCTGGCTTCCTGCTTCCCTGGCAGTTTCAGTCTTCAAAAATATAAAGGCAATGCTGATCATCATCTTCCCCTTTAAATCCTGTTTTTTTATGGTACTTTTTTTTTTCTTTTATTTCGCTCTCTGATTATGAATTGAAGAGGCACATGATTGCTCAAGCATGTCATATTTAACCCTACCAACACACATTGAGCCAATGCAGTAGTCCATTCCTCCCTATTAATCTAGGGAGGCCTACATCCAACTAAGGACCTTCATAGGTCTTGTTAAACAATCCAAATATATAATTCAAAATGTATAAAGAATAATTTAATGAAAAAAAAGGAAAAGTTAATTAAAGAATAGATTATTAATTACATAAACAATATCATCTCATTTTGGAAAGTTCTAAACTAAAGTAAAAATAGGATCTTTTTGATCTTTATTTAATATGGCACGATATGAAGGTAAATGTAAATAGAAAAACATTTATTTATCTTTAATGTACAAGATAGTAAATTTGGGTTTAGATAAGTAAATGTATGCTATTAAGATAAGTACTTTTTTTTTTTTTTTTTTTTGAATGAACAGGTAACAATGAAACTATATAACCTTTCAGTCCAGTCACTTGTAGATATTTACTTACTTTAGTCTGGCATAAGGTCACATGATAGATTGATTCAGCATACTTCCAAGTATAAAGAATTTGTCTGCCTTGTAAATCAGCATTCTTTACTTTGGTATTTTCCTAGTCTCTAATATCATAGGAAGTGTGTGTGGTGGGGGCATCCGTCAGTCTCAAAACATTGGATCTGTGCCAAAAGTGTTATGCCTTAGCTGTTGATGCTGGTGCAGCTTCTGTTATGACTGCATAGGCCCACATTGGAGTGACAATCTCAATTGCAATTAATGCATATCAAGACACTCTCCCCTGATGTCACCTTAGTTTTCTTTCCATTGAGCATGCTTCTCCCTGGTAGTAAGCCTTCGTTTCTCCTCTCCTTGCTCTAGTTCTTGGTGTAAATTGCATCTCCAATGTGAGCAATCGTTGGCAACGTCTTACTACTTTTTATGTCCATATCCATCACCCTCATGCCTCTTTTGCAGACATCCTTGAAGCAAAGATAAGGTCATGCTCTTCCCAGTGGCCAGTTCTCCATTCAGAAAGACCTTCAGAATCCTCCCATCTGGCATATGGTGTACATGTCTAAGTCAGTGGAATAAGCAGGAAATGATATAGCCAAATTATGCACACACCTCCCTAGTCTTTTGAACAGGAGTGGAGGTTTATCCCTTGTTTATGATTGGGTTTCTGGTTCCTTTTAAAGTTTTTTCATTCTTTCACTCTTAGTAGACCCTTGTATCTTAATGGCATTATTACTTTGCTTGGAGTAAATTTATTTAAAAAAAAATCAAATTATTATAAAACTATTTTACTGCTTACAGAAAAGGCAATACTGAGTTTAATTATTTCTTTTTCAGGACTGTGCATTACCCAGTAAAGAGTGGTGTATAGTGGATAACCATGGCCAGAAGTACCGTCTCCCAAAAACTATGATATTCATGGGTCATGAAGAATGTGATTTTGTGATACAGGTATGTAAACAAAAAAAAAAAAAACCCCAAAAAAACGAAAACAAAAAACATTGTTACAAATAATTTTCTGTTTTCATTTTGTAGCTTCTCGAAGAGAAAAATAAATAGTACCCATAAATAATTAATTTGCAATATGTTCATTTAAATGAAAGCTCTTAGGATATTTTTACAGATGTCAAGTAAATCTTTGAATAACACAATATGAAAAATGCTATTTTTTTCTTTTTTTTTTTTTTTTTTTTTTTTTTTCTTCCACTGTAATTAAAATTTATGTTGTAAATTCCACTCAACCTAAAATTATTTCCAAAACAATAGTTGAAAACTTTTCTTCTACATATAGCACATTTCACTTAATGAGGATTTTTATTTCTTGAAATATTTTTATTCTGACAGGACCACTGCAACAAAGTACTTGATATTTATTAGATTATTACTGAAAATAATACCTGGAATAATTTACAAATTCATAAAAAGGACATTTACAACAATTATTATAGCTTATACATAAATGTGAATAAATGCCGTTATATGTTCATTACTGATCTGTTCAAGCTAAAAAAATATTTAAGCACAATTTGTCATAATTTTCAGTTAATTCTTATTTTAACTTATGATCTACATAAAAGGTGAAAAATCTGCATTTCAAGTTGATACCAGATATGTGATCAGGGGAGAGAATCTGTATAATTCTAAGATTTATTTGGACAATTTAACTCATTTCTAATATCATTTAGGTTGTTCCACAATGTTTTAATCAATCTCTTCCCTGGTCTATATAGAAAGAGACGGTGACTCTCTCTCTCTCTCTTTTCTCCTCCCTCCCAATCCTCAATAGTAATAGTACAAAAATATGGATGCATTTAGTGTTGTGGTTATCTGTATGGAAAATGTGATAGGCATGTTGTCTCGATTCCACTTGAGCCATTGTTAGATTTTGCACAAATACCTTTAGAAAGATATGAATCTCTCTGAAACTGGGGATTAATAGCAGGTCAGACTGGATTCTGTAGCCTTGGTTGGAAATCAGTCTAGGAGAAGGTAAAAAAAAATGGTTGCGCATGTCACAAGCAACTCCATCCTATAAAAGCATACTTGCTATAGAAACCACACCAGGAATGCCTAGCATAGTATGGGCTGTAGCCTTATACTACACAGGGAATCTATATATATATATATATATATATATATATATTATATATTAATTGATTTAAAGCGAAAAAAAAAACATTTTAAATCAATTAATTTATAATATTAATGCTCTGTAAATTTACATTGAGCACTATTTTATAAAAATCTCTATAAGAACACCGGATTATATATCTTACTGTTCTTTATTTATATATATATATATATATATATATATATATATATATATTTTCCTATCACTCACAGCAATGCTTATAATGTAGGATTCCATTTTAAGCAATATATACATTACAGCTTATTTCATTATTTATGCTGTAGATGTTTTCATAAGGAAAGCTGTATACTTTGGTCTGGCATGTATTTAATTGATATATGCTAAAATATTGTAGGAATAGTATATGTAATAATGAATGAATTTGTTCAAATAAATCTTGTAGTGATAAAAACTTCTCAAAATTATAGAAAAGTATGATTACTCTAACTGTACAATTCACATTGTGTATTCTTATCTGTAGAAATATGTTTTACTTTTAATACTTATTTGTATGTAATTCAAAGCAATTAGTCCTATGTTTTCCATGGTATGGCCACATCAGATTATTGACTAGCCAAAGTAAATTATTAGAATTTATTTCTTTGGATGTCATTATTCAGTGATAGAACTAAAACAATTAGACTCTTTTATATTTGTTTTTAATTGTATCTAGTTTGAGTGGAGTTGGGAATAATGAAAAGAAAAAAAAATCCAGTGTCGTGTTTTGTGTCGGTGCAACACACTTTTTTCATTATAAGTAAACATTTGTCATTGTTTTTTTATTTAGCAAAATTAATTAGTTACTAATTTGCTGTTTATTCAAGGAGTAAATGAATCTCTTTGAGCATAATAGAATTTTATTTCCTTCTAATAATAATTATTTTCTAATTTAATAAAAATTACTTTAACTAATGAATTTATTTAGTTAAGTGCACTAGTTTAATTTAAGTTTTATAAGTAAAAACATTGAAAATTCATTGTTAATTAATACATAAAAATATATTCCAAATAATTGAAAGCTATTTTTTATAACTTTTATATATATATCTCCACACACACACACAAAGAAAGGGAAAGAACAGATAACAGATGGAGTTAGAATCCAGTTTTTAATGCATACTTTTAAAAAAGTGCTCAATACAATGTAGAGCAAAATATTAAAATATTTTTATTATAATAGATCACAATAAAAACGTGTTATATACCATCACACAGAGTTCTGAAATAGGAAAGTTTTTGTGTAGTGATGTATATATATATATATATATATATATATATATACATATACACACACACACATACCTCCAAATAATTGTAAGACATTAACTAGATGAAGACGCCATTGTCTTACAATTATGTGGGATGTATTTCTGCCATACCCTATTTATTTATTTATTTACATATTACAGAAATTATAAGATATTTATAGAATTACATGTGTATTTACATATGTGTAACTTTATATAACTGAATTTTATATTAACAAAATCCCTATTAGAAAGTATTCATTAAGGTTTATGCTTCTATATAAAGTGTAAAAGAAAATACTTAAATTGTTTGCTTGCAGCATTTATGTTTAACTTTCTGTATAGGTAAATGTCAGCATCAAAATAATCTACTGTATTTTTTTTTTTATTTACATTATTTACATTGGACTAATGTCCTCATCTTTATCATCCGTGTTTTGACCATAGTGCCCCCCCAGCTTCAACTAGTTGTTGATCTGGATAACCTTTATGGAATTTCAAGCTGAACCCTTTAATCTACTGGAAGTTAATTGTTCTTATTCTGTTCATGTCTTTGAATAACTTGTCTTGTTCTAATTTTCTACTAATTTGAAACTTTTTGAAGGTTATCAGACTGACCAGCACCTAATAAAGGCTGGTGAGTACAACAACCAAAACATTGTGAACATTTACTTTGAATGTAAATAACTGCTCATCCCAGAAATTTAGACTATAGTTAGATTTTGGTTACGGTAGATGTTTGTGTTGTAGACTCAGCATATCTGAACTTGGTTATTTGTGATCATGCTCAATAGTAAAGAAATGAATTGGATGACCAATGTCTGTCACTCAGTCTTGTTATTGATTTGAATTTCTTTTCCTTCTTCCTTCATCTATAATGAAAATTTGAATATTTGAAATTTAAAAAAAAAAATTTTTTTAATGAAGGTCAAAAATTGATAGTAAAAACAGTTACATCTTTTTAAAACTAAAAATATAGCTTTTATGGTAATTTGGTTTTTATAATGAAGACCAAATTCTCAATGATATTTACTATTATTAGTATCTGATCTTTACTGCTTTTTCCCCTATCAGTAAATTTTTTTAATGCCATGTCCCTTCAGGGTGTAGGCAGCTATCACTTATCACTGATTCCTTTTCTTGTATCTGTGAATTATGATGACTTATTGGGAATGATAGTTTCCTATTTTCTCTACATTTTTGAATTCATAATTATCTTTCTCCTAGACTGGCTAGCAAGTAAGGCTAGAAAGCCCAATCTATCTTGTATAGCTGGGTAGATAAGATTCAGGTCTTTCTCAAAGGCATTAGTGAACACAGATAAGGCAGTATTTGAATTTGGTTTCTCAATCCCACTTTTTATGCCAATAACTGTGACTGCACATCCCAGATATTATAGTTTTGTGTATAAAAAAGAAAAAAAATAAGTGTAACCAGGTCATATGTCATGTGAATTTTTTTTTTTTTTTTTTTTTTTTTGATCTTTCAGCACAAATACATACCAATGTGTGTAAAAGAAAAAATTTCTTAAATCTTTCAGTAAGTGCTTGATTCTCTTTAAAGAAAAAAAACTTTTATAATCATAAATTAACCTCTTCCTACCAAGAGACAATTATAAAAAAAAATTGCCAACTTATCAATGAGCAATCAACATATTTTATAAAAACAAGTTAACTAAAAAAAAATAAATAAATAAATAAAATACTCATCAATTTGAGAAGTCATTACTTTCATTTGTGGGTTCATTTTTTTTTCCTCATTATTTTACTTTCTTACTGATGTTCACCAACTTGGCATTGGGGATTAATATTTAATTTATTGGTTTTTACTACTCATTGATTATTTTGTTTACTGTCCATTTTAACCAGCTGTTATTAAAATTTGAAAATTTCTTTACTTTTTAACATAGAACATAGTTAATTCAAATATTCATATTGTTAACATATATAGTATTACATGTTTATGGAAAATTTGAAGCTAAGATAATAAGGTTTTTAAAATCTGTTTTGTTTTCTCTGAAGTACTAAATTTTTGTCGCTACTTACTGTTACAGATGCAACTAATGTTATTTCAATTTTTTTTTCTTATCAAGATTAAAATTTTATAACAGGGGATTAAAATCACCTACTTTTGTTTTCTGCTATAAATAATGAATTAATGTAGCAAAAACATTGATGCAAAAGTGCTTATATACAGTGAATGTTAAATTGTTGTAATTTTGAGTATATAAGCAAAATTTTTATACATTTGAATTTTAAATTTACTTATTTGCAAATGTCTTTAAGAAGGTAACAAATAGCTTAAGAGTACATTGTTAGCATTGAATTTAATCATTAAAGTATGGGGATAATTTAGACATCCCAGCTTATCTAATATATATATATATATATATATATAGGAATGGATAGGATAAAAATCTACATATAAATATATTTATTTCTCAGGTGTTATAAATACAATGCTATGAAACTCCAAGTCATGCTATTGACATTGATATTGTATATTATATATATATATATATATATATATATATATATATATATATATATATATATATATATATAAGCATGTTTGGTTGAGTAATCTAGACATGTATCTATTTATTTTATTTCAAAATCCTCTCAAATTCATGGATCACTTTCTGTTACAAAACTAAGTAAGAAAGATGCTGTAGTTTTTGTTATTTCTTTGATTTTCCTAGGTACTTTCAATCTCAACCAAGATCATCTTTAGGGGTGAATTGCTAAGACGGAAATTAATGTAATTGATAGTCATACATCTTTTTGTAAATGCACATGAAATGCCCTCTGTTATAGTCAATTTATGTTAAGAATGTGTAAGGGAGGTAACTTGATTTAAATTTTTTATTATTAATGTTTTAAAAATACTCAACCTGCAGTTTTAAAAAAAAATTTTAATTTTTTTACAGATTGAGTATCCCAAAACATTGCTTGTACATTGTTGCTATTCTCATAATTAATTTTATTTAATGTTGGTCTCTTTTATAGAGCCCTTTGAGAATTTGAAGTTTTATTTTCATGGTGGAGTATACTTGTATTGTCAATTAATGTTTCTCTAAAATGTGAATGTTCTTTTAAATGTTCTGTAATAGAACTTGAATCTGACATGTATAAAGTAAGCCTTCTTGATAGTGTCATTGTTGCAAAACCAACATATATATATTTACATTTTTGTCAGAAATACAATCTCCCAAAGGACATTTAAATTGATATACAATATTGATCTTTTGCAAAACATTGACAGAAGAACTATTGCAGATAATTAAGTTGGTTGTATTAAATTTAATATAGTATATAATTAGTTTTATTTTTTTTACTCAGATCAGTGGGGAATGTTAAAAATTGAGTTTTTTTAGGATTTTTTTTTCATCTTGTTTCTAGTTAGTGTATTTGATTGTGGTATAGTAGGTTGATATGTTTAGGCTTATTTGAGGAAATATTATGTTCTTATTGGTTTATGTTTAATATTTCAAATAGCTGGTCCAATTTGTTCATCACTATACCGTTTTTCTTACTCTGTTTTGTAACAGCACTAAGAAATAGATCCATGAATTTGAGAGGATTAAAATAAAAATACATATGTCTAGATTATTCAGCCAAATATGCTTGAATGAAGATATGCTGCATATATATCTGTTAAAGAGAAAGAACAGATGGAGTTAGAATTCACAGTTCTTTAACATTTACTTTTTTAAAAAGTGCTCAATATAATGTAGAGCAAAATAATAATTTTTTTATATATAAAATCTATTCTCACATATATTTTGCATCTGTTAGGTGTCTTCAGGTTAGAAGAAAAAGGTTTTTCATCATTTGATTTTTGTTCAGATCCTGCTAACACATGTGCACACACACACATATATATATATATATATATATATATATATATATATAAAAAATAAGGTACCATTCAAATATTTGAGAAATTTGAACACTAAAAAAAAAATAAACATTTACCCTAAGCCAATGATTTTAAATTTGACTTTGTTTACAATTTTGCCAGTTTAAAATTTATTTTTAAGACTGAATTTTTTTTAAAAATATCTTGTTTAAAATAATATTTTTTTTCCTAGTATTTTTAGCAAAGTATTAAATAATTGCCTTGAAAAATAAAGTAAGCAAACAAAAGTTTTTTTTTCCAAAACTTCAGTATTTGAAATTGTCTGAATTTGAAAATATACACACAAATTCATGTAAAAATTTCAGATATAAATAGAACTTATCTGTAATGACAATATCAATAAAAGAAATGACAAGTGAAAAACCTTTTTATGCCAATGTGTTTTCTTCCTTGAACTTTATCTAGGTAAGTTGTATAAGCAAGGTTATGCAATAAAATTTCTACACTTGATAAAGTTTCTCAAGGAATGCAATGTGTTGGCATAAAGGAATTTTTTCTTTTTTTTTTTTTTTTTTTTTATGTGAGGGTGATATTATTTTTCATGTGCCTATTGTTTTGAATATGTAATAGTTGATTTTAAGTATTTTGTACTTGTGCAAAACAGTCAAGTTGCAAAATTTAAGTTTTTTTTTTTTGTGATTAATATTTAGGTGAGTGATAATGTCACTTCACATATGATAAAATTGACAACTGGAGATAAACATATTTTCTTTTACTAGCCTTGCAATCAAAGTTTTAAATATGTTATCATTTTTAACTTTTTTGCCTTTTTAATAAGGCAACTTAAACATGTTAATATTTTTCTTGAACAAATATATAGATATGAGGCAGGTGAGAGAAATTTGAGATAAAAAAAAAATTGATAATACAACTAATTATGTTTATTGTATATTAATAGGCCTTTTTGACTAAATGGGAGCATGATGTGCATAGTTGTGTTGAGGTGAGATCCGATTTGGTCAAAAGGCATACTAATATGCAATAAAGATTAGTTTTATTATAAATATTATTTATTTTATCTCTCTAATTTCTTTCACCGGTCTTTCATATTGATACACATACAGTATTCACTTTATATTTGAAATACACACAATTTTTAATTATTAAGCAGTATCAGCCTGTACATTCCTTGTACATTCAAGAAATCTTAAACAAAAATGTTTCAGGCAGGGATTGAACTTGTGTCCCTCTTTTTAGTGGAAAAAAACACTGTTAGATTTAATGTGATTTATTGTTTTGCTACAAAGAATATCACTGCCAGCAAGGTTCTAGTTTCCCTTTAAAGGAAAGCACATCCCTGTTCACTCAGATTATTTTTCTCAAACCTAATCTGTTAAGTTTCATGTGCAAAACAAACAAAGCAATTTCTCAAGAATTAATAGATTTATTTTTATTCAACATTTATATTACTTAGGATATTTCAAATATGAAGTGACAGTGATAACAATAACATTTGAAATAATTATATTAATGTCAGATTAAAAATAAATTCATTAATTCTTATATATTAAGCAGAAATTATACACAAGAAATTGCTGTATAGCTTGTTGACATGCAAAAAACATTTTTAAAATTTTTTTTTTAATTGGTTGTATGCAAAATTAAAATTATTCATAACAATACTACACAATTACATTGTCAGAAAAACAAATTTATTTAAAAATTGATATTTGAAATGTAATTTAGTTATCAATATCTATATTTTTCTTTTATGTGCCATGTCTCTTTACGATGTGAGCAATCATTGCTCTCCACAACTTCCTATCCTTTCAAGCTCTTAAAGTTTGTTTCATTTCTCCCATGACTCTGTTCTGCCACCCTTTATACAAGCTTCTTAAGAAGGTTACTACCTGTTCCCCTCCATCCCTCCTGCCTTCATGGTCACCAAAGTTAAGCAATATCAAGCCTGGTCAGTACTTAGGTGACTAATTAGGAATATCAAGTGTTGTAAGCTTGAATGTGTGAGTAATGGATAACAGCTTGGAATTGGAAATTGGAGCCAAGTTCCAATTCCAGTTGGGTTTGTTATATTTACTTATATGCAAATACCTTTGAGAAAGATATGAATCAATCTATTCGCCCCCACCAAAGTATGTGTTTATTAGTAGAACTTACTTCAGTAAAAATTATGTCCAAACAATTCTTTCACTCTAAAAAATATTTTCTGGCTTTAAAATAACCTGCAAAACGTTGTTAAACTGTTAAAAAAAAAAAAAAAAAAAAAAAAACAAGGCCTCCTGCCTTAAGTTTCTTTAATCCCTCCTTTCTCATTATGTGACCAGAAATTTCAGCGGTCTCTTTTTTGATAAGTATAAGCATCCTTTTTGTTTCCATTTTCCCTAGAATTTTGTTGTTGCTCATGTTAAATATGGTATTTTCAGCATCCTTCTGTAGAAGGCATTTTTTGCTATTCTAATATGCATTTGAATTTGTATCACATTTTCTCTCTTCTGTTAACATACTTGGCACATATTTAAATTTTCATAATGGATTGATTTTGGTATCTCTAATTTGTGGTTTGCACTTTGGACTGTTTTTCTTGCTAATAACTATACATTTTCTTTTCTGATTTATCTGTAAAATGTTGTGCAATTCTGAAAAACAGACAAAAATTCTAAAAATCTGCAATGTTATTGGTTCTGACCTGACATCTCAGCTTCAGTCATTTTTGCACCACTGTAACATAGCTTCCCTGTGTCTTTTTCTATAAATACTTTAATGGTAATTGTTCAGATGAACTTTCTTCTATGATACTGAAATTTTATGAATGTAAGTGCAGTACTAGATTGGCAGCAAGGTCTCATCATTTTATAGTAGAAATGACTAGGTATAACTATAAGTTCTATGTTAACAGTTTCTTACGTTGTTCAGACTATCATCCTCATCTTTGTTGCCATATTTATCCCAACATTTCGGCAGTTTTACACTCCAGCCTTCTTCAGGTGGTTTGAATGTCAAACTGAACCCTTTATTTCACTCACTGGAGTAGACTGTTCTAGTTCTACATCTAATGGATGTCAGTTCTCTCCTGTTAATTCCTCTCTCCAAGTTCTCCAAGTATTGAACTCATGTTCTTTGGGTCCTGTCACAGGATTTAACTAATGCCTTTATCCACTGTGCTATGTGTCCTTGAGGACATCTGTGTATGAAATTCTGGGTATTATAAACCTAATGCCTTTAGCATCATTTTTTACCAGTGCTCATATTGCAATTTTTGCTGTTATCATTGTAGAAGGCCAGCACGTACAACGGATGAAACGTGATAAATATGGCAACAAAGATGAGGATGATAGTCCGAAAAATGTAAATAGTGTACATAATACCTTATCTCAAAAATAGACAGATACTAAGTTTCTTCTCTTGCATTTCTCATTTATGGAACTCTCTTCCAGCTTTTTGCTTTGTGGTTGTTCTATGATTGGTTTCCAAACAACTTTTTCATACTGGCACCAATTGCATGAAGCACCATGTATCCAGAAGCCCAAATGATTTTGTTTTGTAAATCAGAATACTTTTTTCAGTGATAGATACTTTGTGTAAATAGTGTAAATTTTTTTTTGTGTGTGTGTGTTCTCTTAAAAAAAAAAAAAAAAAAAAGTTTCCTTTTCTATCATAGGAAGTTATTTTTCCCCAGGTAATACAGAGTATCCTTGAAACTTCTTATTTAACTATTTGTTAGTATGAGACCTATCATCATATGTAAGTAATATTAAGACACCTATAAATATATACATAATGGTCTTTCCAGCTATTTTGAATATCTTTGAATCAGTTGCATGTTCTTGATGTAATTTGGAAACTTTACTCTACATATGTAAGCAGAGATTTTCTCATGCAGTTACTTAGTTTGTAGTGACGTCCAACTGAGTGTACTTGTTTGTTGAATGACTCATATTTAAGCCCCCACCCCAGAATTGGACTAAATTACAAAATATCAGAATTTTTAAAAAATCTTTTTGGTCAGGCCAAGAGCCTTTCCACATATATATAGTACAGGTAATAAATCCATTGGTATATAATGCAAGTGAATCCTAGTAATATCAAATATTAAAACTGACCCACAAAAAGAGCTCAATGTATTTATTATAACAGAGCATATGATATTTAATGTCATAAGGTTAATATCCAGGATAATTTTATAAAACCTCTTCCCTTTAAGGCGAATACCTTCCACCCTCCCCTAACCACTGACTTGAGCATTTCGTCTGACTGAAACATTGAAATAGATAAATCCTGTATCAATTTTTTGACTGTTGTCAAACTTAAATTTCTAATTCTGACAGTCTATACACCAGGTTTGAATAAGACTGACATACTCCTTGTTGGTTGAATTAGATCTATCCACCTCTCCCATATGAGGTAATTTTGGATTTTGTTGTGTGTGTGTGTGGATATAAATCAAATAACTAGATATTAGCAACCATATATACATGCGTTAACATGCATACACAGGTAAGCGAATAAATATTTACTCAATTTAATATACAGTGTAAGCAAACAGTGCTCAATGTGGTTAAACAGAGCTAAGAAGTATGTTTGTTTGTTTTTTTGTTTTTTTTTTTGTTTTTTTTACAATAGCCCCCCCCCCACTCTACATTTTGCATTTACACTCCAATAATATATTAAGTTTATATTAACTTTGAGCTTTGAATCTGCATTTTAATTTAACATTCCTCTGAGACCCAGTATTTTTTATTTTAAAAATCAAAAGTAATAATTCATGCCTGATGAGGTGGTAGAACCATGAAACTTCAACTTGCACTTCAAATGTATATATGGATTTGTTTTATTAATTTGACAGATTTTTATCACTTTAAACATTATCTTTATTTAGTGGATACTCATATTTGAGAAGGTACTCCTTTTAGTAAATAGTATATTTATTTTTGTCTACTGGCCTGAATGTTTGAGAAATCTTATTAAAGAAAAATTTAATTTAAATTCAAATCTTTAATTTAAAGGAATCTTATTAAAGAAAAATATCCTGCCAGAGAGTACAAATTTTTCTGCCTCTTCAAATGAGTATCCACTAAAAAATGTTTACAGTGAGATATATATATATATATATATATATATATGACAATAGGAAAACTAGTTATTACTGATGCATTTTGTCCAATGTGGACTTTCTCAAAGCAAAAAACAAAATGAATTTAATTAAAGAACGTAAGTAATAACAAAACAGAATGTTCTTAGCAACTGGAGGAATGTAGAGAACGCTACTTTCATATTGTTAACTGAAAATAATGTCAGTTATTGTCACAACTTTGTTGGCAGATTCAACCATTTTCTTTTGATATATATATATATATATATATATATATATATATAAAATTAATACAAATGTAACCTTTGTCAATTAGCCGATTGATGTTATATTCAGCCCTGGACTTCTGTTTTGTAGACAAACATTTTTTGTAATTGTTTGATCCACTGTGTGTGGTAGGATATAAAATTCAAACAAGATTATGCAATAAAATTTCCCACAAAGTTCCTCAACAAATGAAATTCATTAGCATAAAGGGTTTTCCTCATAATTACTTCTGTGTATCCTATTATTTTTCATGTTATTTTGTATATGTAATAGTTGATCTTGAGTATTTTGTACTTGTACAAAACAGTCAAGCTGCAAAATTTAAGTTCCATGTACACATTTCTTAATACTTTAAACATTATATTTAGTGGGTTATGACTTGTAAGTAGTGTAAATTTACACCTACCAGCCTGTGCATTCTAGAGCAAAGAAAATGTACTTTTTGATATGGTTTGAATCTGTGTTCTCTTTTAAGGGTAAACCTGTTAAGCCTGGTGTGCAGATAGTAATATATAATGTCAAATCATAAATTAAATGCATTAATTTCTTAATTATATTTATCCAAACAAATTTTTTTAAAAAGATGTAACATTGTCTATTTAATTTTTTATAGTGTTTATCCCAATTTTTGAATAAGGTGTATTGGGATAAAAATTGTTGATAATTATATTGATCTCTGGAAAAACACACAAAAAAAGTAAATAGACCCTGGTGAATTTTTTTTTTTTTTTTTTTTTTTTATTAAAACTTTTGGATGAATACTTACCTAAATATACCTTTATATATTTCTTTTTTGTTTGTAACCATTTCACACAAAGGCCATAATGCCACAGAGATGGAAGGGGTTACTGAGTGTTAGACAACTAAAAAATATACTATTAAAGAGAGAAGACAATGAAAGAATAAGAATTGAAAAAACAAGATAATGATTGACATTGCATTTAAATTTTTGAAGTTGACAAGGATACAAGAATGTGTGTATGTAACCCTCACATCTATCAATCCCACCACACACTCACCATCACTCATCTCTTCTTCCTCTCCTCCTCGATCACAAACTCTGCTAGCTTTGTTGAGTAATACCAACATTACGGGGTCAACTGTTTTTTTTTTTCCCTCTTTGGTTGGAGCCTTGCCTATCATCTCAATAGGGTTGATTCAGGTTTCCCTAAATCTAGTCTACCTCTCTGTGTAATTTGGGTACCACAGACAAGACTGCGTAATTCCTGGCTGTGGTAACTTATCTTTTTGTGTCCAAGTGAATTTCAGAATCAGGCTGGAATAAGAATGCCTTCAATAAAATTCACAGCACTATCGAGAACTCTAACAGGTTCATAGAATATAAAGAAAAACTGGTTGAATAAAATGTCTATCTACTGCAAAATCAAGACCTGGTGATTTGGGAAAACTTATCACAAATGCTAAAATAACCAGCTAGTTAACTTTTCCTCAATTCTTCTGTCATGTGTGTGTATGTGTGGGGGGAAGCTCTATCTTAGATAGATGACTCTCTTTCCAAATTTGACATTGATATATCTAATTTCTCCACCCAGACCTACAATCGTAGATCTTACCAATTAACCATATGCTAGTTTTTTTTTTTGTTTTTTTTTTAATCTCCCTAGATATCTTTCTGTAAAGATAATTGTGTTCTTGAGAGATCAACATAAATATATCCCAATCTTATGGATTAAAAAAAAAAACAAACAAAAAAAATGGATAGATAGCATAATGTAAACAAACCTTCAAGTTTAATTTCAAAATTTTTCTTTTTCTAGATTACTTTGTAAGAACACATACATTTTGGACAGATAGCATAAATTAAACAAACTTTTTTAATCTAATTTCTCAGGACTGAAGAAATTCAGGCAAGGCATTAATCAGGTCTTCTTATTGTCAGGAAGTGGAGATTTGGAACCTTGATTTTTGCTTGATTTTACTGAATCTTGTCTAGTTAATTCTGGGTTTGATTCTCCTTGGAATTGTTGAAAAAATTTTCATTAAAACAATTTTTACTCTTTTTTTTTTTTTTTTTTTTTTTCATTTTTTTTTTTTTTTTTTTTTTTTATCTTGAACCATTCAGACTATTCTGAGAATTTAAATAATTATTATCCAATTAATAGTCCCACCAAATCACCATTCTGTAATCTCATGCAATTAAATGTTTAAACACTCAGTGCCCTTTTTACATATTATGAAAATAGTATACATATATTGCACATTGAGAGCTGGTGTTAATAAAATAGTGCTTGCTGTAATATAACAGAATTATTAAGTATTGACCAGCACCTGAAGATTGTGTTGTGCATTAAACTCCAAATCATGCTACTGGTGAGGGATAATATCTTTTATTAATATATATATATATATATATATATATATATAATAATTTAAATAAAAACAGACCACTTTAAGGTTCCATGTAATAAATTATTTCACCACAGCCCTTTTAAAGGACTGTGGATCATCAGACTTTATTTCCAAACAAAAAATGAAAAGAAAATTTACACATTTTTGACGGGTCGTATTAAACATATGTAAATTGAGGAAGTGAGGGGGGAGAGAGAAGACATGAGTGAGTTAGCAGATATTGACACATTTAAACGGTTAAAACGGAAGTTATATATTGATATCGAAGGGGTGGAGAAGAAAAAACCCATAGAGAGAAAAAGAGAGAAGGAAGTTATAAGAGAAGGTGTCACTAATTTACTTTGTAAAAAAAAGGCTAGAACCAGATGCTGTTATTGTTTTACTTTGAAAGTGTTATTTTGGGGGTTCATAAAGATTATAATGTTTGATATAAATTTGAATGTCTCTAAACTGTCTACAAATAATTTAATTTGATGTTTGTTAGTGATTTAAATTTTGGGGATTTTCTATGAAATAGTCGATTAGAAAAATATTCATAGAAAGTACATTTTCATAAACTATATATATATATATATATATATATATATTCTCCATATGAGGTGATTTGGAATTTTATTGTGTATTAATCATTTGTTCTGTAATAATAAATACACTGAGCTCTTTTCGTGGACCAGTTTTAATATTTTATATTACTAGGACCCACTTGAATTATATAGCAATAGATTTATTACCTTTACCATATATATATATATATATATATATATATATATATATATATATATATATATATAATTAGTATAATTTCTGATAACATTAAATATATCTAAATAAGCACAAGATCAAGTGATTCGATTGGCTTAAGAGTTCTTAAAACTATGATAAAATATAAAATGGATTTTTTCAATTAACTCTAATAATTCAGACATCTTAAAAAGGAAAAAATTCTCAATATTGTGTATTAATCAAAATTCTAGGATTATGTGATTTGTAATGATCACTATTCTTAGTTCTTGAGTATTAAATGGATCTGTTTTCAATCTAAAGTCTATGGTAAATAAACTTTCATCAAATAAAAGTAATAGAATTAATGACATGAAACTCGATCTATTTTGAAATTTATTTTCATATCAATTCTATCTGATGATATAGCTTATTTGCCATAGATGTTTGAGAATTGTGTATATCTAAGAGAATTTTCAGCTGGCAATAGAATATATACCCATTAATTTTATATTTGTTACTCCTTGTGATGGTTAGATGAAAAAAATGTGCAAGGTAGGTGAGTTTGGCTCTGAGATGTTCTGATATTTTTATGCTTAAAATATAATCATCCAGTTCTATTTAGTACCTAGACTTTATAAATTTAAGCATGGTATTAGATTGGTAGCAAGGTCTCATCACTTTACCATTGAAATCATTAGATATAACCATAAGTTTTATGCTAACAGTTTCTTCTCTTACACTTCTTGCTTATAGAACTCTTCTTGCTTTCTGACCAACTTTGATTTTTAATAATTTAAATGCAATGTCAATCATTATCTTCTATCATAATACCTGTTATTTTATTGTTCTCTCTCCTTAATGTTTTCTTTTTCTCATATTCTCTATCTTGGTAACCACTTTTATCTTAGTGGCTTTATTGCTTTGTTTGGGGAGAAATGATTTGAAAAACAAAGAACTCATAGGGTATATTTATTATTTGTTCAAAATTGGTTCAGCTATATTCTGAGTAGTAATTGCTAAAGTACTTCAAACTGTGCCTTGAAATGAGAAACTTACTAGTTTTAAAATATTAGTCAAAGAAGTTTCTATATTGGTGTCAAATGCTTATTGTTTATTGATATTTTAGTCATTGTTATTTTTTGTCTGTGCCAGCTGCCTTACTGTGTACAGATATTAAGATCTAATCATATAGCTTTCATTATTTATTTTCCTTGTATACCAGATACACAGAAGATTTTGTTTATGTATCCATTAGTGGTAATTTTTTAAAATTTATTAAATAAAGCATTATTAGTTATTTAACTTTTTCTATTTCTTTCATATTATTTCTGTTTATATTTTAATTGACTTAAGGATAATAACTCATTGCACCTTCTTTAACATTTTTTGCTGAGATAAAGTGGAAAGATTTATATTGAATCAATTGCTAGGTCTGCTGCTAGGAAAGTTGGTTCACTGTGTCGTGCTGGAAAACTTTTCTCTCCAGTATCCATCTTGCATATAAGTTTACCATTTGTCCATGCATTGAATATTGTTACCATATCTTGTCTGGTGCTAGAATACAAAGAAGAATCTGTAATGTTATTGGTCCCAACTTTATTTTTTTAATACCATTGTTCACCTATAAAAGTCCCAAGAGCCATTCAAGGTACTGTTTACTACATGAGGTTGTTGCAATGGCATAAAGGCAGGAATTATGAATATATGTAAGATAGATAATAGATTTGAAGAAGTTAAAGCCATAGAAATTGGGAAGCATCCTTTCTGGAATCTGTTGCACAAAGTAAGTTCTCAGGAAGAAACTGTCTCAGTGGAACTTCTGTCTTACCAATGGAATACAAAGGAAATGGGGATGAATTGACACTGTACAGATTATGGAGGATCCTAGCTGTTAAGTTCTGAACTGGTGGAATTAAGGATTATAGCTTATCTGAACATTTGACATGAGAATAGTGATAGTTGCAATGCTGCATCTGTAGAAAATAATTCATCATCCACAAGGCAGCATAAGCACCTTTTGAACTTTGTCAAGGCTACAAAGTGAGGAATGGGCAGATCCAGTCCAAATATGGCAGCAATACTAAAGACAAAATAAATACTTGTCAAAAATTCATAAATGTTTTCATACACTTCATCTGTCTGTCTGCATGTGTGCAACTGTCTGAGTGTGTCTTTCTGTCTGTATATGTGTGTCTGTATGTCTGTGTGTGAGTCTCTCTCACACACACACATATATATATATATATATATATATATATATATATATAGTTACGAAAAACTTGGTAATCCGTATGGGTAGTCCCAAGGAGGATGAAATCCTGAGAGCTCAGTTCACCTTTTGGAAGTGATGTCTGATGATCCAGCATCCTTTAAAAGGTCTCTGGTGAAATAAACTATTACAATGGAGCCTTAAAGTGGTCTGTTTTTCTTTAATATATAATATTAGTGGTAAATATACACATACATACGCCAACATATATCTAAAATATGATGAATTGGATTGTATTTACAATTCCAATGGAATAAATTATGACCATGGAATATTAGTGTTTAAGCCTTTTTATTTTATATATATATATATATATATATTTATTTATTTGAAAATTATAACATAAATATGTTATAAAATCACTACAAAAATAGCAATTTTGTTTTAACTCTTCTAGTGTCTTATCAAGTGATGGTGTTGAATGTAGAATTTTTGTTATTTTCGAATAAATTATATTTGCTCTACTCTATATTGAGCACTCTTTTAAGAATAATATCTTTTGATTATTGGAATTTATATATTATGTGTGTGTGTATATATATATATATATATATATATATATATACACGCATGCAACTGTGTGTTTTTTTTTTTTATATGTGTGTGTCTCTGTGTGTGTGATCTTGAATAATCAATTCTAATGAACTATACACATTCTCAGATATTTCCCACTGATATTGATTATCCCTTACTTTTCAACACTGTTATATCTCTTTAATATTAGAAACTAAGATGGTACTTTTCTTTATTTGCATCACCGATTTTATTGTTTGGACTGGTTGTAAATATATTTTCATTCATCTATTCTTGGTGCTTGTACTGGCATAGAATACCAAGGAGTCATTGTGCACTTTACATGCAGACATGCTACTTAAACAATCTAATATTAAATGAATTTATATGAATGAACAATATTTATTCTTAAATATATGTGCTACAATATAAGTGATAGATGTGTTGCAATCAGCTGATTGACTAATAAATGCCACTGAAAGTTTAGTTAATCCGGCAGAGGGAAACTTGTGTGGGTGTTTATTGAAACAATACTTAAAATAATTGGCAAACAAGGATAACTGTTTGCAATATAACAATGTGTCAAAAGGATGGTTTTTCCCATAATACTACTTTTTTAACTACTTTCACTCTTTGGCAATGTTTCATTTTAAAAAGCAATGATTAAAATTGAAATATAACCTAAATGCATGATAAATGTGAAATTATACATTTTTTCTTTGTTCTTGAGAATTTACCACAAAAATATTAAACAGTATTAGACTTTATTTACAACATTTTAAAACTAATACAATTAGAACTAATGCTGTGCAATATTTATCATTTACCAATTTATAAAGAAATAAATGTGAAAACAATCCTTTATTCATAAATTTAAAAACATTCACTAAATTATTAAAATATGCAAACCAATTATAAGTAAGTC
The DNA here is from genome assembly GCA_903632075.3 of Acanthosepion pharaonis. Classification (NCBI taxonomy): domain Eukaryota; kingdom Metazoa; phylum Mollusca; class Cephalopoda; order Sepiida; family Sepiidae; genus Acanthosepion; species Acanthosepion pharaonis. The sequence goes on from CAHIKZ030000258.1 coordinate 1,668,207, forward strand.
TTTATTATTTAAGATTTTATAAAATTTGTATCAATTGGCTACTAACCGATGTTTTGCCAACCATTCCAATAAATAATATAATTTCTGTAAAATACATCTATTGGATGCTTTGGTCACATCATCAGTGATGTTTCTAGCCAAGATTCATTAGGGGTTTCAGGTCTTTCAACATCATACACACATCACCATGGTGACCCAGCTGATACTGATCAGGTATCAACTTGTTAGCTACAATATTTTCCATCCTCCTGACCAAATGCTGTGACTAACAATCTAATAGTGTTTATTATTTTTGTTGTCAATTCTCAAGAACAAAGAAAATGTATAAATTCACTTTCATCATATGTTTAGGTTTTATTACATTTCTAATCATCACTTTTTAAAACAAAGTTTGCAGAAAAGTGAATGTAGTTAAAAAAGAAAAAAAAAATTGGTATCTTTTGACACTCCATCTTATTGTGTGCATGTTCATCCATATTTGCCAAGTAATCATTTTTTGTTTTATTAATAGTAGGAGTTCTAACGTGAAGTGGGAAATTGAATATATGATTTTTTTTTTCCCCACTTTTTTATTAAAGCTGAAATCTATCTTGAAATAAGTCTTATTCTTACTTTATCACTTTAAAGTCATAATTCTTGTCTGCTACACTTTAACTGATTAATGTTCTTGGCTTGGAAAAGTAATTTAAAATAATTTTAGGAAAAAACTTTAATAATTTTATAGTATTTGGTCTTATAGTCCTTTTACATATTTTTGTGATTATAAATATCTTAGATATAAAATATTTTTGAATGAATTTTAATTGAGCTTTTTTACTGTTTTTTGAAAACATTTTCTTAATATATTAATACATTCTAAAAAGTTATTGTAAAATTGTATATTTTTGGTAATATAAGACAATATTCAAGTAAATAGGGGAAAAAAGTGACAAAAAAATATCTAATGATTTTATATTTACTAACAATAACAACAGCTATATCAGCTCTCTATACACCAGGTTAATTATACTAACCATTGTATGAAATTTTAAATATGGCTTTGAAATGTAAATTTATTTTAATAATTATAAATTTTAAATATTTGATTACTTTTTTGTTATATCATTATATAAACAATACTTCAGTTTATATTATGCTTTAGAAAACCAAATATATAATTATTAATACTTAAGGTTTTCAAATTATTAGTGGCCAATACCAAGAAACAAATCTTTTGTCCTAATTTGAAACTAGAGATACTTGAAATGAAATTTTTACATGGTTACCTATATAGTAAAAGAATAACTTTCAGAACTGTTTTTCTTGATAAACTGATATATGTACAATACTTGCAGCAAAGGATACTTTAATATATATTTAATTAAAAAAAAAGCAATAATTAATTCTTTTAAAGTCAATGTATCATAGTTTAACTATTATATTTATTCATAACTAATCTATTTTTGCACCAAATGAACTGCACATAATTTTTAGATATAAATTTTAATACATTTATCCATTTATGCATAGCAATATATTTGAAATCTATTAAAGGATACAGTCAGCTGAGATATGGTTATTTTTCCAAGGATATTTTAAATCACAAAGTTAAGCTTTTTCTGTCTGTGTTCAAAATCAGTTTTCCATTTCTGATTTTTCCTGAAATCCTTGGCCAAGCATTTAGAAAAGAACTTTAAACCTTTAATTTACTTCTGTACCACTTAGCTGTTCTTACATATAACCTTATGTATGTCAACTCGTTAAGAATAAAAACATTGATGTCCTGAAAAAATTACATGTTTGTAAATGTCATTCAGCCTAAATTATCATGAAAATAAGTATACGTTTTATTGAAACCGGCATTCATTAAAGAACATTTAAACTTTCAGTTGGACAGTATTAATAACAATTGAAATATATAGGATGGAGAACATTGCTTTTGTGATATCAATGTTGTCTTCCAAATACAACTTTTAGATTACGAGTATGTGCAAGAAAAAAAAATGCCGGTAAATGAAAGAACTTGTGAAGTTGCATATGAAACTAGTTTTATGCTTCTTGTTGGAACAAGGTAAACACACACACAAGGTATGCTATATTTATGGGTAAAAGCATTGAATATCAGAGATAAACTCTATGTAAAATTGAATGCTGAGATCAACACCAAGTGGTGAAAACCTGTTCTATGGTGGAACTCAATCTTTAGGGTAGCAATAAAGTCACTACAGTTACTTACGATAACAATTAAGACAAAGCAATTAAACAGTCCAGAAATTTATTAAAATGGTTCTGGTTAATTCTTGTTCATACCAATAAAATATTATGGTAAACAATGACAAATTAATTACTGATACTGTTTTAACTGCAAGTCGCCTGCTTCAATGATTTGCTTTTTTATTATAACTAATTGTATAGTGACTTTATTGACACCCTGTGTGTGTGTGTGTGTGCGTGCGCATATATATATATATATATATATATATATATATTTATTTATTTTATCTTTTTTTTTTTTTTTGTAGGGAAATAGAGTAGCCATTTCAGTAAGTAATACTCAGTGTTATGTCAGTTGATTTGATTCATCTTGATTTTAGCTCAAGTGGTTATCTCCCAGAGTTTCTGAATTCACTTCCATCTCTAGTATAGAAGTAAAAAACCAATACCATGATAATCAGAAACTTGGATCCACCACATTTATGAAATAGAATAAAACTGGCATGAAGAAACTTAGACCCCTGTGTAAGAGACCTTCTCTTCTAATAGACTGTTGGATAGTCGGTTGTTTGAAAGTCTGAAAACTTTTCTGGAAATTATTCATGTGGAAAAACTAAGAACATTTGGCAATGTTTAATTTTTATGACTGAAAAAAAATGATATGTCAAAGGACGTTTTTTTTTCCTTTGACACCACTATTATATTAACTACCTTCACTCCTTGGCAATGTTTCTTTTAAAAAGCGATTATTAGAATTTTAATAAAATCGAAACATATGAATGTGAATTTGTTTTTGTTCTTGTGAATTGACAACACAAATAATAGACACTATTATATTGTTTATTTACGCTATTTATTGTTTATTGAAATGGTTGGCAAAACATCAGCTAATTGCTAATTCATTCAAACTTTAAAAAATGGTAGATAAATATTTCCTTAGTTGGTTCATTTTAATGATTTAGTAAATGTTTATAAATAAAAAAAAATTGTTTTCATATTTATTTCTTTTAAAATTGGTAAATGATAAATATTGTATTGCATTAGTTTTAAATTGTTAGTTTTTAGAATGTTGTAAATATAAAATTATTCTTGTAAATAATCTAATAAATAAATAGGGTTTAATATTTTTGTTGTAAATTCTCAAGGTCAAAAATGTATAAATTTTTTTTCATATGTTTATGTTTTATTATAATTCTAATTATTGCTTTTTTAAAATGTTAAACATTGTGAAGGTAGTAAAATGAAGGTTAAACATTGACCATTTTTTTTAACTCGGTTATTGTTGGGGCGCACCCACCTTCTAACTAGTAATGGACTGGTCCCTAAGTTAGCTCTGGAGAGAGAGTGAGAGAGCGTCAGTGTTAGCAGTCCAGATAAGCTTACCCGGTACATACCGTTGGTCTATAGACTTTGGATATTGTTTCGTACTAACCAACCTTCGTTCTACTAATCACTCTATTGTTAATTGCTTTTATGAATATACCAGTATTTTCCTCTACAACTGTGTTTGTCTTGATTCATACACCGACACGCGAGAAACTCACAACATCTCAACAGTTATATTTCTATGTGTGTCATGCCAGAAAAGAAAATTATTTGCTCGAAAGAATTATAATTTGGACCCAATTTCCATTTATAAACAGTATTTTTTAAAATTTTTCTTTCCTCTTAATAAAGTCATTACCAAACCTATGTGCTTTAGTCACCAAGAGTCACACACACAAAAATCTTTAAGCACTTCCTTTTAGACTGAACAAAACCTGAATGGAGGTTGAAGGGCTTTAAGAAATAATTTTCCTTTAGTAAACAAAAAAAATGTTAGTCTGTCAATTTTTGGTTAAAAAAAAAAATGAATGAACAATGTTATGTTTTCTGGCCATTATAAACTAAATTGAAAATACAAAGGAGAATTTTAAATAAAAAAATTAACACAGAAAATTTAGTCTTGATATGAAGCTGCTAATTGTAAAGAAATGTTAACTTTAAGCACTTTAAAAAAATTTTGATTGTGAATAGTTGGAATATGCTAATATTCCTTATAGAAAATGAATGCATGGAGTACAATTCTTAACAAATGATAAAATTTACTCAGGGCATGAAAATTAAGAACATTTTTGTGCAAAATTATTCAAGATGATTTAACTGAAATGTTTGATTTAAAAATAAAGATGTGATTTTTATGAAAATTACAGTAGAATTTAACTAAATTGTTTTTGTACTTATTCCATTTTAAAATTTAATATAGCTTTTTAAATTTTTGTAACAACCAGTACCATTTGTATTACAATAAATAAACAATTATTGACTGGGTCAAAATAAATATTTATTTTCTAAACATTTTAATTGTATTATCCAAAAAAACAAAAACAAAAAAAAAAAAAACTATAAATGATAATAAACATTTTGTTTTAGGATAATTTAACATTTTTTCAGGACAATTAAATTTTATTAGAACAATGGTGAAAAATTAAGTTAGAGCCCTTTATTAGATTAGTGTTATTTTGAATGGAAATACTTGCAATAGCTAAATTAATATTTTGTTAATTTCATACATTGAAATAAATTTATAAAAAAGTTCATAAAAAAATAGTTTGAAATATTGGTTATTGCAAATTTTACTAATTGGAGATTCAGTTAAACAAACTTCCTGAAATAGTGCTGGTGTGATGTAATAACTAAAAAAAAAATTTTTTTTCTTTTTACTTCATTTCCTATTCCACTTCCTGAATTTATAATCTATTTAAATTACACCCAATGAGGTTTTTAAACATTTGATTTATACTCTATAGTTTAGACCCCAGAAATATTAAATGCTTTAGCTGATTGCTTAGAAAAGTGACATTTTCATAGTATATAAATTTTATGTATCTTTTTAAACTACTTCTTAACAAGAATAACAATGTCTGGTATTAATGATTTTAAAAAGTAACCAGTGGATTCAGTTTGAACTCATTTTAACATTCTGCTTTTAAATAAACATACTTATAAGTAGTTAATTTGTAAATATTTTGAAATCATAATTTCATGATATAATTAGATTTAATTTTTTATCTTTGATACAGGTTATTCAAAAATTTTAGTTATGTCATTAAGTATTCTGTAGTGATTTAAAAAAATAAAAATAAAAATAAATAAAAATAATGAAAATATTTAAAAACTTTAACTTAAAGTAAGTTTAATAAAGGTAAGCAATATTTTAGAAATATGCAAAAACTTATTTATACACTCTTATAAAATAAATATTTTGCTACATAATTTTACATATAAGTACATGCAATTATAGTACATGTAGTTACTAAAAGCTAAAAATGCATTTTAATACGTTAAATGTATTGTAATTTTTTTTTTTTTTTTTTTAATCTTATGGTGTAAAAACCATAAAAAATGAATATTTAAAGGAAGTTTTAGGCATTTTTAAAACATTGGCATGATTACTTATCAGCATATTGAACCTCCATTATAGAAGAAAAATGAACACCACAATTTACATTATTTGGCCTATTGTCCTCATCTTTGTTGCCATATTAATCACAATGTTTCGGCTGTTGTACGCTACGGCCTTCTTCAGGTTGTTGGAATGTCAAACTGAACCTTTATTTTGCTCACTGGGGTAAGCTGTTCTAGTTCCATGTGCCAGTTATTGAACTCACACTTTTTGGGTCCTCTCACTGGATCTAACTAATGCCTTTAGCCACTGTGCTGTGTCCTTAAGCATATAATAACTGAAAGATTGTGATAAATATGGCAACAAAGATGAGGACCATAGTCCGAATAATGTGAATAGTGTATATAATACCTCATCTCAGAAATATAGACAGATACTGAAAACCACAAATTAAAAAAAAAAAAAATCTCTTAAAATTACTATATTTATCCTTGAGGTATGTTTCAGAGTAAGTTAATAAATTTTAGGATTGACTGGATTTTGTAAAAAAAAAAAAAAGCTTACATTTTGTTTAAAACAGCAAAAATAGCATAGATGGTAGCCTGTGAGTGTGAGCAGTCATCAAAGTCATAGGTCAATATTAACCCATTACTGTCATCCAAGTTTTAAAAAATGAAAATTTAAAAAAACTAAATACAGAGGACAGCACTACAACAATCAAGAAATTCTTATATTTTAAAATAAATTTTCTTTTAACCAATAGTTTAAGAATATAATTTTTCATTCTTTATGCATTTATCTTTAATCATAGTAGAATAATTTTATTTTTTATATTAGAAGTATAAAAAAAAGAATTTAAAAACCTAGTTAAATGACTTATTTTTTTATTTTCTTCACCTGTTTGATATCATAAAATGTTTAATTACATTTAATGAGGTTTTAATTATTCTGATTTTAAGAATTTATTACACTAACAAAATTGCTACTAAACAAATGAGGAAAATTGATAGAGAACTTAAATTAAATGCTTTCACATTGATTTCTATCAAACTATATTGTTATAAAAAAATTAGATACCTCCAGGCAAGATGTAAACTTTTTTAAAAACATTGGTAAATTCTACAAGCAGATTAAAAAAAAAAAAAAAAATTAAAATCTTCAGAATAGTCATCTCAATTAAATTTTCAGCACTTATTCATTGATTAATGAAACTTAACATTTAGGTTATTTTAGAAAATTTTGTAGAAATAGAATTTTCAGGTCAATTCCATCACTTTATAATGATTCAATGACATCTAAATGATGTCATTATTATATTTTCTTACTTTTTTTTCTGGCTTTCTCATTGCAGTTACAAAATATTAATATTTCCTTTTTGTTACTTCTGTACATAAAAAAAATTAACATATAAAAATTAAAAAAGGAAAAGTTCATGCTCAAAAATGGTATGAAGTTTGACAATTTTCAATTCTTCAAATATATCTTTACTAGCTTAAAAGCTGCCCTATTGGGTGACATTTAAGCTAGTTCCTCTGGAGGGCTCTTGATTGGGCCTTTGGCTTGTTCAGGAGTTTGAGTCCCTAAGTCTTTGTATATTCTCAGCATTGGAAGCTCTCCTGGCTGCCATTTGATCTGGGTTCTCATTTGCATGTGACTTTCTTTTCCCCGCGGCAACCTTGGCTCTTTTGATTGCAGTCTGATCCACTGTTGGTGGTTATTTCTTTTGCCATATGCAATAATCAACAGTAAACTACAGAAGAACTTAAAATTGATTACTGTATTTAAGTATTATTTTTATTTCATGAGTGACTTTCACTGGATTTTGCAATTAATTTTGATTATTCCCAAATATATTTCCAAGTTATGAAAATTATTGTACAAAAAAATTAATGGCAAAAATCACATAAAATAATTGCTGAAAATGATCACTAAGGAAAACTTGGGAATCCAAAATTTCTGTAACATGAGCTATTGAAAGTTAGATAGTTGTTTCCCTTTAATTGAAAAAGTGTGGAAGTGTGACACACTGATATTCACATTTATTATATAAATTTAAAAACAAAAACTTATGAACAGCAATAGGACAAATTTCAAAATTGCACTAAAAAATTACAAGTATTTTTTTTTTCCCCTCAAGTATTCAGTGTAGATTTTTCTTGTCCAATGTGGAAGTAAATAATGTTTTATTAACACCAACTTTCAAAAATTGAGTTTTATTGAATTATTATTGGTAAGGTTAAGGATGAATTTTCAGTATGTTCACATTTGATATTGCATATATATTTTTAATAGAATAACCTCTTCAGACATTTTTTTTTATATAACAGCAAAAGAATTTTGTGAACACAATACATCAAAAGAAGGCGGTGGTGGGTGTAAAACTGACTCCTCCAAAAACTTTCCACAAAGGTTTCTAATAAATAATCTATTCAGTATATAATTCATTCATTAATAAATAAGTGATGAAAATTTCATTTGAATTAGATAATTGCTTTGGTTTTTGTTAAATTTTTAAAAAGTGGGTAGTATATTTGCTTTCGTTTTGGTGTTTCATAACAAGTAACACAACCCTTGATTTTGAAATTCTTTATGAGGAATAGAAAAAAACCTTTTTGGAAATACAAAAATTCCTTTTTATAAGCGATAGAAAATTTTTATTCATTTTTATTTATTTATTTTTTTTTTTTTATTATTACTATTTTTTTTTTTTTTTTTTTTTAAGAATGTCATTTTACATAATTTTCTTAGGTCAATAGGCAGTTGTGAAAGTGATCTCAATCCCAAATAAGTGTACATTAATTATTAGATTAATTATTAGATTCAAATGAGTGTACATTAATTATTAAATTTTTTTTTCCTTAATCATTTCACCCCAAGCAAGGCAAGAAAGCCATTAAGATGCAGGTGGTTACTGATTGTGAAAAAAATATAAGAAAAAGAAAAGCATTATTAATGACTGAGAAAAATAAAAGATTAGAAATTAAGACAGTAGATAATGATTGACATTGCATTTAAATTTTGGAATATCAACCTTGACTGGAAAGTAAGAAGCCAGAAGAGTCCCACAAGTGTGAGAAAAGAAACGTTTAGCATAGAACTAGCATCTAGCAATTTCAACAGTAAAATGATTATACCTAGCTGCCAATCTAGTAATGGGCTTAAATTCATAGTATAACTACCATAGAGGAAAGTTCGTCAGTACAATTACCATGAAAGTACTTATAGGAAAAGTACAGGGGAGCTACATTGTGCTGATGGGAAAGTGACTGACATACCAGGTCAGGGCCAATGACATTGCAGAGTCTTCTTTGGCTTTTATCAAGAATATATATATATATATATATATATATATATATATATATATATATATGAATATATATAATGAACATTCAAGAAGCCACAGACTTTCATGAGAAATACAATCATCAGGCCAGATGTGGTCTGATAATTGTGTTTAGCATGAAACAGTCTGTTGTCTCCGACTGTTGACTTCAATGTTCACTTTTATATTTATATACGCTCTCTGACATTGACCACATTATCCTATAAATCTAGCATACCTTAAGACTATATTTGCTTATAGCAGGAGCACCAGACCATATGTAACAGCTATCTTTAAAGCCTGTATGAATGTTAGACTTATAAATATGTAAGATAGATTCAGGGAAGAAACATTGTGTAGCACAACAAGCTGAACTTTAACTGCTAGTTAAAGGATGAATTCATCCAGTCAGCATGGCTGTATATATAAAACAAAGAGCCAATTTAAAGAGAATTTTGATTGAATGGGAGTTTAAGCTATGAAATCTTGAGAGTGAGACTCAATTGTTAGAAACATGAAAATAAAGATCTCCACAAATAAGTCCCTATTATAATGAATAACTTGTACATATTTCAAAAACTGAAAAATAAACCTAATTTTTAGGCTTTGAATAATTAAATATATCCAGAGATAAACTTTGCATATTAAAATATATATATTTTTTTAATTTATCAAATAGTTTAATTTTACTATCATTGCATATGTCCCTTGCAGATGTTCACCACTCAGAGCTGAGAATCTGATCACTTAAACAATTTTTCTTTTTTATAAAAAAAAGTTCAGCAGTTCTTTTTTTTTTTTATTATTTAAAAAAAAATTTTTAAAGACATTTTTGTTCAACTTTTGTAAAGTTATACTTTTACTATCCTCAGCTTTTTGTAATATGTTTTTATATTTTTATTAATTTTTGTTTTATTTCTATTTTATTTCAGCTTAATTAAATCAGGGTTGATTTTTAACCTGACCTGTTTTTTTTTTTTTTTTATATATATATATATATATATATATATATAATTTTTCTTTCCTCTCTATTTATCCAAGTGTGATGATTCTTTTGGCAATCATCACTCCCTCCCCACCTACCACCCTTCCTCTTACTTTCAAGATCTACTTCTTATTTTCTTCTTTAGTAATGTTTATTGGTATTTGTGTTGTTGACATCGCTGAGTTTGCTATGTTCATAGGTGATATAAACGATTACACATCAGCAGCTGCTGTTACCAAAAGGAGACACACCTGACTTTTGTGACAACACAACCAGGTAGAAAAAATATGCATGATATTTTTTTTCCAATTCTAAAGTTTTTTTTTTTTTTTTTTTGGTCTACCAGCTGACCTGTTTGTTATAATTCATATTCTTGACATGAAACAAGCAGTGTTGATTACCCTAGCTTTTTATCCTTTGTGCTAAAAAAATAAAAAACAAAAAACACATACACAAAATTAAATAATGACATAAAGTAAACCCTCATCAATTCATGAAATATGCACCCAGGAAATATTGGGACTTTAAGAGATTTACTCTACAAACACATGGGGATTGTCGTATAAAACTGGTTTGTAAATTTATCTACCCTAGCCTTAGTTGAATTCTTCTACTGACACAGACTAAAATTATTTACATAAAAAAAATGCCAAAAAAATATATATCCCAAAAAATATATCTAAGTAAATACATTTAAAAGTATTTATTGTTAAAGAAATTCTAAAGATTTGTTTTGTAAAGTCACTTGAGAATTAAAAGAAATTAGCCTTATATAATTCTTAGTTGAATTCTCCCAAAGATTGTATTACCAAATGCTACAAAAACAATAGTAAGGTTTTTTTTTTTTAAATCTTGACTGCTATGAATGTGACACATACAATGACTTTTTTTTTTGTTAGTCCCTACAAAAAAGCTAATGTCAATAATTTTAAAATATAGAAACCTGAAAAGAAAATTTTCTTTTTCTCACTGACTAGAAACTAAGTAGTTTAATTTCTGTTTGAATTTCAGGGACAGGGAATTATTATTTATATGCAGGCTTCTCTAAGACACCCAGATAACATACACTCTGGTGAAAGTCAGAGGTCACAATGGCTGAAACATTGGAATAACAAATATGAGAAGGATAACCCACATGTTGTTAGTTAGGTGGTCAACTTATAAGAGCAACTTGATTTTAGAGAACTGCAAAATCTTACCATTTTTCCAGAATAATCAGTTTTGGATATCATTTTAGTTGAGTTACAGATTTCTTGTCATATTTTTTTAGCTTTACCAAAAGAACCTGATGCTGATAAAAGTTTGAAATAAGAAGAAAAAAATGAGCTATATCAGGAGTTTTTCTTTTAGTCACTAATTGACCACAATCTTTATAATTAGCGGTAACTGTTATTTACACTATTTATATTTGGCCTATTGTCCTTGTGAAGACAATAGTTTGAATATGAATAATGTAAATAAGTCTTCATCCTAGAAATTCAGAGATAAATTAATGGCAACTGATATGTTAGGTATTTTTTATTTACATTATTTACATTTAGACTAATATCCTCATCTTTGTCATCATCACAGCCATTGTATGAATCTAATAACTCCTCATCCCAGAAATTCAGGCAGAAATTAAATTTATTTTATTAATAAGAAATGAAGGTGACTAAATGATTGAACACTTTGGGTCTTTCAGCAAAAAAGAATTTTTATTTTTCTCATTTTTATCTTGAAATTCCGTATTCCAATATTAGTGGGAACTACAAAAAAAGAAAATAATTAAGAAAAGTATCCCCCTCCTACACTTTCAGTGATGAGAATTTAGTTATTATTAAATTGCTAAAAATGAATATTATATACAGACAAACCTCTTATCTACAGATCAATAGACTTTGGATGCAATGGACAAAATCTACAGGCAAAATAAAGATATCTGCAGGAAAAAATAAACTTCCAAATCATCAGCAATGTATTTCAAAATTTATGGGCTTAGCGGGACAAGTTGTATTAGTTCTCAAAGTGACTGCTTGGCAGCAGTGGCAGCCCTTTCAATTGTAAACAAACACAGGTGTACAGTATGTAAAGTACAATACATTAGTGTGTGCATGAGAAAGTAGTTGTGAGAAATCTATCATTTTGTTATTTTGATTAATAAATCTATATTAAGTATATTTATGCCATATATACATGTTTATAGCATTTATGATAAAAATTACTGGCATTTACTATAGTGGATTTATAACTCAAAAATAATCCCTCCCTATTTATGGACAATCAGTTTTAATGGACTACCCATCCCCACTATTAGTCGGTTAATGGGAGGTTTGTTTGTACTTTCTTACCCTAGAATGATTTATTTTTCTTGCTTAGTTTTTCTCTTAGGAAAAATTCTTGGTCTTGTAGCATGAAAAAATAGGAATAACTTAAGATACTTCACCTAATTTTGGGCAATATATCTTCATAAATGAAGGAATTCAGCTTTTCTTGTTTGTCTTGTAGACGTTTCAATACATGGTCAACAAGTAAATGCTTATGTAAAATAGGGTAGAATAGGGATATCATTTTAAAAGTAGGTCAAAATAGGTAAGGAAGAGTAGGGACATCATTTTAAAAGTAGGTCAAAGTAGGTAAGGAAGAGTAGGGACATCATTTTAAAAGTAGGTCAAAGCAGGTAAGGAAGAGTAGGGACATCATTTTAAAAGTAGGTCAAAGTAGGTAAGGAAGAGTAGGGACATCATTTTAAAAACTTAAAAACATAGGTACATCATTTTTAAAAGCAAACCAAAGTTTTTTTAAAAGTAGGGACATTTTTTTAAATGTAGGTTAGGTATTAATAGTGTTAGTAACAATTATCTTTCTTGGTGTTTTTTCTTTTTTTTGGTTTTTTATTTTTTTGGCAGGGGCTGTAATTAGGTATGTGCAAAATTTTCTAGCAACTGTTAAAAAACAAATAGTTGTTTTCTACTGTGTATACACTCTGTAATTTTCAAAAAGTTGTTGTAATGAAAACAGGACAAGAGATTCTGTCTAGTAATCGTTTATTCAATTAAGAATACTACTACTCATCTGACTTGACAGCGGAAATATACAGCTTTTATAGCTTGGATTATCTAAGAGGAGATAATCCATATTCACAACATTCTCCCCACCAAATTTCTCACTGATAGGGAAGAAAGTCCCCTTAAATGTCCAGGCTCCCTATGAGTTCGCAGTGGGCCTCGGCAGTCCATGATTCGTGGTTGGAGTACTCGAACAGGTAGGCTCTTCAGTGAAGCCTGTCTGTGGGCTCTAAAATACCTTGCTCAAATGTTTCCTTCTCAGAGGAGCAGGCCGTTCTCGTGCCAGTCAGTCTCTGGATGAACACGTTTATTCGGTGCTAGCCCTTCATCTGTCAGGGTTTCTGGTGTTGGCCCATCCGAAGTGTCTGACGGGGCCTCAACGGAGACAGTGTCGTCAGACGGCATGTCAGGAACAATTTCAGTGCCATGATCTTCCGAAGGGGTTTCAGTGTCAGGGGTAGTTGGTCTGTCCTCAGGGGCTATCCATGGTCCAGGTACGTCTCCGGCCGGTGCTAGGTCCCTGAGAGACACATTAGACTCTCTACCATCTGCATGTTGTACTAGCGCGTACTGAGGGTTCGCCTCTATAAGCTCTACCTCGTCCACCAAGGGATCGTTCTTGGTGTAACGTGCATGTCATCTCAGAAACACAGTACCGGGTCAAGAGAGCCAAGATGGAAGCGAAGCTCCTGCCGAACTCCGTCGTTGAAAAGGTAGAAACCTTTCGTGTGGGGTGGCATTCGTGGTGGTACACAATAGGGAATGAATGGCGTATAATGCGACAGGAAGGAGATTTTCCCAATTATCAATTGAACATCCGTTATTTGAGGCAGCCAATTGAACGGTCTTCCAAATAATGCCGTTATATCTTTCGCATTGGCTGTTACCCTTAGGGTTGTAGGGAGTTGTCCTGCTTATAGCTACTCCTCGTTCTTGTAGAAATTGCCGAAGCTGCTCTGACATGAAAGAAGCCCCTCGGTCCGACTGTATATAGGCAGGGGCTCCAAAGATGGCGAACAGTGAGCAGAGGCATTTATAATTGCAGCAGCCGATATGTCTGAACAAGGGAAGGCAAAAGGAAACCGTGAATATTAAATGCGATAACCGTTAATATATATCTGTTCCTTGTTTTACTTGGTAGCGGTCCTTTAAAATCAAGATTGAGTCTTTTCAAACAGTTGTGTTGCTTTTTATTAAAACGCCAGTTTGGGGTTTATAAAACTGAGGCTTTATTTCAGCACACGTTCGACAAGAATTTGTAATTCTTTTACCTCCTCCACTGAGAAAGGCAAGTTTCTACACCTCACAGCATGAACCGTTCAAGTAATGCCCGGGTGACAGATATTGTTATGTAGCGTTCGAGTTCGCCCCCCGCTGATGCCGTACAGCATGCTCTTGACAGTGTATCAGCTGTTAAGTTCTCCTTGCCAGGTCGGTAGCTGGCGTCAAAGGAGAAAAAACAAGATAGCTCAATTCTCCACCCGCTATTTTCTCATTCTTTATTTTACTCGTAGTTTTAGAGTTGAACATAAAAGCAACTGATTTCTGGTCAGTAATAAGTTTAAAGTGGCGTCCGATCAGGTAGTGTCACCATTTTCTTAATGCCTCGACTATGGCGTAGGCTTCCTTTTTCAATTGCGCTGTTCAGCCTGTGAGAGGGTCTTGAAAAGAAGGCTACAGGACGATCAGCTTGTTTCAAAGAAGCAGCAATAGCACAGTCTGACGATCCGTTTCAACAACCAGAGGAATATTTTGGTCTATTGTTGTAATTGCAGATTTTGCAATATCCTTTTTCAGTCCCTCGAATGCCTCAACGGCTTGATGGGACAGAGGAAACGTCTTTACTTGTGTCAATGGATGTATCTTTTCTGAGAACGAAGCAATCCATTGAGAGTAATGAGCAAACCTGCCCATAGCACGTCGAAGGAAGGCTGGTTGTGAGGGACAGGCATCTGGAGTAAAGGTTTCAATCGATCTGCGTCCGGTGCCATAAAACCTTTGCTTATGGTATACCCCAGTAGGTTTATTTTGTCCAGTCCAAACGAGCATTTGTCGTCGTTTAGGGTAAGGTTGTATTGTCATTGGGACATGAACCGTCTGAGATTTTTGTCATGTTCCTTTCTATTATGGCCACATACTGTGACGTTGTCGATGTACGCTCAAATGTGCCTTCCAGTTTCTCGTCCGTTATGATTTGGTCGACTATCCTTTGGAAACTGGCTACCCCATTAAAGAACGCCAAAAGGAATCCTGCGAAATTGATATAGTCGACCGTTAGCCTCGAAAAGCAGTGTATGGCTTGTCTCTAGGTCTAATGGCGATCTGATAGTACGCTTTTCAAGTCCAGAGTGCTAAACATACGATATTTGGTTATTTCGCCTATCATTTCATCTATCCTGGGTAGTGGGAAGGCGTCCAAAAGAGTAAATCTATTTATGGTTTGGGAGTAATTTATAACCATTCTCTTTTTATGGTTGCTAGAAGTGGATATAACTACCTGAGCCCTCCAGGGTGATTTGCTAGGCTCAATTATACCCTCCTCAAGTAGTCTTTTTATCTCAGAGTCAATGAATTTTTATTATTATAAGAAAAACGTCTGCTTCTCACTGCTATGGGTTTGCAGTTTTCAGTTAGGGTTTTCGAAAAGTGACTGGTACTGGATTTTTTGCTGTCGCTAATCCACAAATTTTCAATGCGGCATTGAACCGCCAAATGGAATTTCAACCTGTGAGTGTTGCTGCAAAAAATCGTGTCCCAGTATTATCAAGAACAAAGGTTTTTCATTACGGATAATTTAGTGGTTTTATAGGAGACGTCATTAAATAGTAAGTCCACCAAACAATAACCACTTACTTGCGCAGACAATGACGCTGTTTGCCATTGTTACTCTGCTGGGGAGGGACAAAATACAATTTGGTTTTTTACCAAGCTTTCTTTGATAAAATTTCCTGAGCTCCCGGTATCGAAAAGCAGGGCATTTGTAGACCTCCCGTTAATTTTCACTTTTACAATAGTTTTTTGAAAGGCAGTCGGGGAGGCGGCTAAAGTTGCAGAAGTATTTTTGACGAGTAGATTTGTATAGAGTTTTAGAAGACTTGCATACCTTTGAAAAATGACCAAGTTTTCCACATTTATGACAACAGTATCTCTGGCAGGGCATGAGACTCAGAGGGTGTTTAGATAAAGTTAAAAATAGCAAGTGTCTTTTTTTTTAAAGCGGCAGTGACCGATTGTTCTTGAAGCTTCGCCGGACTATCGTCATGAGGGGGGGACAGTAAGAACAGGTGGGTTTAATGCGGTGCCCACGGTGTCTGGCTATAAATAAGAACTAGACTGCTGTATAGCACTTTCGAAGATATAGGCTTGCTCGTAAGCTGTTCTAAGTGTAAGGGTCTTATTCTCAAGAAGACGTTGTCTTATCTGAGTATTGTATAAGCCGTTAATGAAGGCGTCCAAAATATGTAGCTCTTGGGCCTCTAATGCCGTCATTGGGCAGAAGTTGCAATCTTTGCTCAGTGTCCGAAGGCTCTTAAGGAAATGGTCCAATGTCTTGCCTGATTCTTGTCGGCGAGTCGCAAGTAGGTGTCTAGAAAATATCTCATTTTTGGGGCTTTATGTATGTAGCGTTTAGTACATCGATTGCTTCTTCGTGAGGTAACATAATCCGAGATTATTTCGTTGACTGTGTGAGACAGGTAGTTGGTTAGGGCGCACGCTTATTGATGGGACGTCCCGGTCTTTCTGAATGTAGAACCTCGATGAAATTTGTAAATGTCTCCCGCCAATGTTTCCAGCACTTGTCGGCTGAATCGCTTTCTGGATCTGTGGTAAGTTGCTCAGGTCGCATAAATTGTTCCATTCTTAATTGAATAAAATGTAATGAAAACAGGACAAGAGATTCTGTCTAGTAATCGTTTATTCAATTAAGAATACTACTACTCATCTGACTTGACAGCGGAAGTATACAGCTTTTATAGCTTGGATTATCTAAGAGGAGATAATCCATATTCACAACAGTGGTTACTAGAAACTTTTGCACATAGATTAACTAAGGTTTTAATGAAATATGTTGGTTGTATTTTCAAGTAATTTACTCTCTGATGACAATAAAAAGAATGTCTCATTCCACTGCACAGGTAAACAAGTACATTATTTATTAGTATTTCTTATTTCTGTTGATTTTTTTTTTTTTTTTTTTTTTTTTTTTTTTGACTGCTGTTCTGTAATTTTTAAGCAGCACAGATTGGAAATAAAGAACAAGCCTCCAGTGACATTGAACCTGTATTCTTAATACCTGTCCAAGGCAGGTGTTTTACTGATAAGTTTACAAAGACTACAAATCTATGATTATAGAAATTTTAAATATAACCATATAGTAGTTTTCTCTCTTTATTTTTCTTACGACTGATCCATCTTCTTTATTTGCGCTAGTAGTAGAAATAGTAGTATTATCTGAATTTCTTAATAATATACTCTTAGTAATATACTAGTGAAAATTTCATGGTTTTTCCTATTTGAAATTTCTGATGAATCTTAATTCTTCAGTTAATGATTAAGTTCATGGCGAGTTCAATAAAATATCTGTAGAAATTCCCCTATCACATTGTTAAATATTTGAGTTTAACAATTTTCACAAAATATTGCAATAACAATCATAAATATGAATGCTGGTCATTATTTTAAAAATGACCAGCATTCAAATGAAAAGATTTGAAATTTACAACTTTTCCATTTCACTGAAACAGTCGTTAAACAATTTTATCTTCCCTTTCTTTCATTTTCTCACTGAAAACAAGTAGTGTCTTTGTCTTTTCATGCTGTAAAAAACAGAATAGTCCATTATTTATGATGTAATAGTAGATGATGTTAAAAACTTTTCACTTTTTTTTTATACTGAAACCAAGTAGTGTTTCTAATAAGTCTGTTGACTTTCGTCTCCTAATAAGTCTGTTGACTTTCGTCTCCTAATAAGTCTGTTGACTTTCGTCTCCTAATAAGTCTGTTGACTTTCGTCTCCTAATAAGTCTGTTGACTTTCGTCTCCTAATAAGTCTGTTGACTTTCGTCTCCTAATAAGTCTGTTGACTTTCGTCTCCTAATAAGTCTGTTGACTTCGCTCTCCTAATAAGTCTGTTGACTTTCGTCTCCTAATAAGTCTGTTGACTTTCGTCTCCTAATAAGTCTGTTGACTTTCGTCTCCTAATAAGTCTGTTGACTTTCGCCTCCCTAATAAGTCTGTTGACTTTCGCCTCCTAATAAGTCTGTTGACTTTCGTCTCCTAATAAGTCTGTTGACTTTCGTCTCCTAATAAGTCTGTTGACTTTCGTCTCCTAATAAGTCTGTTGACTTTCGTCTCCTAATAAGTCTGTTGACTTTCGTCTCCTAATAAGTCTGTTGTCTTTCGTTAAATTTTAAAGATCAAAGTTGACTGGACAGCAAGAAGCCAGAAGAGTTTCACAAATAAGAACTGTGAGAAAAGAAACTGTCAGCATAGAACTTAGTTACATCTAGACATTTCAACTACAAAATGAAACCTTACCACCAATGTACTATTGCACAACTGAGTAACCAGCCATTATTTAGATTGTATTCTAAGTCGCAATGTTATTTGAAATAATAATTTCATTCCATTTCTATATCAAATTTACTTCTTTATCAGGTTGTTGACATTGACTTATTGGCAGGGCTGTTTTTTTTTTTTTTTTTTATTTATTAAAATTATTTATTTATTTTTTAAAATTTGTAATATAGAATATATTGTGGGTGGAAACACTTCATTTGTTGTTGATTTATTACTAAACATTAGAGGGCTTAAATGTTGTGATTCTTGTGATGACTGGGTAAGCATGTTTTTTCTTTCTGTGACATGAAAACTTCCCCTCTTCCAAAGTTATTTTTTTGTTTTTTAACAAATCCGTAATTATCGTGTACATACAAAATCTCTTGTTTGTCAAATATGTTACTATGCTAAGGGTGAGAAAATTTACACTGTCTCAGGCAATGTTGTTTTGTACTACAGATGACCTTTTACTTAACCTTTTTAAAGCTCCTATCTAGAGTTTGGACAAGTACTTTTTAATTTGCTTGCCTTCAGTTGGTATTTTGTGATAAATTAGGATTACTACAAACAGAATAAGAACAACAGTATAAACATTAATAAAGAAAGTAATAGTAATTTTATGCATAGATATTTTTTTTTAACTAAAATTGTCCATTTCTAATTGTAATTAATGTGCTAATTTCAAATTATATGTAATGCTACTTTGTTTAATTGTTTAATTTTATATAGTGATAAAAGGAATTTAATTCTGGAAAATAGCCTGATTGCAAAAACTTTAACTTGCTTTTTCTATACATTAATCTTGTTAGTTTTTTTCAGTAATCTTATAAATTATGTCATAGTTGATATAAAAATATAGTCCTGATCATTTTTTTGCACACTTAAATTAAGACATTTTTAATGGGGATTTTAACTTTTTATAAATTTTTTTTTCTAGTTTTTCATTCGATCACCCACTGTCAATCAGATATAAAGGGTATCCCCAAAAATGTACTCCCTCTTTAAATGACAACTTTATTTTATTAACTTGCAAACAAGTTCAATGGTTAAAATTAAAAAATACTAATGTTTATTGACTTATAAAGAAGATTTATATTAAATGAAATTAAATGCATGTTTATTAATATTCAAACTGACATCTACTTTCCAAACACATCCAAGTGAGTACTTTTTTTTTTTTTTGTGGGGACAGCTTTTGTCTGTGTGTGTGTATATAAGGAAATAGATTAAATATGGCAGATTTTTAATTTGTTTAAATGTTATTTTTTAAATGGTTACTCATGTTTTTATTTATTAAACAGTATATTTATTTATGTCTACCAGACTGAATTTTTCGACCATTTAAAGAAAAATATTTAAACAAATACATTGTCGGATTTAATCCATTTCCTAAAAAATTGTCCTTGTTTATATTAGGATACAAAACAATAGATATGTATGTTTCAAGAATCAGGTAATATACATTCAAAAGCACTTTCAGCTTTGTTTGATCAGGAGGTCCTACGTGGACAAGTTTGTCTAAGGCACATCAGATCTAATGATAGTTTACTCCTAGAGAACACGGGTTCAAACCCTGCTGGAGGATGCATATTTTTCTCACAAGATTTGTCGAAATATTCAAACCAGTAGATGTAAATAAAAATGGAGCATCTACTCAAATATGAGTATCCATTTAAAAAAGAAATGTTTAAACAAATATATATATATATATATATATATATATATATATATATACACACACACACACATCTTCATAATGGATGGTTTCTTTTAAGCTTTTTTTTTTTTTTTTCTTTTTAAATCCAGAGTCTATTCTTAGGACTTCCTGGATTTACATAAATTTATTCTTTAGTGATTCATTTGTCTTAAAATCATTAAATATTTATCTTAAAAATAATGTAATTTAGCAAATGATTTTAGTGCATGATTAACAGCCTTATTTTTCTTTTGTTTTATTCCTCACCATTAAAGATACTATTAAAGTAAAACTGATTTTGTTGCAACCCGCTTACTCAAATAAGATCTTAGTTGTGGAATAATTTCCATATTAATTTTTATGGGAATTACCCATAAATAGATTTTGAGATGGAAAGATGCATGAATATTATGTCTCCTTATTACAGTTGTTTATGTATAAGATTCATTTTAATAACTTTTTTGAAGTATTCATTTTATACTCCTTCATATTCGATCCTGACCATTGTTATATTTCTGATTTAACTCTGTATCCATTTCTAAAAAAAATATTTTCAATCCTTACTTTCTTTCTCTTTATTGTCAATGCTAAATTGATTTTTCCCTCGTTCACCATTTTCCTATGAGGAGAAGGAATGAATGCTTCTGAAAAGTCATCATGAGAGGAGGATGAGGAGAGACAATAGCTATATGTAGAGTTGAAAAGCATCACTAAGTTTAACTCAGACTGGCCTTTTTTCATATAACCAAAACAAGAGACAGATGAACAGACAGTAAAATCCTTGATTTTTAAATGGACTATTATGGGATGCTGTGGACATGAATTGTGAGTGTTTACTGTTGGCTTATTTCAAATTTTAATTTGTATAGCAATTACAATACATTTTTCTCCTTATCATACATTTCATTTTAATGACACTTAAAAATGATTGCCTGTGCATTTTTTTTATACTGCTTATATTTTGTATACAATCCTTTTTTTTCCTTTCATGACCTTTTTTTTTTTTTTTTTTTTTTTTTTTCATCTTTAGCATGGACCACGTCATTATCCTGATTTAGGCTGGTCGCTATTTAGACCAAGTTTTTTGCTTATTTTCTTGATGTCCATGCATTATAATGGCTTTAATCAGTTCTTTTTTTTTTTAACTCTTGTGCATTTCTTATTGATTGTGCTATATAATTTATATCCTAAAAGATTTGCCTTGAAAAAAAAAAAAAAACAGATTTAAAAAAAAAAAAAAATTAAAAAAAGTAAAAAAAAAAAAGTAAACATTAATCTAATAATTCCCTTATGTAATAAATATAAATTTTAGCCAGCTTACATTATAAAAATATTTTCATATATATGATACAAATTAGAAATAGTTGATATTGGAAACTTTCATACCCTGAGCCTTATGAAGAAATTTAAGAAAACTTTAGCCTTACCTCTTATTCTAAATAGTTATTTAAAAAAATAATCACAATTACTCTTCTTCTTCTCTTTTTTTTTTTTTAACCTTAATACTTATTCTCAATATAATATGCTTAGTTGTTTTAGTGTACTATACTTGGAGATGACGAATTAGTAAAATAAATTTTCTTTTACTTCATGTTAAAAGATCTATTATTTAATCCTACTTTGATATAGAAGCCGGTTTTAAAATTAAATCCAATATTGAAAATTTTAAATTTCAATACAACTTGACAATATGAACATAATACATATTGTGTATTATACATGCTTGCATTGTAAGTGGTATTGTTTATTGTATCTCTTTAAAATAGTCTAAATTTTCAGCATTTATGTTAGAAAAATTTACAAGAATATAATAAATAAGATCAGAAACAAATAATTCTGCCTGAGTTATTATTTAGATTTATTTACATTCAGACTATCTTCCTCATCTTTGACATCCTATGGGACAATAGTTTAGTGGATTAAAGCATTAGTTTGTAAATTTGGTGACAGTAATTGTCAGTTCAATCCCTTGGCCAGGCAATATGTACTTGAATTCTGTGGGAACAGGCAAGCGATAACTGAGCAGTACTAAAAATAAAAACTTGACTAGATATCCCTAGACATAGGCAGTAGAATGAGAACAGTTTACTTCCTGTAGATTAAATAAAGGGTTCAGTTTGGAATTCCTTATAGGTTACCTGGATTGATGTATACTTGATGATGGCCGAAGGGTACAATGGCTGAAATGTTGTGATAACAACAAAGATGAGGACAATAGTTTGAATGTAAATAATGTTAATTTTTCCTGCATAAAACAATGGAACAGATTTTTTGTATCCTTTGTCAAAATCATATAACATACTCATTCATCTTGGAAGAAATTTAAGATCAAAAAGTTCTACATGTGAAATCTTAGAATCACAGTAAATAACTTTGCCTTTATTTTTTTTTCTTGAATAAAACAATTTTATCTATATTTTTTTTTAAATAATTTATATTTGATAAACTTTTCAATAACATTTAAAGGTTTTACCATATATTCATTTGACTTTAAGCTAGAATAAATCAATTTTTAAAAAACTGTTCTGTTAAATCCATCTTTCAAGTAGTATTAAGGATTTATTAATTAGAGTATTACAGAAGTAACTAGCATGAAATTTTTTTTATTCTACTATATGTTAGTAGTGTAACTGTTATTAGTGCAGAAGGTGAAATTGCTGAGCTGATATCAAGTTCTGTCCTTGTCTTCTGTGTATACTTCATGCTAATGCCCTTAAAAAAATGCGTGAATCCAGTTTCCCTTCCCCAGCTATGGATTAAATAGCAAAGTAGACTGAGTTCCCTAGCCTTGAGCAGCAATCAACTTCTGAATTCAAAACCAAAGAAAAGTCAATAGGAAGCTACTCTCTTTTCCAAGATGACATAGCAATTCAAAAATAATAAAAAGAAAACTGTAGAGACTCATGATTATCTATCTCTTTAAGGGACATAGCATTTAAAAAAAAATGTGTTGATATTGTTTTCTATCATTAAATAAGCATACAAAACAAAGTTTAAAATGTTTTTTTTTTTTATATCAATTTTACTCTAATGAAAGTTTGCAGAAGTAAGGTTTACTGGTATATTTGGTTTAAAGCACTATTCATTTGCTCTCTTGTTTAAAATCCGAATAAATATTATAATATAGACCATCAAAGTTATTTCTATGGTCACAATATTTGTAGTACTTTGGGTTGGGGGGGGTTTAATGTTAATGACATCAATTGATAAAGTATTTGGAGATTATTATAATTGTTAATCTATCAATGTAGTGAACAATTAAATTGACAGTAGGATAATATAAATCTGAAAATCAGCTTATTTTTTGCCCATTGTGAAGATTATCATCTTACTACTTTCTACTGACACAAAATTCATTGATACAAAGATGAAATCTAATATAAATGATATTGATTAGATATTTAAATTTTATAAAAACACTAGGTTAAAATTGATATCATTTTTCTAGTTATTTGATATGAGTGTATAAATATTTATACATGTAAAATTATGCCTCAATATAACACAAAATATTGTTTTTTTTTGTTTTTTTTTAATTAACTGTATTCAAATTTGACTAATTCTTAAACTATTCTCCTAACATCAATGTGGCTTAAGCAGATAAAAAAAAAATTTAACCATTATTAAATATATTATTTCATACTATATTAAAAAATTCTACCAATTCTAAAAGTATAGTTACATTGAAATATCCTTATTTTCTATTTATTAGACATAATCATAAAAAAGTTTAAACAACCATTTAAGCAATTTGAGTACTAATTCTTGTACAAAAAACTTTTTAAAAAAATCTTAAGTTGCTTATAAAAAAAATGTTATTGTTTAAATACTTTAAGAAAACTTTGATCCAGTTTTTTTCACTAATATTTGATATTTATGTTCTATAGTATCAAAATTTCAAAGGATACTTTAATAAGATTTTCGTAATACAGGAATTTTGAACAAATATCACCTAAAGAAATTTTGCACAAGATAATAAGAAATTGAAACTGATTAAAACCAAATGATATTCTACTTTTAAATGAAGCAAGCTGTAAAGCAATGTACCTGCTTTATGAGTGAAAAGAGATGACAAATGATCAATATATTTCAGCAATGCTTAATTTGAAAAATGGCTTATTTACAAATTATTTGAAAATGTATATGCTGACTGAAGACTTTGGAGACAAAAAACTGGCTTTATTAGCTTTTATACAGCTCTGCATGATGGCTGAAATGCTATGAGAAACTCTGCCTCTCATCAATTGCTCTTTGTGCATTAGATCTCTTGAATATTAAGATAAAAGATGAATCTTCTCAGACTATCAAATATTGTTTGAAAAGTTTTTGATATTTTTGTGTTTATCTAAAAAAAAAAATGTTTTTGTATTATCAGCAGGTTTAAAAAAACACTTAAGATGTTTCTTGTTTAATCCTGACCATTTAGTATTGTCTTGCATACTGATGGAGTGGGAGACAGTATTAAGCAATTTTTAACATTTCTTTTTTAAATAAATATTCTTCAAAGAATCAAGATTCACTTAACTTATACTTGTACTTATCTTACATGAGCCAAAATTTTGTTATTCCTCTCAAAAAGAAAAATTTTAATGTGAATTGAACTTTTTCTAAAGGCCTCCATATATGAATTAAAATAAAAATTAGCAAGAGCTGAATATTGCTTTTAATTTTTTTTAAACTAACAATGATTTTTATTGACTTCCAGACTTAATCTTCAGAAGCAATATTTATTTAAAAATATTTTTAACTGTTAACCTAATCCTTAATCAATGATTATGTAAATACTATTGAATAATATATAATTTTTTTTTTTTCAATAGAAAATTTAGACATGATGGATTTAGCTAATAAAGTTATTTGAGAGATGTTAATTTTTCCTTTCTTTAGTTTTATAAGTAAAAAGGTATATTAACTTCTACCATCAGTTTAAAATGGCACTCTCTTATTTCCATTTTGAGACCATTTTGCTCAAAATTTATATTTTCTTGATTCAGATGGAAATTCAGAAAGTTTCACGTTTCAAAATTAGTTATAGTTCAAATATATTGGAATAAGGTGTCAGCTTAAACTGATGACAACAAGATATAGATTAAAGATGTTAACCAATTTCTTAAATTTTGATGTAATATAATTATAGATTTATTTATTTGAAGTCAAATTTTCATCTTAGTTGCTATAGTTAAAGTTTCAACAAATGTTCCAAACTTCTTCAGGTGCTTATTGCATTCAGTAACGTTCTGAAAACTTGAACTGAAACCTTTATTTAATTTACTGGAATATATTGTCCTTAGTCAGTGAAATATCTTGTATTATTAGTTAATTCTTAATTTACCTTTGTGATGTTGCTTCTGAATGTTTCATTCAACCAGAGAATATAAATAACAGTGATTGAATTCAAAATTATAAGGTCATCAGCATACACCTTTCCAACATTTACACCATACCATGTAATAAATATAACAAGTACCTGGAGAAGGTTGGTGGGTACAATCATTGAAATTTTGTGACTAACAATCAGGATGAGGATAAAAGTTTGAATAAATCAGTATGTAATATTGACTTATTCTCAAGGACAGGTAAATGTCAGTATCTAAAAATGGGTAGTTTTTAACTATTAATTATTCATAATGAGGTATGGTTAGTAAATTTTTTTTATTACACATCATCTGTCTCCTTTGCATCACTTATATTTCTATCTTGCTTAACGTTCTTAAGTATATTACACATGCAATTTGCTATTCATTACTATTCACTGCTAAATAAGCACACCTGTTTTTTGTTGTTTTCTCAATCAGTTTTTATTTTTAGCTGAATCAGTTAAGAACTTGTACATTTTCTGGTATTATGAACTGTCCAACCGTTTGATCTTATATGTTGAAATGTGGGAAATGATGTTTTTTTGTGTATTATCTGTTGCTGAAGGTCATAAAATAACAATCTTGTCTGTTGTATATTTCGAAGTATTTTTAAAATTGTCAACATTTTATATATGCACAATATGACCCAAGTAAATGTCAGCATCTTTTCACATGTTTCTTTGTACTAATATTCCTACTACTACCATACACACACACACACACACACACACACACTCTTTGGAATCTATGACAAAGTGGAAAAAGTTTTCAAGTGAAGTGTTTAATTCAAGACTTCATCAGACTAAAGTGATGTTTACATTGATGTGACTACATATGCACACGAAGGAGAGGGGACAGTGACATTTTAGATTTTAAATTAACATGTTTGGTATATAGTCTAGCTGAATTCATTTAGTTTCTTTTTTTTTCTCACTTGTTATTAAATATCCCAAATTGAGATAATAGATCTGCCAAGGAAGGTGACATTTTGCAAAAACAAGTCACATGAAAACCTTTTTCGCTTTGTTGTAGATTTCCCCAATTTTTGCTCATGATAGATAAAAATTTATATAACATTTATTTTTATATATATATATATATATATATATATATATATATATATATATATGATTTTTATATTCCTTATGTATATAAGAGTGGTCTATTTTGTATGCTTGTGACATATATGCCCCACCATTTATGTATAAGAAAGATAATTAAAATATTTTTACATGTATATAACATTTTAGGTCTTCATTCGTGTGTTGTCCTGTCAGGACGTGGACAATCATGACTCTCCATAACTTCCTATCCTTCATAGTTCCAAGTAATGTTTGTCTCTTTAATATCCTTCCTAGTCCCTCTTACTTACTGATTCCTACTTCTCTTGCCTTCAAGATATCCTGTGAGTGTCAAATTCTCTAAATCCTTTTCCTTATGTGTCCTAGAAATTTCAATTGTTCCTTTCTTATTCTAAGTGTCCTTTTTGTTTTCATTTTAGATATACTATTGGTATTTGTTAGCACATTTGATGTTTTATTTTTTTATAAAAAAAAAATGGATTCATAAAGTATTGAAAAATTATGAAAGACTAGATTAATTAAAAAAAAACTTGAAAATTAATTACAAGGCTTGAACCAAATATAATTCCATCTATAATTAGTATATTGACCCATAACACCAGAGACAGATGTTGGTGACAGTACTATAGGACAAACCTTCTTACCAACAACATATTTTTTTTTGTTACAGATCTTGTTTGTATCATGTCCTTTCAAGTCATAGGCAATCATGGCTCTCCACAATTTCCTGTCCTTTGTAGCTAGAAATCCTGTCTTTTATCTATCTCTAGTAAACCTTGTTCCACCATCTATTTACTCAAGCTCACTAAGTAGGTTATGCACTGTTTTCCTCTGTTCCTCTTGCCTTCAGTCTGTCCTGTGAGTATCAGATTTTCCAAGCCCCCTTTCCCCATTGTATACCCCTAGAAATTTCAACTGTTTCTTCCCGTCTAATATAGTCCTTAATAAATTTTATCTTTTTGTTAGCTCTCCTAAACATTGTTCTGTCATCCATTTCTTCAAGCCCTCTAGGTAAGTTATGCGTTGTTCCCCTCTATCCGTCTTGCCTTCAATCTGTCGTGTGAGTATCAAATTTTCCAAGCCATCTTTCTTCATTATGTGTCCTAGAAATTCCAAATGTCTCTTCCCGTCTAATATAGTCCTTAATAAATTTTATCTTTTTGTTATCTCTCCAAAACCTTGTTCCGCCATCCATTTACTCATGCTTACTAAGTAGGTTATGCATTGTTTTCCTCTGTTCCTCTTGCCTTCAGTCTGTCCTGTGAGTATCAGATTTTTCAAGCTGCCTTTCCCCATTGCATGCCTTTAGAAATTTCAACTGTCTCTTCCTGATGTTAAATATAAATTTCCCTTTTGTTTTTTCTTCATCCTTGCTCACATGTTCAGTCCATGGTACCCCTCAGCATCCTTCTGTAGAACCACAACTCTGTTGCTTCAAGTTTCTTTTGAGGAGATTGTCCAGCATTCACTGCCATAGAGGGGGATTAAACACATAAAAGTTCAGTGCAATTTTTTTTTTCTAACAAAACCTTTTTCTTAATACTCTGCTTAACTTTTGGAATGCATCTTGGGATACCACTTAGGTATATTTTGCAGCATAAAACTGTATTCCTGAATCTCTTATTGACAGTTATATAGTTTTGTTTTTTGTTTCTCCTCTTGGACCTTGAAACCAGGTGTTGGCTACTTTCTACCTGGTTATTTGCCATACACTATTGGACCCATTTTTCCCCATGTTCATTACAAGATCCTAATTCACTTTTGCCAACTATTTCATCCTCTCCCACGTTTCCTGGCATTCGTGTCTCCCATGACAATTGTAATTTCTTGCGACTTATGTTGAGCCTTGGCATTATCTAGCATAGAGTAAAACTTTTCAATTTCTTCCAGCAGTTGTAAAATTATGTCTGATATGAAAGTATATGAAACAGAAGTGTACCCTTGAATTTCTCCACTGACATTCATAGATGCCTACTGAACATTTACAGAGACCAAATGGTGGATGTAAACACAGATGATGCATAATGCATTTCTGTTTTCATTGCTGAGAATGATGAATAGTCAGTAATGGTGACTGGAAAAATATTGTTTTGTAGCTGAAAACTTGCTCAGTATTATTGTTCTCTCTGTAACTGTTGTAGTTTCCATGGAAACATTACTTTTAGAAGGACCTTTATAGAATAATTACTCTGAGGATCATTATATTTCTGTTAAATATTCAAATATAGAAATATAGTTAATTCATACAATTCATAGTTCTTGTAACAAAATAGGTTGTAATGGTCAACTATCAAATGAGATAGAATTCCTATCTTGAGTGCTTTATGTAGTTTATTTATGTTAATGATTTTGAAGTACCTCACATTCCCTAAGCTATGATAATAGAGAATATATTATGGGACTTTATTAATACAAATTTTGTGTACGAGTGTGATTTGACAGTGAAAAGGAACAGAAAATTCAATATGGATAACAATAATCTTAAATAGATATATAAAACTCTTAGAAACTATAAAAAGCACTAAAAAGCTCAGTATTATATTTTGGTAAGTTTAATAAAATCTAATATATAATATTGTGTAATATAAATGCAGTAGTTCCCTCAAGGTTTGTTGGGCAGTGAATGCAGTTACTAATTGTATTGATTCTTGTCCATTTTTCAGGCCAGTGTTGATGATGACCTCAGCGGTGGTTGTTCAATAAAGAATTTATGTCAACATATTCTATAAAAATAAGGTATACAGTGGAACCCGGATATAAGAGAGTTGTCTGGACCGGAGAAGAAGTCTCTTATATCCGGGTTTGGTCTATTTTATATACATTAACACAGTCACTAATTTGGGACCAGAGAAAATCTCTCTTATATCCGGGTTTCTCTTATATCCGGGTCTCTTATATCCAGGTTACACTGTAGTTGAAATTCTTACATATTTCGGTAATATGACGGTTTAGTAGTCATTTCTTTTTTTTTTTTTGTTTCATAATTTCCGTATATAAATATTTAATGTGTACCTTTTGTACTGGCATTTACTAGTTGATTTTTTTTTTTTAAAATTCATTATAATAGCACAGTAACTGGTGGTGGTAATAAAACAGTGATGTAAAATAAGAGCTGAAATTTGTACTAATAATAAATATATTTATTCCTCACCATTTCCACCAAATGCTGAGGAACAAATATATTTATTTATTGTTATATATAAGTAAAATGTTTTATTGAACGGTACTAACAAGGTACTTTTATTTTATTTTTCTCATATATACAAGTGTTTCTCTGTTTTTTTTTTTGTTTTTTTTAAAGTTTTTTTTTTGGGGGGGAGATTCTAGACTTAATGAATGTAATCATTGTTGAAATAGCTCCCACTGCAAATGTATTTAAGCCATGGAAGCCCTTATTATAAAACAAACAAACAAAAAAACAGCCTTTTAATAACATTAATTATGAACATGCCAACAATGTTGTGGCTGTATTCGAAAATTAAGAATATATCTACTTTCAGCAGCTTTTATACTATTTATTATTGTAGTATAACAAAAGCAATCTTTGGAAATTAAGTTTGGTTGAAAATGCTATGAACCAACAAACTTTTGAACAATTTTGACATTCATTAAATTGAGAAAAGACACTTGGACACAGACAAGAAAAGCATAATAAAATAAACTCAACACAATTACCCTGTCAGTCTTGTTCAATAAAACTTGTCTTAAAGAGAAATTGCGACCTAACTGTGCTAATACATATAAGAAATTTGTTACTTAGTTTATTGATGTTATATTCAGTACCTGACTTCAGTTTTGTAGAGATTACTTTTAGTAATTGCTCTGTCCACTCTTCAGACGGTAATAGCAATTGAGTGCTTATTTTCCTATTTTTGTTATTTTTATATTAAGTTAAATAATTTATTCATTTTTTTTCATGTAAGTTTTTCTGTGTGTGTATATATATATATATATATATATATATATATATATATATATATATATATATATATATATAAGAACCAAATATGGATTAGATCTGACAAAATGATAGATTAAGGAATATAAGGTTTATAAATTTAACACTTTTCACTTTTAAGCTTCATCAGAAATTTTGTGTACTCTATAAAAATTTCTGAAGTTAAATTAAAAGTGAAACATTAAATTTATAAATATTTGCTATTTGTTCCTTATTAGATATATATATATATATATATATATATATATATATATATATAAACCCTGAGTTTCATGCTTATATAATCCTCAGACAAACTGAGGAATTGCATAAGTGTGAAACCCAGGGTTACAAACTCATATCCATTCTACTAAACATGTTAGCTCTATGACTGATTTTGAGTGCTTTCCAATAGGTACTGTGCATAATATATATATCTTGTCAAATAAGATGTTTATGTGGATCAAAATTGTGCTTGAAAAGTTTCTAGAGGTCAAGGTTTTTTTTATTTTTTTATTTTATTTTTAATTTTTTTAAACTTTTTTTGTACAAGTTCTAAAGTTTAAATAATACAATAAAAAAAATTAAATAGACATTGTTGGTTAAATTTAAGAAAACTTGTTTGGATTAATTCTTGCTGCCTATGTATACCTTACAATTTAAAAATGAAAACCTTGTATTTTAAGTATTGGCATTGATAATATTACTTAATTTATAATTGCTAAAATTAAGTGAGTTTGTATCATTGAGAATCAAATAGGATATACACCCCTTATCTTTACTTTATATAAGTTCTAACAATACTTATCTTATTGAAAACAATTTTTATAGCTATTATTAATTTTATCTAGTATTTACTTTCATTTTAACCATAATAATAAGCATTATTAATGATAATGTTTCATCTAATAAAAATATAATAAAGATAATATATATATATATATATATATATATATATATATATATATATATATATATTATACAAACAATATATATAAATAAATTGACAAACTGGACCTGGTTGTAGAGAGTTATTATTGCCAAAGGCTAATATTAACTCAATTCCCACATGGTCTTATTTCAGAATCAGTAAATTATTATAACAAACATTGTGGTTAGTAAAACAACAAAATAGGAGAAACTGCAATTATGAATCTTTCAGAAGATAATGATAGTTATTGCCTTGTGTTTTTATTAGAATATTTTAAAATTCTAATTGAGATTAGAAATTTATTATCTTCTATCTATATTTATCTTTCCTTTTTTTTTCTTTTTTTTTTCTTTTTTTTTAAGATGGATGAAGCTAAAGAACATAAAGTAGATATTTAATGTGGTTGTTTCTCCTGTGCAACTAATCTGTCTCTAAAATCATAACTTCAAATAAAAAGCATTTTATTATCTTCCTCAAACAATCAATAAATTATTAATTATATACTATGTATCACTGCAGTGATTGGAGCCTTGGTTACAAGCAGATTTAAAGCTATACAATCTTAATTATCTATTTCATGGGTTAAAAAATGGTTGATATATTACATTTTGGTATTAAGAATGTAAAATAGATAAGTTATAAAATGGACTTGTATGCCTTAAAAGTTTATATGCCTTAAAATATATAAACTGTCATGATTGCCAATTATAGGATTATCATCTCTGAAACAGAGGATTTATTAGGTACTTAATTATTTTTAATATAGTCATCTACCTAAAGTATTAGAGCTCTTGAAAATGAGAAAATGCTATTTTTAAGTCCTTTTCATCCTCTAATAGAGAAATGACAAAAAACCTTAAGTTCATATTCAGAAGGCAAATCTACAGTTGAAATAAATTATCAATCATTACTACTGACCTTATGAAATAAACTAACATTTAATTGAAATATACTATATTGCCTTGTTTAAGCATTTTTGTTTTTAAATATAGTCTACACAGCCAATATTCTTGCTGCATCTTAGGCTATATGTAATATTTTTCTTAGTTTTTATTTTATATAGTGTAGAATTATTTTTTTATTCTATTTATTTTTTTATTTAAGCAGTGCCAGATTAACCTAGTCGCAAATGCTAAAGTCTGCACATTTTTGCAGCCCCCACATTAAATAATTTCAAGCTGTTTGGGGAAATAAGCATCTTATGATCTGGCAATGTTAATATTTACATGTTGGAAAATGCATCTTTAATTATTCATCATGTCAGGTAACATACCAAGGCTGTAAAACCTACTCAAATATCTCAGAATTATTTCTCTCATATTTTTCTTTGTTAGTTGATAGAAGTTGAATATTTACCTGCTTTATAAGTGCTATCCTTCTGCTAGTAAATCAATTATATCTGTGTATTTTTTTAAATTTAGTATCCTTTTATAACATCTGCTACAGGCACTGCACTAACTTAATCCAGCCAGATATTGTAAATGTTAAAAATAGGTATAATGAAGAAAATAAAGATATGTTTGTTTAACTTGTATTTTGTTTCATAAGAAATTGTTGCATCAATTATATTTTCAAATTTAGAAAAGGTTTGATTATTGCCAATGACACAAATAAGAACTAATCTGTAAAAATAACTAACAGGATTATCTACTGTTTTGATTTTAATTCTCAAGTAAATCCAACTTTTCCTGAATTTAAAATATAAACATTTACAGTGGTCTTCCGCTATGGCAGTGAATGCGGGACCATTTCCTCATAGATGAAGAGACGAGGCAACAGCAATCTTTCTACAGAAGGTTACTGAGAACACCATAGACTGAATATGTGAAAGTTTTAACGAAAATAGAAATAAAGAAAATTGCTGATGCTGGGAATCAGATAGTTGAAATTTTTATGGCACATAATGAGAAAAAGGCTTAGAGAATTTAACACTCACAGACATATTAAAGGTAAGAGTGTCAAAAGGAAATGGCAAGTAACCTTCCTTATAAATGGATAGCAAATCAGGGGGTGGGAGGAATTATGAAAAGACAAACGTTACTCAGAGCTACAAAAGATACATAGTTGTGAAAAGTCATGATTGCACATATTTTTAAAGTACATGGCACATAGATCATGCATTTGATAATTGAATAACTGCATGAAGAAACATTTTTGTAGCTTAAAGTCAAATTATGAATCTCTGCTACACAGCAGCAAAGGAATGTAAATTTCTTAGCTAATAGTCTGACATAGATTTTGGCTCAGTCATCTAAAAGCAAGATGATAAAGCAACTAAGACACAAGGGGTTACTGAGAGTGAAAGAAACAAAATGTTAAGGAGAAAAGAAAAATAAAAGAACAGGATTAAAAAAGACAAAAGATAATGATTAACATTGACTATAAATTTTTTATGAATATAGTTTACAGGAAAGCAAAAAACTGGATGAGAGTTCCATGGGTAGAAAAAAATTTGAGAAAAGGAACCATTAAAAATAGAACTTGTGGTAACATTTAGCAATTTCAACAGTAAAATAGGACCTAACTGCTAATCTAGTGCTTTGCTTAAATTCATATGGTTGACATACCAAAGAGGAAAGTGATGTTTATTGTTAAAATACAAGAAATGTGGCACAAGGCAAAAAGGAGAGCTGGTGGAAGCTGGTGTTTAGCTGTCCTATCTTTAACTTAGCTATCCACAATCACTGATCCAAGTAAACTACAATATTCCTTACATCAAAACACATTTTTATTAAATCATTCTTAGTACAGTCACCACAGTACCACAATGTCTCTGAAATCCTAATGTCCCCATATATACAGTGTGTCTGGAGTGATGTGGGGAACAGACAAAAGCTTATCAGAAAAATTGCCATAAAAATATTTATAGAAAAGGCACAAGGAGGCTATATTACAGTGGTAGGAAAGTGGTTGTATCTGGGGTGCCAGGTTAAGACTGATAACACAGCAGATTCTTTGGATTTTGTCAAAGTTACAGGAAAGTGGTAGATAAGAAAAGCTAGTCTTTAGTGTACAGCTTTGATTCCACAGAAATTTGTTGCTAAAATTGAACTGTTACTTGTGACATAGTGCATTCTAGAATGATGTATTTCCAATGTTGTAAGCATCACTGTGTCCATTTTAGGGATCTCATCCTATTTGAGATTTT
Source organism: Acanthosepion pharaonis (assembly GCA_903632075.3). Classification (NCBI taxonomy): domain Eukaryota; kingdom Metazoa; phylum Mollusca; class Cephalopoda; order Sepiida; family Sepiidae; genus Acanthosepion; species Acanthosepion pharaonis. The sequence goes on from CAHIKZ030000258.1 coordinate 1,702,849, forward strand.
TAATGTATAGGACTTAGAAAACATTCTGTTACTTGATAAAAGCAAAGGATAGGTCATAAAATAAAAAAGTATTGAGAAGGAAAAATTCTTTAAAAGCCTAAATTTTGTTTATAGTTGCCTCAGTTAAAATTTACAAATTACAAAGTAATATATAGTTTCCTCGGGAAAATCTTGTGTTCTTGACCATATCATTTGTGGATTCTTTGAATAAAGTCATGATAGATTTTTATTTTTAGATAAAATTTGGAAATTGACAGAATATTTTATCTGACTAGTTAGTATACCAGTTCTAGTTTATATCAGTCATACAAACTATTTTAAAATTGAGTTGCTTTTATAGAACCACCAACTTTAAAATTTTGGTATTTGATAGTAGCAGTTATTTTAGATTTGTGAAAAAAATTATTTTATTCTATTTGTGAAAAAAATACTATTGTTTATTAATCCATAATTCTTTGTAAACTGATGTTATTTAGTATACTATGCCCCATTTTTTTTCTTCTTTTTTATCGGTGTATGTTAAAGGTATTTTAATTTCTTACAGTGTTGGTATAGTCAGTCAGTTAAGTGCTATAAGGGATACATATTTGAGTGATCATGTATGTTTTAATACATGATTGACTAGGCAGATTTTTTCCTGCAGTAGGTTGTCATTTTTTTCTGTAGTTGACTGGTTGTCAACTAAGACTAAAGAACTTGGTCTGTCCTGCTATTCAACCCATAGATGGGGGAGAAGAGATGGATTCATACTTTTCCCAAGGGTATTTGTGCACAAGTGTATCTAATGAACTCAACTGGAATTCAAACACATCTCTCAGAATTCCCACTCTGAGCTGATTTCCATTACACCACAGAATTAATGTTAGCTTACTAATGAATGCAAATGTATTTGTTAGCTATGGAAGTTGAGGCTTAGTAATATCTTAGCTTCAAACAATTTCTTACAGTTCATTTTTATTAGATGAAGAGAGCATTTCCAAAAATTATTAATTTTGAATTGTCATTTTAATTTTTTAGTTGTTTTTTTAAAGTTACAATAAAAAACAATAAAAAGAAATTTAAGATGAAAATAGATACTAGTCAAAATTAATAATTTCTTTGATACTTTTAAAAGATTTAACTTTTGACTCTAAAAATAAATGATTTTTACATACATCGACATTGTATTTTATAAATGTGATTGCTATATATTTCTATATATTGTGAAACTTACACCTGTTTCCATGTTCATAACATATAGAATATATTCCATTGTGAAAAAGTAGTGTGTGTATTTGTCCATGTATATCTATGTATGTTTAATAATAAATCTTTTAAGATTTGTATAATTTTCTTGATGGGTAAGTCAAGATAAGTCTATAAATTTCTCAAGTTTTCATAAGTTCAGGTCGCAGGCAATCCTGGTTCTCTACAATTTCTTATTCCTTGTGGCCCTTAGCATTTCCCCTTTGCCAAGCCTCCCATCCTCTGTTCCACCATCTATTCATGCAAGCTTGTCAAGTAGGTGGCCTGCTGCTTTCTCCTATCTCTTTTACCCTTGATATGCCCTGTGAGTGCTGAGTTTTCCAATCACTCCTTCTTTCTGATTTTAAGTATGTCTTCTTTTGTTTCTATTTTCTTTAAGACTTCCTTGTCACTTACTTGCACTGTCCATGGAATTCTCAGTAAAATTAAGAAAATTACTGTGTTGTGTACAATACAAGAATGCATGCATAAAAGATACTTTGAGAATTTATTATGTGCTAATATATATTCTAATTTTAAATTTATTATTGGTTTTTTGTGAAATCTGAAAATTTATTTCATTAAGAATTCTTTTTTTTTTTAATCAATATTTGATGATTTTAAAAGTCTACACTAGTTCAATTATTGTAATCTTACAAATTTTTGTACTAGTTCTTTAAATTAGTTCTATTTAGGCACTAGTCAATGAAAATTAATTTAACTTAAATTAGTAGATGAAATAACATTTAGAATCTTGTACATACATTACAGTGCTAGTTGCTATGCTAATTTATAGTCTGTCTGCTGATGCAAGAACAAGATTTTTAATAAAAATTTGGAATGTTCTAAAAAATGGATTAAAAAATATAATTAAAAGACACTTAATAATAACAAAGATTTTGACGATAAAACTTAGTTTTTTTTTTTTTTTTTTTTCAAGTTTGGGTTATTTTTTCATCATAGTATGCTCTTTTTCAAGCGATTTTGTGGCGGTAATGTATATTTTATTTTTTGCTATATACTTTGTGAAAAATAATTCAAGTTGCCTAAAAACACTGTTATTGAATTATTGGCTAAAAGACAGTTTACTTTTACTATAACCATTATTTTACTTTCATTGAAACACTATAAATTTTTAAGAATGCTTCATCAAGTGAAGTTGTAAAATCACTTTTCACTGTCTGTTGTGACATTATTCGCAACTAATAAGGGGAGGATGTGATTTTTTGCTGGTATTTGAACAGGAGTCAGTATTTATTTTAACTAACTAGTATGCATAAATTGTTTGGGTAAAGAGATTTCAAACAAAAGCATTAAGAAGATCAAGAATAAAAAAAAATAAAAAAACTGTATGAAAAACTTGGTTCTCGTTAACTGAAACTAGTTTTTATTTTACTTGCCAGAGGTAATAATCTGCAGCGTAGAACTGTTATTATTATTACTACCAATACTAACAGTTACTAAAGTTACTATATTGTTGTCAAAGTGGTAGAGACAGTATAAAAAGGCAGTAGTAGTAGTAAATGTGGTAGTGCTAGTGTTGCTTGGAGGCTGACATTCCTATAGAATACTTTGCAATCTTGTTTCTCCCAAACTGTTTTTCTCTTTCTCCTACTACTACTTTTATTATTATTATTTATTCTTGTTGTTGTTATTACTTTCTTTCCTCCACCTCCTCTTCTTTCTCTCTCTTCTTTTCTCATACTCTGTTTAGAGATCCATTTGTTTGCTCCACTCTTAACTTTTAGCGGAGTAGCTCGTCCTATCCTTTCGGGTTTATTTTTTTTCCGACTCCAGACCGACCATATGACCCTTCCTGTGGGTAAGTAAGTAATCATTCAGAACATTACTTGTTGATATAAGTTTTGTTGCGCGTGTTTTGATATTTTTTATTTTAGCATCACTGTTTTCACGGGTGACTTAAAAACCCTTCTCCAAGGTTGTATGCTGTAAAAATCTAAGATCGACTAATCACTCTTTTCATATATATATATATATATATAAGTAATTACGTTTCAGCAACTGAACTCAATAATAATTGAAGTCAACAACGAAACAAGTTTTCTGCTATGGTTTACAACGCATTTTTTTCCTGGTCTGAATTTTAAAGATTAATCAATTCTAATAGTTTTATTTTCTTCTATTATGAAAATAAATAAAAACTACTAAACTTTCTTTGTAATTTTAAAATTTGCAGGGTTTTTAAAATGGTGATTTCTGTAACTAAACTGCATCATGAAAAAGTTAAATTATTCAAATATTGCTTGATTCGTTTTACTTTTAGTTTTATTTTACTTAAATCGTAATTGAAAAGCGAAAATGTTTTTTCTAGGTACCATAGTTGCCAAGAATCCTTATGGTTCACTCCCTTTCTACTACTCAACTGTCTGAGATTCATTTATATCGCTTAAAAATCTTTCTTGTTTATTGCATACGCACGTCTCTAGGGATCTTAAAATCGACTGCATTCCAAAAACGTGTAGAGAGTAAGAAACAGTAAAGTTTAAGAAAAAATATCTTTCATTTACAATTTAATCATTAATTTTTACAATATATCTTTTTCACCATCAGCATCATTTATTTTCCTCGCTTTTTAAATCGTGTTGCTTTTTTTAAGCATCCAATGACATTATGTTGTAGTGTTGGTAATATTTTTTTTTTTTTTTATGTCCCGTCCTTCCATCTACGCAACCATTCTTTTTCTTTCATGCATTCCTTCCACAATGTTCTATTTTTCCTCTCCCAATGCAGTTTGCAACTTTCTGTTTGTCCATAATTTCTTGTTTTCTGTTTGTTGTTGTTTTTTACTCTATGGCAAGATCGCGAAATTTAACATATGTATTGTTACTGTTCTTAAAAAAAATAAGACTATTTGCAAGAATTCCTTTTTTTTTTTTTCTTTCTCTATCTCAAGTTTTTTTTTTTTTGTCCTGTTGTTTGAAAGCGATGTTTGCCAATCCTTTCTCTCTCCCATTTTTACCTAATTTTCTCTCCCTATCCCCTTCCTATCCCATATTTTTTCTTAACATAATCTATTATATTTATATTTCTCCTGTCTTCCTTTTAATGAGATCTCCTGTGTTTCTTATTCTATTCATCATCCTTTGCAATTGACTCTTTTTTTCTTTCTTTTTTGCCATCCCCACATATTTCCCACTTTCAACTCGATTCCTCTTTTCTTTTTCACTATTTTTGCTTCATTTAAAACTTAAAAGGAAATCTAAAGAAAAAAAGGCTTCCTTCATTATTTAAAAAAACTAAATAAAAAATGATTGGTTTCTTTTGAAGATGTGTGAATTCCGTTTTTTTTTTTTTTTTTTTTTTAAGTTCCTAAACCCAAATAAATCGACATTCTTTCTTGTCTGCATCATTTGGAATATTTTTTCTTCTTCATACCATGAACTGACTGGATTGTTTAGCCTTTTTAGAATTAGAGACAGTTGTTCCCAAATATACATGATTATTTCTCATTTTTTAAGCTTTATCGCCTGTTCTATTTGATTTTTTAAGTTAAAAAAACTGTTTCCAAAGTTCCATTAAGAAAAGCTAATAACTTTTTTTGTTCTTTTTGTTCAATTACAATATGAACTTTGCCATTATTTCAGGAGGAATTATCATCATATTGTTAAATGTTTTAATAACTAACATGGATAATTTACAATTTACATTTACAATGATTGAATGTAATCTGTAACTAAGAAAGTTAAATATCCCATTTTCTTAGAATATTTTTCCCATATTAGATACAATAAGAACAGTGTGTATAATTGAACTTTTTTTTTAATTTAATAAAAGTTTTAATAATATTTACTTGTGGAGTTACTATCTAGGATATGCATTGTGTTGTAATGGTTAACGGGCTTGGAACGAGAAATATGAGAGCCAGGTTCAAATTCCAGTCAGATTCATTACATTCAGTTATGAGTTGAATAGCAGGATAGACTGAGTCCTATAGTCTTGATTGGCAACCAGTCTACTGCAGAAAGAAATAGCAACCTACTGCTAGAAAATCTTATGCCTAATTGGTTATGAATCCAAAGAGACATGATTGTCTAAGCATGTATCATGCATAGCACAACTGACTGACTATTAATTTCTTAAACATTTTTCAAAATGACCAAATTAAAGTATGTCTTTATATGAATATAATGTTTTTTTTAGGCTTGTTTATTGAGCAATTATTTCACACCCTGTAGTGTAACCCCTTGTCTTACTGACTTGCTTGGGATAAATTCAATTAAAAAAAAAAAAATTTCATCTATTCTCTTTTTCTCTTTTATGTATTTATGGGTAAGGTTTTAGAAATTACTTTTATATATTTCGTGTGGAAGTAAAATTCTTTCACATTAACCATGAAAAATGAAGATATGTTAAAATCACCTGTTTATTATATGCCTTTGTGCATAAAACCATATTTACTTTGATGTATCAAACCAGTTGTCGAACAATGAAGTTCCAAAATAATAATAATAATAATAAAAAATATTTGAATATCAACTGTAGATTCCTATGGTTCTATTACAGTGTTGTTTGTCGTCGTGTTTTGATATTTTGGGTAATATCAGGTTTTGTTATATTTTGTAATCCGTACTTCAGTTGTTCTATAAGACTCTAATAAATTTAAGTGGGGTTTCACCAGTGATTAAGGAAAGGTGACTAATTACTCACATGACTTTTTCAGTTGAGTTGACAGGTAACAGACATATGCATATCCAAATGTATTTTCACTATATTTTATGTAAAAAGTTGAATTTTTTTTCAAAATTCACTCAAGTAATTATCAACAAATGTTTCCAAAGTCCTATATTTCTATAATGGTTTTTAATTTTTTGATAGATTTTAACTACTTTAAATTATTCCATTGGTAATCAGTCATGGCATAATCAATGCTAATTTGGTACTCACTTTAAGTAAGCAATTAAGTTTAATTTTTTGATGATTAACTTCATGATTTTCTTGTAATTAAAACCGATGTAAAGAACTTGAGAGAAGATATTTAGATTATTGCACTGCCTTTTAGAATTTTTATAAAACATTGGTGAGCAATTATTTAATAACAATGGAAATTTATCTCCTACCGCATGTAAAGAAAGTCTATTAGCAGTCTAAAATTTACCTAGATTATAAAGTAATTTTCCTTTTTATGTCATGGTATTTAGACACTTTTAGGCTTTGTATGCAAAAGATAAAAAGTGTATATGCTCTTAGATATAAACAAATGTACTGTCGTATTTTGTATATCCAAAGCAACAGACACTAGAGATATGGAGGAGGAGATGTATGACAAAGTGGAAAAAGATTTTGCGACACATTTTGTCCTTTAGGTAGGATTTCATCAGACTAAATTTGTTATGAAGTCTTAAAGGATAAATTGCATCACAAAAAACCTTTTACATTTTGTCATACATTTTTCCCCAATATTGTTCTTAAATAAATAAATATATATATATATATATATATATATATATATATATATACTCGTGGCCTGATGATTGCATCTAGCATGAAACACTGTCACCTCTAAGTGTTGACTTCAATGTTCACTTTTATATTTACACATGCTCTCTCTGATATTGAGCACTTTGTCCCATAAATATAGCACATCTTAAGACTATATTTCTTATATATATATATATATATATATATATATATATATATATATATATATATAGTTAATTGGTAATCTGTATGGATAATTCCAGGAGGATATAAATCCAGAGAGCTCAATGTAATAACAGAGCAAATTATTATATATATATATATATATATATATATATATATATAAAGAAGTGTGAAACTGAGTCACATGCAATGTTTATACATATGTCTTTTTATACATAAAAAATTGACAAGACTAGAGTAGATTATACTAGTGTGAAGGCACTCTTAGGTTCAGTAGCCACAGTTGGTTTAAAGTTGACCCTGTCATTAGGCACAAATAGCTTTTTGGGACTTTGTAATTGGAGGTGGGATTCTACTTTAAATTCAATAAATATAAATATGCATAAAGTTTCTTACTCTTAGAGTTAATGTTTTTTTTTTTAATTTTAAGATTAAAAGATTTTTTTTAATTATTTCATTCCAAGTATGGTAATAAAGCCACTAACCTAGAAGGGGGGTTACTGAGTGTAAAAGAATAAGAAAAAAACATTAAGGAGCAAGCACAATAAAAGAGAAATCAAGATGGATGACAGTTCACATTGTATTTAAATTTTTGAAGTTCAAAGTTGTCTGGAAAGCTAGAAGCCAGAAAAGAGTTCTACATACAAGAAGTGCAAGAATCTAAGATGTTAATAAAGAACTTATTTACATCTGGCCAATTCAGCGGTGAAATAAAACCTTGCTAATAATCTAGTACAGCACTTAAATTCATAAAGTCTAGGTACCATAGGGCAAAGTTCATGAGAACAATTACCATGAAAGTATTTATAGAAAAGGTGCAGGGAAGCTACATTATGGCAGTGGGAAAGTAACTAAAGTCAGAGTGCCAGGTCAGGACCAATAATATTGCAGATTCTTTGGATTACATCAAGAATCTCTAAAAATATAGCAGGAGCACCAGACCACATGAATGAATGGTAGATTTATAAATCTGAGATTCTGGGGAGAAAAATTGTCTAGCATGCCACAATGAACCAACTTTATTTACTTAGTAAAATGAGAAATAAAAGAAAGAAAATTGTCTGCAATGAATATTGCTGCCATATCTGGTCTGGTGTTCCAGATATATATCTCTAGATTTTTCAACATAATCCAAAGAAGTGTCTATAATGTTATTGGTTTTGAACTGGCATTTCAACTGCAGTCATTTTCCTACTGCCCTGAGGTGGCTTCCCTCTGTCTGTTCTATAAATATTTTCATGGAAGTTGTTCTAATGAGCTTTCTTCCTTCCTACCTCAACTACATGAATTTAAGGCTGCTACTGGATTGGATATTAGGTCTCATTGTTTTACTGTTGAAATAGCTAGATGTAAGTTCTATTCTAATTTTCTTGCACGTCTCACCTGTAGAACTCTTGCTTTCCTGCTACCTGCAATCTTTAAAAATTTAAGGGCAATGTTAGTTGCTGTCTTCTTGAATTCTGTTCTTTTATTGTTCTTTCTTCTCACTAAAGTATTTGCTTTCTCTTCCACTCAAAATAATGTCTTGCATCTTAGTGGTATTATTACCTTGCTTGGAGTGAAATGATTAAAAAGAAAAAAGTGCTTTACTTGATAAGCGTTTCTGTTTATTGTTAATTGCATTCAAGAATATTATTGAATCTATCTTTAAGTAAAAAAGGTTATTTTTTCTTTCTTTCAAAACTTTTCCTGTAATTCTGGGTAAATGATAACTGTTTACTGTTAAATTAATTGAATTTATTGGCTATCATTGGAATTGTCATAATGAAAAAAAAAAGATTATAAATACATTCTTTACAGAATTGTTTAGAATGTGTGAAAGAAATGTCTTTTTTTTTTTTTTTCTTCTCTCCAACTACTAAGTACAACATTCTTAGAGTGGGCACATTCTAGAAATATTAAAAACAATTTTTTTTTTTTTTTTTTTAAGTTGTTTTTGGTTTCCTCTAATTATATTTTGGGAAATATATTTAGTTATATTAAGTGTTTGTAAAGAAAAAGAAATAAATCCATATTCCTTCATTTTAATTTTCAAGTTACTGCTTGAAAGCATTTAAAGATCTCTTAGTAACAAGTTTTCAATTTTTTCTGCTCTACTGATTGTGTTGGTAAATGTTGAGTAATTGTGATATGGTTGGATGGATAAGTACACTACAGAAATTGCATGATTCTTGTAATATAACTTCTTCCAGTAGCTTTGCAAAACTTATCACTTTCAAGAGATTAACATTTTTAATTTTTATAAAACTTTAGTTAAAAAAAAAATATATGTACAGTGATATTCTGTAATGGATCTAAAACTTGTATATATGATTAATACAAATATAAAATTTGTCACTTAGATGAATGATATATTATTCAATGACTTTAGTCTAGAGTATCGTAGACAAAACTGTGTTTAATTGTTTGGTCCACTCATCAGGAGTTATCTGCAAATGACTGCCAATTTTCTCATTTTTGTTATTTCTATATTAAGTTAAAAAAATAATTTGTACTTTTCTTTTTTAATTCATGTTAGGGTGCTTTTTCTTTGTGTGTGTACTTATACATGAGTTTGTGTATGTGTGCATATATGAACATGAATAGGATGTGATGATTTCTTTTCCTAATTTGTCTCATTATATTCTCGTTATTCCTTTTCTTTTTTTTTATTTATCTTTTGGCTTTGAGTGTCAAAAGATAATGTAGCAAAATTATTCCTGGGATCAGAGATGACTTAAAATTAGGTTAATATTCCAGAATATTCTACGGTTTTCTAAAGTTTTTCAAAATATAGGTGTATTCTATTTTTTTATTTTTATTTATTGTTTAAATAATTTTGATTTTTTTTTTTTTTTTTTTTTTTTTTTTTTTTTAATTAATGCTTAAATAGTAAAGGAAATATTTGTCTTCACTTGCTCAGTTTTTCGTTTTGATTGTATAGTGAAGTTTTTTTTTTTACCTGACTTGCTATTATCTTATTAGGGTGTTAATTATAGAAGATTAGGTTTATAACTGTATTTTATTTATTGTTGTTTGAAAATATATAATATGCATACACATACATACATTTGCATATGTACAGTGAGATGTCTGTGTGTATAATGCTGGTCCACCTTAAATTGTGGAAATCAATAAGCTCCAGTCACTGCAATGTGTGGGAAGGCTACTAGTACCCAAACATGTTCTCACTGGGTGTGAGAATTCTCTCAAAAGCTGTGTGTGGGTGACATAACCAGGTGTTGGAGGGTCTGTAAAGACACCTGTAAAGCCGTTGACAAAAAAAAAAATTGTCAGCACAAGTGAAGGTAAATTTCATAAAAGTAATCCTTATGAGAGCATCATTTTGATGGTTGCAAAAATTGTTGATTTGAAATGTCATATCTTTTTAACTGAGATTACATTAATTGCTCATCATCCCGGTTTTGTGATTTGGTTAGTTAAATAAAAGGAAAAATCTACACCATTGAAATATCATTTTCTTTCTTTCACCAATACTTAAAGTATAAAGATCTGCAAGAGCAATGCCCAAGAAATAAATAGATAACCAACATATTTCTTATCAAGTTTCAATAGTAAGGTCTTATTACTGATGGACTTACCTCTAATTGCCATTAAAGGTAATATATTTATATGCTCCAAGATTAGGTAAAGCTACATCTGAATGGATTTGGTATTTCTTAAACTGTAATGAAAAAAAAAGGTTTAACTGTATCCTGAAAACTTAGTTGAATTAATTTTTGTGTATTATTAGTTTATAAATTTTGTCAGAAATAAGAGTATTTAACTGTGATGTAATGTTGAACCTCATATATGGCAGTGAATACATGAGTCTCCTCACAGATGAAACTTGAAGCAACTGTGATTCTACAGAAGGATGCTGAGAATACCATGAACTGAACACATGTAAACCATGACAAAGCTTCAGAGAAAATGGAAACAAAAAGGATACTTATGCTTAACTTCAGAAAGGGATAGTTGAAATTTCTAGGACACGTAATGAGGAAAGAGGGCTTGGAAAAATTTATACAGGATAGAATGAAAACAGTTAAGAGATTAGCAGTGAATCTAGAGGAGTGAAATCCATTATGTCAGTTAATCTGGAAGTTGTTTCTGCTGAGGTGATCAACAACTTGATGATACTTAAAAAATTTGCTGATGGCACTAAGGAGTCTGATTGGGATGTGCACTCACCCACATTTTTGCAAATAGGGCAAACATTTTTCATAGACTTCTTTTAGGCAGCAGTTAAATGACTTTCTCAAGATTGGGGATAGCTCTGGGCTAAGGTTCTTAAGAACATCCACAGGAATTTTATCCAAATTAGTAGCTTTTGTAGTCAAGGCTTTTGATAAATTTTGTAACTTTTTGAGCCAAGATAATATGAACTTTGTGCTCTATAAGAGGAGGGAAGTTTTGTAGGGGATGACCCTTGTCATCTAATTTGGAGCTAGAAGCAAATATGACAAGGAATTATGCTTAATGTGGAAATATTATGCAAATTTTATGATCTTTAAAAATTTATATATTTATAACAAACAATGGTAAGTTAAGATGAAAAAATCATAAGCTGAAAACAATAATTTGACATTTGTTGGTCAGTAAAAATATACAAGTTGAAGATGCTAATAGATAGAAAATGATACAATAGTATAAATGAAATACTGTTAAATGGTACCTCTTTTTATAATCTATATCTCTTCAGGATCATGGCTCTCCACAACTTCCTATCCTTTGTAGCTTCTAACAATGTTTGCTTTTTTTACTATCTCTTTATCACTCCTTGTCATCCATTTTACACAAGCTCATTTGCTGCTTCGCTATGTCCTTCCTGTGTTCAGTTTGCTCTGTGAATGTCAAATGGGGAAATGAGTATGAAGTGTGGTTAAAACAGTAAACTAGATGAATGAGCAGCTTAGTAAGCTTTTATAACTACAATTTTTCTAGATTTTATTTTACAATTGAAGAATTAGTATGCTTATTTTTTTTCTTTATCATTTCTCCCCAAGCAAGGCAATAAAGCTACTAAGGTACAAAGTTGACTAAATGTGAAAGAATATAAGAAAAAGAAAAACATTAAGGAGCAAGAGCAATAATAGAACATTTTAAATGCAAACTTGATGGTAAAGTGAGAAACTGGAAGAGATTTCCATAAGTTCCATGAGGGGGGGGGGGAAATGCTTGTTTATTAAGTGAAATTTTTGGTAATATTTTCTCAGAAGCAAAGGACAATTTTAGTTCTTTGTAGGTATACTATTTATAACATTAAAGGGTTAAATATTTAGCATTAATTTGCTATCTGTTTATTACAACTATGTCTGTTCAGAGAAAAGCTTTATCTGCAATGTGTAAACTTTAAAATGTAAATCTTTTTTGTTCTATATACAGAAGTTTTATATCTTTATAAAAATGTATCTGTTAGGGTATTTAGTTTACCTTTTAAGCAACAAGGTAAGATACATATATTCAGTGGAAGAATATATTCAAAAAGTAACTAAGAAAGTGTTAAGGAGTTAAGTAAAGCTGTACTATTGTGTAATCTTAGTTAAAGGAATATGCAGTTCACACTAGTAACATTGGTAACTCCACTAGCAGGGGAATAGTAAATCTTAAGTTGGATTTAGCTATTTTGAAAAATTATTTCTCAATATATTGAAACTTCAGAATTAATAAAGTTCACAATATGATTAGTATTGTAAACTTATGTATTAAAATATATAATAATAATAATAATAATAATAATAATTATAAATACTAATAATAAAATAATCGTAAATAATACATCATATGTAATAAATAATGAAATTAATAATTATAATAATCAAATAAATAATTATATGAATTTATAATATTTATAATTATCTCTGATTCAATTATTGTTTTAGACAACTATTGAGCACTTTTGGCAGAACTCCTGTTCATTTTGATATATGTTGAATTATGTAATTTTATGTATGTCAATAAGTAGCATTATTACCATACATGTTATTTTGTTTTATTTTATGTATATTGAGACTTCTGGAGAATATAACTGATTTATTCAGTTGTAGGTATAATGATTAACTACATCTGGCAGTAAGGTCTCTGGTCAAGAGATTAGAGGTTTTGAGGAGTGTGGAATCCTCTCTTGCATTTGTTCCCAGTTCCACCTTAACCCAGGGTAACAGCAGCTGTTAGGGTCTTAGCTATAGGCAAATAGTGAAACCCCAAAACAAAGCTATGAAGTATAAAAATACAAGTGTGTGTGTGTGTGTATATATATATATATAATTTGGCAACATTACCTATTTATCATAAAATTGGTAACTGTTGTAACCTAGGAAATATTGCTGAATAGAATAATCACACAAAGGTTGGTAATGAACAATATTACTTAAGACAAGAACACATACAAGATTCGCCAGTGGCGCATAGAAAAAGTAGTCAACTGCTAGAAGTGAGTCAAGTGAATTCCACAATGAATCTCCAACTGCAGACCAACATAACAGTATACAGTATTTACTACTGTATTTATGTGAATGGGGATATACTCATTATTGTCCATTGATATGCTACAACAGTAACATACCTATTTCTCTATTCTAGAAGGCATACAATTTCATTTAAAATATATTTAGTTGAAGTTCAAAATATTTACATTTTGGCATTGAATTGAGTGTTGCTAAATAAAATCAAACAACCAACATGAAAGAAGAAATGGTCATATAATATCCTACAATTTCTTAAAAAAAATTAAAATGTATTCCAAAATATAACTTCCACAAAACTAAAACATAAAACACACATATCACCGCCTTTAGTAATTGTCCACACAAACATGTATATGTACAAAAGCTGAGTATCATCTACCATGTATTCAGTTGTGAAAGTAGAATAACATATTTTTATTACATCAAAGCTCCCTGGAAAATTAAATTTCATCATTAAATGACCCATAAGGATATGATAGGCCATTAAACAATAACTGATTTATTAAATAGATATCCTAAAATATATATTAAATGGAAATCCTAAAATATTAAACTTGGAAAATACAAAATGAGATTGACTTCTACTCACTTTAAAAAAAAAATGCAGGAATAAAATTATTGTAATATTTTTTTAAATTTTAAATATTTTTTTTTTTTTTTTTTTTTTTCAAATTTTCTAATAGGTTTTATATTTAACAGTACACAAGTTTGCATTGGGTTTTTAAATTATATTTTTTGTCATTAAAATATACATTACAATTTATTTCATTGTCATAACTTCTGATGCAATTATGTTGGTGTTGTAATCAATGGAAATTCTGTTAAAGCAACATCACAACTCCAAAAACTTTTCTGAGAATTTACAGTAAATGATGGCAGTTTTCTGGAGGTTTACAATTTTCCCTAAGCACTTTTCAGTTTTCTAGGTAGTGTTCCAAGCACTTCTATTACTACAAAAATTAGTTCTACATTCATGTCCCATAGCTTCTTCAGTTCCCGAGACAAATCCTGGTATTTTTGTCTAAATTTCAATTTTCCTTAAACACTTTTCAGTTTTCTAGGTAGTGTTCCAAGCACTTTCATTACTACAGGAATTAGTTCTACATTCATGTTCCATAGCTTTTTCAGCTCTCTAGCCGGATCCTGGTACTTTTCAATCTTTTCAGTTTCTTTAGAGTCCACTCTTGTATCATATAGAACAGCAAAATAAAAAATTTGACACTTGCTATTCTTCTCTATAACAATATGGTTGAGTCTTTATTATGAATATTATTAGTAATATCATTAATATTAATAATATTATTAAACAAAATGATTGTAACTCTTCCAATATTTTTCAACAGCCAAGTGAAGAGTGATTTAAGAAAAGAAAAAAAAAACAGTGTTTGACAGTGTTAAACAATATTAAAACAGTATGTCGGTCTGTCAAGTTATTTAAAAAGATTTTTCAAGTATAAAAACATATAAATCTACAGTTATACGTCTTTGTACAAATGATCATCTTTGTAATGAAAAACAGCTATCCTGCTAATGAACACATCAAAACGAATGAAACGCTGCTAGTGTGAAGTCTTGCAACTGAAATGATTAATATGATGGTGATCTTGTTCATCATGGAATTTTCCGTGAGCTGATTAGTTACTAAGGAATTAATCAAACAGCTTAGTAGAAATCGTATGGAACTCTCCTGTCATTCTGTTTTTTCTCCTGTTCATTATTAATAATAATGATAATCATCTTAAAATTGTCCCATTATCATAATTTACACATCATTGTTAAAATATCATTGATGTCACAATCATTCTTGATTATATTCATTGTTATTATTACATTGAACATCATCTTTCAGTGTAATTATCCTTATTTGTGATTCTCACGGCTGTCTTTGTTTTCACTGTTATAATCTTAAGTGTGATTGTTGTCCTCACTTTTAATGTTTTCTGTCATGTTCTTTGCCATCATTAAAAATAGTTTTATTTGTTTTGTTATTGTCTCCATACTGTTTGTCACTTTGAATGTTATTGTTATCACTAACACTGTTGTGTGCTGACCACTCATGTTTTTGTTGTTTTATTCTGATGTTTATATTTTAAATTTCTTATTAATTCACTTATTCCAACATTCTCTTCCTTTTGATCCCAGTTCTTTTTTCCTCCATTTATTGCCTTACAAAAATAGATTCTGTCAAAATGTTTTCTCTAACAAATATGTAAATCAATGTTTAAGTATTAAAAAAAAAACAATAGTTACTTTACTGAGATGTTTTCACATATTTTTTGATTAATTTCAGTTTAAAGAGGAAAACAAAACTAAAAATATAAAAAGTGCCAATAAATTTTTTTTTTCCCCTAGGAATTGAAAATAAAAATAAAACCGTATTATAAAACGGTATTATGCTTTGGCTGATTCTGTTAATTAAAAAATTTTTATGGATAGTATTAAGTATAAATATGTCAAGACTAATTAATTAGTACCAAGGCTTTAAAAATGAATACACACACAAAAACATAAAACAAAGGAGAGGAAGAGCAGGAATAAAAAAAATAGTCACTAGAAAGAAGTAGATTGGAAAAATCTAACAAAAAACAGGGAGCTAACCAGTTATTGCTTCTCACTCTTTAGAACTAATCAAGACTAAAATACATGTTCACAGTGACTAAAAAAGGGGAGGAAAAATACTATAGAATCAGCAGTATAAATCACAGCAGTTTACATTTAAACTCACAGCTATTCCTTTTGAGGAAAGGCCGCTTAGATTTAATATAAATGGTCTTCAGAATTCTCCGAGAGTAATCCGAATGTGCTTTGTTGATAATACTGAAAAAAATCTCTAGTAAAAAAAAAAAAAAAAAAAGATGCAATTTGGAAGTATTCACAAGCATACACAAATTTTCATACTGCCCTCAACAATCTTAATTTAATTAATATACAAAATAATTATAATTACTCAAATCTTTCTTTAAACTTTGTTGATTAAGCTTTGAACCATTCTAAGTTAAGTCTGTTTTAGAGATTGTTTTCAATATTTTGAGTAAGTTTTTACCTCAAGAAAGATTTCCAAAAATGTTTGATTTTATTTTTTTAACAGTAAGAATTTCAATTTTTGGGGACTTGGTTCTTTGAAATCACTTTGTGCAACAACGTTCATTAATCAGTACCTTTCATTTTTCTGGACAAGCTAACAAAAAAAAAAATCTGTCAATTTCATAAAGACTGATTCATTTATTAAATATTGTAAAAAATTTATTTAGATTATCTTTGTTATATTAAGGTGTTGAAAATTATATTCTTGTAAAGCTTAAAAATGTATTTACAGAGAAAACATTTTGATAAGACATTTTATATCAGTAAGAGTGCCTCATAATAAAATGGATGCCTTGTTTTTCTTATACTCCAAAAAGAGTGTATGTGTATTACTCTTGATAAAATCTTGCAGTGTTAACCATCATGTATATAGTCTTTCCATATTTCCTAATATTTTTTGATGTAAGGTGTAGATAATGTAAACATTTTGTCTTTTTGTGAAGTTTGAGGGCTGACTCATTGATGAATAAATGGATTACATGTACTATATTTGGATTTGTGCACAACTTGGAAAAGCTTTTCTTTTTATTCCTCAAAGATGGTTTTAACAGATGGTCAGGAACTTCACATGACCTTAATCCTGCTAAGAATATTGGAGCCATCGTGTCCACTTGCACTTGTTTAAAGGACAAAAGCATTATCACTAGGATGTGATTAGTGAAGTTTTCGAGGAAATAAAAAGCAAACAGATGTTCAGAAATCTTTCCTGCATTTAAAATTAAATTTGTGAAAGCTTCTTATAGGAACTTAATTAAAAAATATTGATAGTTTATTGATTTGGTGTTGCTTTCAAAATTGTTGGTTTTATTATGAGACATCCTTTATCATTAGGAGATGATGACTAGATTTGTTTTTGAATCCCTATTATAGCCTCTACCTTTTGCTAATTTTGATAGATGCAATAGTTTTAAGTATTCCTTATTTATATTAAAAGAATTATTTTATGCTAATATTGTTGTTATATGTATTCTTGAAGACTCTAAGGTATGAGTCCAAAATGCAGCAATGTATCAGGTTGTTAAACATGAAATTGCTAATTTATTAACAAGAATAAATAATGAAAATATTAAATCATGGCTTTTTATACATTTTATTCAACTTTGGCAACTTGTGATCAGTTTTGTTTAGTTATTTTTTTTTTTAATTTTTTTAAATTCTTTGTATAAAGAATCAACTTCATTGAAGATGTCTTCACTTTGTTCCTGATTGGAGAACATCTTTTCTGTGAGCTATTTTAGAAATTTTTAATTAATAATGCTTATTAATGAAAAATAGTGTGTATAATAAATTCAACTGGTTTAGCTTGAAAAAAAAACCCTCATTTTTGCATCATGTTAGGTAGCAAACTAACATCCTTTTTGTTCACTAAGCTTGATGTTATTTGAGTTTTGATTGTACAATTTCAAATGTTTTACATAGCAGTGTGCATTGTGTCAACTTTTGTAGGAATTTGATATATCAAATTACTCCTGTTTCATTAGGCATTCACTATAATTTGTCTTAGGATTATAGTTAGATTTCATTAACGTTTCAGCTTTTCATCTGCATTATGTAGATTTGCAGCATTTATTATTAAAAAAAGTTCATTTTTTTATCATAAGTACTGTAACAAAGTGAAAATGGCCCAATTTTATACTGTTGAATATAATTAATGCAGGTATCTATAAATATTATTGTTTGGACTAATCATCCTTGTCGTTATCATCTTAGAGTATATTCTTGTGCCTTCTTCAGGTGTCTGTTTATACAGTTAATCTTCAGGGAATTTGGGATTAAACTCTTTATTTAATCTATAAGGAGTTGGAGATTGTTTCAATGTCCATGTATAAAGATATCTCTTTTTCTTTCTTCTTTTTTTTTTTTTTTTTTTTTTTTCTTTTTTTTTTTCTTTTTTTTTTTTTTTTTTCTTTTTTAGTACTACTCGGTTACTGTTATCACTTACATTGAGTCTGTACTAACCATCAAAGGGATTGAACACACTATTACAATGTCACTAAATTAACATTTTAATCCATTAGGCAATTGTCTGAAAAGATAGAAATTTATTAATCTTTATTTTCTGTACAAATAGGTTTTGCAACTAATTTTTACTGGCAAGTCAAAATAAAAAAAATAAAAGCTATCAGTATTCTAAGTTTCAATATTTCAAATGTGTGATGAAAATAATTGTTTTAAAAGTGCAACACCTTTTCTTAGTTATAAATATACATATAGTTATTTCAGCACTTTGAGTTAGAATTCATATTTATTTCAGTTAAAAAAAAAAAAATTACATGCAACAACTATTAATAATATTCAATAATAATTGAAATAAAATCTATTACACAATTTGTTAATTATTCTTAAATAATTTAAAATGGTTTCAGATGATGCATTGTTTGTTGCAAGTTCTCTAACAGACAGTTTTCTTCCACATTCTTCAAATCTTCATCTTTTGATGGTTTTTGACTAATTTCTCTGTTTAGAATCCCTGCTCCTAGAATTATTGATCAGTTTTATTGCCATTATGCCATAGCTTGAATAAAACATTCATGTTGAAAGGTTTTCAATATTTTCTTTCAGAGCTAATAAAAATTAATGCAATGAAACTTACTAAACAACCATCAAACAGCTTTAAAAATGAATGAAAAGTGATGTTTTTCAACATGCTAAGTTTAAAACAAATTAGCAATTTCATACTGAGCAACCAATATTTTAAAACAAATGTTTTGAATTGGTTTCAGTTTTTACAGAATATCCATTTATTTATTTATTTATTTTTTTTTTTGATGTAAAATATTTTTTCTTATATTTTAATATTGCTATACTTTTTTTTTTTTACTTTATATAAAAAAAACTGTTGATGAAAAAAGGTCTATAGCACTTTTTTAATGTTACTTTGAACAATTTTACTGGACTAATTCGTATCTTATATTTTGAAAATTTGCCTTCTGTTAAAATGCCTTATTTTCAAACAAGCAAATAAAAACTATTTCTGGTAGGGTATTTTTTAAATAATAATAATCAGTTTATTATCTAAAAGAGAATATGTAAATCTATTATACAAAGATTATAAAATACATTTGAGTAAAAAAAATATATCCATCTTTTGTTAGTATGCACTAATTTATATAAAATGATATACAGTTAAAAAAAATTTTAAATGAATTTTCAGAAACAAAATAATGCATTTTTGTAATTATCTTTATTCTAAAATTAGGTTCAGAATTAATTTAATACGTATACTTTTTCATTTTAAAGATTTAGTAAATTATATAAATTAGTGTAATTTTTGTGAAGTTTTTACTAATTTATGGCCAATTAATAGTTGTTGCATGTAATTTTTTTTTTTTTTTACTGAAATAAATATGAATTCTAACTCAAAGTGCTGAAATAACTATATGTATATTTATAACTAAGAAAAGGTGTTGCACTTTTAAAACAATTATTTTCATCACACATTTGAAATATTGAAACTTAGAATACTGATAGCTTTTATTTTTTTTATTTTGACTTGCCAGTAAAAATTAGTTGCAAAACCTATTTGTATAGAAAAAATATTTTATTCCTTTACATAAATGGATATTTACTTATTTTCTTTTTTTTTTAAAAAAAAAAAAAGAAAAAAAAAGAAAATTTACACCAAGTCACATGGTGACAATAGTTATACATTAAGTTAGTATTACTAATTTGTAAGACCAGCTTAACTGTTGTATCTGAATTTATATAATTTAGTTTCAAAACATCAAATAGTCCTGACCCCTAGAATGATGACCTTTCTGACATCATCTTGTGTACCCATCTTTTGTTATCATACTTGGATATATTTTAATTTATAACCTTAATATATCATTGTATACATTAAATACTGAACACCTGATATTTCCGTAATATAATTAACCAATTTTTCCAATATTTTTACTATTTTTTGTTAATATTTCTTTTTAAATTTATTCATAGATTTCTTTATTCAGTGTATACTTATTAAAAAAAAATGTACCAATTTATAGGTTAAAGATTATATCTTATGTAAGTACTTTTTAACCATTACATTGTGAAATACAGTGTGGCAAAGAAAGGTAACTCTTAGTCTTCTATTTAAAAAAAAATACTTGATAATGTTTAATGGTTTTTATGAACAAAATAAAAAGTATCAGCTAAGAAAGTAATAAAATTTTGAAAGGGGTAAATATAAGTTTTCTATGAATTTGCTCTTTATATTTCAGGTTTTTAAAATATTGCTTAACAGTGGTCATTTTTTTTAATAGTAAACAATGGATTAATAAGTTTGTAGCTTGATATGTGGACGTCAATTAATCTGGAATTTACACTGTATATTTTTGAACCTGTTATCAATATTAACTACTGGATTATGTTGAAAAATAAATCTGTTGTGGGAAATAAATACATTTTTACATTATTAGTCTATAGACTTCTTCATGTACCTAAATAATTATGTATCAAGTGTTGATAATATAAAAAGCATCAAACAGCAATTGCATTGTTTTACAAACATGTATTTTTGTTTTTATGATTAGCATTTAATTTTCTATTATTTCAGTTTTGTAAACATTTGATCTTTCTATTTTTCAGTCAAACAGTGTTGATAAACGGCATGCTGTGGTCACCTTTGACCATTACGTCAACAAATTTAAGATTAAAGATCTAAGCACAATACATGGGGTAAGTTTTTGTTTCACTTTCATATTTCCTTCACTTTTTGCATTCAGTGTAAAGTGGGTCAGTTTGATACTTAGAAGTAAAGTTTCTTGCAGTTAGACTATTAATTTACTCCAAAGTGTTTCTGTGATATTTCTCTGCATTTGCATGGCATTAGTTATTTTCTTTTATCTGGAAAGCTGTCCTGACAATTGAACTGAAAAATCATTCTCTTTTATGTCAGGATTGCTTTAGAAGGACAACTGAAATATTACAAGATATTTATATAACCCAACTTGAGAGGGACTAAAAGCTTTGTCTGTTTTTTATAATGTCTCCAAGAATTTATTTAATGTAAATTTTTTAAAATAAATAATTTTTTTAATAAAAAATATATAGAAAAATAGAATTTATAAGTTTTTGTTTGGATAAATTTATTAATACTATTAATATGAACCATAACCTCTGAATAGGTGTTATTTAAAGAATATAATTTTAAACTAAAATGTTTCAAAAGTATGTGAATCAACTGTGATGAAATTTATTATTTGCTATTTTATAAAGATGAAAAGAAATTTTTTTATTCATAAATTTATAAAAAATGTCTGTAAACAAGAAAATTTAAATTGATAAATGTAATTATAAATTTTGAAAAATGCATTTTATTTATTTTTAACTGTACTTGAATTAATTAAATCTCAGTGGACCAACATAATAAAATAAGAGATACGACTTTTAGAATGACCCTTGTAATATATAATTTTGGTATGTATAGATGATTAACTAATTGATGTGATGTGTTCTTGAACACAGTCACATTGGCCACACTCATCTAAACCAGTGGTTCCCAACCAATTTTGGGGCATGCCCCACTTTGGTATTTCTAAAATTCTGGTTGCCCATACTCCCATAATATTTAAGTCTTACATATTCAAAATTTTACTGCAATTCACATGAAGGAAGCTTAAAAGGCCATTAACTTGGTCTCTGAACAAGCCTCTGAAGACCATGGCATCCATGAAAGAGAAAAATTAAAAAAAAAAAACCCAAAAAGACAGTTAAATACATATAGTTTCCAAGTGTAGTTTAGATGTGGTGCAAATCCAAAAGTAGGGGGTACCCAGTGAGGTTCAAACTCACTACTCGGTCATAATTGTTCTAGCAAAACGAGCTTGCTAACCATTACACCACTTCGAGGTGCCCCAGTTTCAAAACACATAATAGAGAACTGAAAGGCAGAAATATAAAATATTTGAATGAAAGCTTATTCTGTAATATAGTAAGTAAGTAATAGTAAGTTGAAGGGTGCACATCCTATGCATACCCACCAAATTATTACCATGCCCAACCAGTGGGGTATGTGCAGTATGTTGGGAATCATTGATCTAAACCATTCTTATCTCTTTAAAAACAAGGAACCTCCAATATGTACATTGTGCCATGAACCATCAAGCACATAGACTGTACTGACTTTAACCATATCCAGGGAAAAATTCTATGAATTCTAAGTCATGAATGAGCTTTTTAGACAAACCAACTGAAGTAACATCCTTAACTGTATAAAACAGGTGAGGTACTATACAAAGTTGTAGTGCCTCAAAAAAAAAAAAAATTTTTTTTTTTTTTTTTTTTTTAAAGTATTTCATCCAAAGCAAGGCAGGAGTGCCACTAGCATGCAAGAGGTTACAGAGTGAAAGTGAGAGAAAAGAAGGGTGTTTGAGGAAAGGATAAAGAAAAGAATGGGGATCAAGATCAAGGCATCATAAGATATTGATTGACATTATATTTAAATTTTTGAAGATTATAGTTATCAGGGAAGCAAGTAAGAGGAAAGAAGTTCCATTGTCGGGAAGTGCAAGTGAAGCTGTTGGAGTAGAAGAGGCAGTTACATTTAACTGTTTTGACAGTAAAAGGGTGGAACTGAGATGCCAACCTAGTAGCATGTTTAAATTCATGCAGTTGGGGAACCAGTGAAAATAGATCATCAGAAGAGCATTTGCCATGAAAATATTTGTTGAGGGAAGCCCATAACATGTCTGAGAAAGTGATTGGAGTCAGGATACCAGGTCAGGACCGATCACATTGGATATCCGTCTTTGGATTTTGTTGAGAACCTCAAGATGAACAGTGGGGTTACCAGACAAGCAAAAACTCAACTCTAAAGAAATTAATTACAAACTTTCTTACAGATTATAAATATGCTAAGTAAAGTATTTGGCATTAAGATTATCTACAGAGATTGATGTGTGTTAAACAAGAAAAACAAAGGAAATCATGAACACACAGTTGTTATAGGGATTAACTAATTGATATTGGTGTATGTTATTATTGAAAGATAAAATTATATTTATTGGTGGATATTGTTATTCTTCTTTTTTTTTCATTATGAATTACTTCAATTTTACATTTTCATAAATTATCAACATTAAGTCTGCTTAGTATTCAAAGTTTCACTCACTCCTATTATATATAAAAAAAAAAACATTGACATGTACATTAACCATCTGTTAATGTTTAATTTTTGTTCTATTGAATTGAGAGAATGTTATGTAGAGTGCACGTGACTTCCATTGCTTAGTCATCTGGTTGCATACGTTAGTTCTAATAAGGAAGCTATGAAGTAGGAATTTTTTTTTTAGTAAAGCTTTTTTATTAAGCAGTTTTATAGTAAACAATCATTTGTATGATAATTATGTAGTAAGACATTTTTGGTATTTTAACCAATATATAATTATTTTTCATTTTTCCATAGAGATAACATTACTATTCTCAATTCAAATATATATATTTTGTATCTTATATAATCAGAAATATTGTTCTTTTATCAGGAACACCTGGTGAGCAAATATTTTATTTTTTGATCAAGTATATTTAAATACAAATACAGTATTAAGTTTGTGTACTGCCCACTTTTTATTACTTAACTGTGTTTTACTTAACTAATTTTTTTTTTTTTATCAGAAAAAAATCTGTTTTATAGATACTGTATTCTCAGTAAGCAAATACACAACATAAATCTACTACTGGATTTATAACAGATTCTCTTGTCACAAATGTAAAATTTGAAAAGTTTAAAGTATTTCCAAAATTTAATGGTATCAAATTTACAAATATTAATTTTCTTTATAAAAGATTTCATAAGGTGTAAAATTTATTTTTAATGTTTAAATTTTCATACTTAATTTTATGTTAAAAGAAATTATGAAATTTATTAAAAATTGGCATTATCAGATAATTATTTTTCTGTTAAAAAAAAAGATTAAAACGAGTTAACACATGCACGCATATTAATGTGTATTTGGGCTGCAACCTTTCTTTCATGCATCTTTCATTGAAAACTGCCAACAAGGTATATTTAATTAATCTTTTATTAAGTTTTTACAGCATTTTAAGAGTTTTTCATTTTTCAGGGGTTAAAGAATATAGGAATTGTCTGTAGTTATAATTGTTCTGAGTGCTTTTAGTTAGTTCTATAGACATTATCATGGATGTTGATTTGGATGGTGAATTTCTGTGTTGACTTCTACATAGTAGTTTAGTTGTATGAAGTACATACAGTGGGTGTTTTATGCTTTTTGGAAGTCACATGCTATGTGTGGCTAGTTGACCTGGGCATCACTTATATTTTTTAGAAAACTTTTAACACATTGTCTCCACTGCTAAATAGTGTAAGATTGGTATTTAATAAGCAATACCTCCCTAATGATGAGTTGTATACAACTATGTGACCTGAAAAGAATTTTTGTGTTATTGACTAGAATTTTCCTTAAAGTTCCTTGTAAATTATGAATTAATAATTAATGGATTTTCATCTAAACTTTAATACAGGGTAAAATAACTGTTCCCTTATGTTATTATTAATCATACTCTGCTTTGCAAGGTGACATGTAAGATGTCTACTTAAGGAGGTAGTGGTGTGTCCAATATAGGTCATTGATTTTTGGCAAGTATCATAATCTTGTATTGGGCATTGGAATTGGTATGCTATATTGGTCATCACTACTTTAGATTTGGTGAAGTTATTTCGGTTGGTGATGATGAGGTTTGTGGTCTTCATTTTTCTATAATATATTATGAACTTTGTATGTACAGCAGAAATTTGGTGTTAATGATTTTCCTTAGCAAATTCAACCTGCAGCAGGTTGCAATAAAAGATGTTTTTGTGGTGTTGTATTTTTTTTTTTTTTTTTTTTTCCTGGCATCATGTATTTTTTGTAAGCAGAATTTTATTTACTTATCAATGACATAGTTGGGAAAATCATTGTTGACTAGTGTTTGTTTTGTGTTTTAGTTTGCTTAGAAATATCCTTTCAGAAGTAGAATTTTGGTATGCTCTATTTACGAAGTTTGTTTTCACAGCTATTTTATATCTTTCCAGGCATTGGCTATCATAGTTTAGAACACAAGAGTTCATACTAATGAGTTTTTTTTATACAAGTAATGATTTCCTTGGATTTTATATCTATCTCCACTTTGAGGAATGGGATCTTGTTGTGTACTATGGGTTCATATGTGAATTTTAGTGTTGAGATTTTTTAAAATCTATATAAATATATATACATACACACCCATAAATATGTTCTGTTTATACATTATTTTTATAGATACAATTTATTTAAGTAAGTGTTCTGTTTTTAATGAAACTATTAATTACATTTACCAGCGTAAATATTTGAGAAATTTCATAGAAAATATGTATCCTCCAACAGGAATCGAACCTGTATTCCTATACAGAAATCATCATTTAACCTGATACGCTGTACTATTTAGCTGTGAAGAAGTGTGTGGTTAGCAAAGTCCAAATTACGGTTCATAAACACCCTATTGTCAAAGATTGTGTGTTTATAAACAATAATTTAATAAATTGTTAAGTCACATGGTTTTTATAATGTTGTAAATATAAAATTATTCTCATCAATAAGCTATATGATAGAAGAATAGTGTTTAATATCTTTGTCAATTCTCAAGAATAAAGAAAATGAATAAATCTCTTTTCATGTTTGGGTTTTATTAAAATTCTAATCATCATTTTTTGAAAACAAACATTACTGGGGAGTCACCAGTATATAGTAATAGCAGTTTCAAGAGAATATCCATCCTTTTAACACATCATTTTTTTTATAAGCATGAAGTTTAAATATTGCCAGAAAACTATTCTTTACCAGCACGTTTTGTCCACTAATGTACTTTATCAACACAAAAGACATTTACCTTCATAAAGTCCTCAGCGGATGAAACCTGTTAGTAAAGAATAGTTTTTGTTTCTTTATCCATGTATGTGTGCATACACACACACACTTATTACTATAACTGGTTATTTTTAATTCATTTATATGTTTGAGTAGACACCCTGTTCTTTTAAACAGTGAAATTAATGTCCACTGGCCTAGATCAAGAAGTCCTTACTAATGTAAAATATATCTACATTTAGTAAAGATTTCTTAAATTTTGGCCCAGTTGACATTAATTTCACTATTTAAAATAACATGGATGCCAACTCAAAAATGTGTACACATTAAAAATAATGTTAGATTAAAAATCCATTCCCTATCATTTCATTAACACTGGTATTGATTTCTGATCACTGACAATTACTTTCTGATTCACAATGTAATTCCATATTAAGGCAATTAGCAATGTATTCGTATTATATGCATTAATTCTATCATTCATGTTTACATTAATTCCTTACTATTGATAATTCCTTTCTTCTTGATTTTCAAAATATTATTATAACAAAATAATGAGAATGCATTTATATTATATAATTGACCTTTTTAAATGTTAATGTGAAAATTTTTATGCATCAAGCTTGAACACTCAACAAGTATAGGCTATTCTTTTATGAGGAGAGCCAAATATATCCATAGGCAAAATTCTTGCTAATATAGACTTTGTGAAATAAAATATGATGGCCAATATATTTACAGTTCATGACATTAATATAAATCATTTTCTTTCCTTTTGGTAGGATATGTCTAAAAGATTTTGCATGTGCATACACAAAATATATATTATTGTTATGGGCATTATTTTTAGTGAGTACATGTTTGTTTGGGTAGACACTCCTGTTATTTTAAACAGTGAAATTGTCAACTTACTTAGATCAAGAAATTCTTACTAAAGAAAAATGTCCTTCCCAACAGGAAACAAACCTGTATTCCTCTTTACCATCAGGGAAACTACTTTAGCCAAAATGTGCCCTAACAATTAGACCATAAGAATGCATGACAAATCAAGACTCAGTTACCTACTTTAGGAAGTCACATCTCTTGTCGGGGCCCTTTGAAGTCTATATCTGTCAGCTTTATTTTCATACCTGAAACATAAAATAATTTCATATGGATTTTTTAATCGGACATTATTTCATATAATAAGTGTTAATTTTAGTGGATATAATACACATATATGTTAATGCTTTAGTAATTTTTTTTTCTGTCCAAACTAAAATAATTGATACATCAATAATACCTTTGTCATATGTCATTAAGAATTCAAATGTATTAAGAAAATCATGAGTTCTGTTATCTAATACCTACCTGGCTATTTTGTTTATAGTGGTTGGATAAAGGTATTTTAGTTTTAGATTTAATTATAATTGGTTGTGAAAGCTTATTTATTGTTTGGCATCGTAATTTGCTTATTTTATCAATGCTATTAATGTTTAAAAATTTTTTTATCATAACCTTGTCTTTGTAGTGCACAATATAAACTTCTATAAATGTATGTACTTACTAGCAATTTTAGCAAGAAAAGTTGAATAAGCAAGCTAAATTCTGGGGTAGCCTATTGCATTCACTTTAATACAAACACTTCTGTGAAAGGCATAAATTCATTTCTTTTCCATTTAGCTCTAGGTTAAATAATAGTCCTTCAGTCTAAAAGAAAGAAAACTCTAAATTCAAAACTATGGAGAAGGCAACAGGAAACCACTCCACTATCTTTCCCAAGAATGCATGGCAATTCAGATAATCATTTCTCTCACAGACATACCGTTGACTCTCTCAGTCTTTTTTACAAATACTTTCATGGTAACTGTTCCGATGAACTGCTTTCACTGGTTTCCAGACTTCATGAATTTAAGCATTCAACTAGGCTGACATCTCACTCTTACCCTTTCACTGTCGAAACTGTTAAATGTAACCATCTCTTCTTCCCCAATAGCTTCATGTCTTGCACTTCTCACCTGTGGAACTCTCTCCCCTTTTCCTGTTTCCCTGATAGCTATAATTTCCAACTATTCAAATGTAATGTCAATTGACATCTCCAGATTCTTTGATCTATCCCTTATCCTTCTCTTCATTCTTTCCTCTATCACTCCTCTTTGCTCTCACTCCAACTCTTTGTAACCCCTTGCGTGCTATTGGCTTCCCACCTTGCTTGGGGTGAAACCCTTTAAAAAAAAATAAACGTCAAGAAAGGACATGGCATTAAAAAAATGAAAATAAATTATTTTATAAGAACAAACTTACTTTTAGGATCACTGTTAATCATTAAATATTATAAATCAAAACAGTTTCATCAGATTGAGACTTTAATCAGGATGTCATGCATGGTGCCAAACCTGTCCAGAAATATTTAAACTATTATTGTATGCAACTGCTTTCTAAGATCAAAGCTTAAAAATGTCTTTGAGCAAGTTTAGACCAAGTCTTGACAATGTCCATCCTTCTTTGAACCTTGTGGACTGGCACTACAAAATCACAAAGTCAACCAAATACCACAAGCTACATTACTTGATGACTTTCCACTGTTTGGCTGATATGAGATCTGTTGATTATTGTGTTATTTGTTCATGGGTCCGACTAACATTTGTTTTAGTTTGTTTTGTTACAATCTTTAGTTAGTTTTCTGGACCCCACCCCCAACCACCACCACACTCATTTCATGATTGATGAAATTTTTATGTATTTTATTATAGACTTTCACAAGATTTTTATACTACGGGGTGTTTTGTAGGTCCCCTGCGAATGTGTGGTATTGTGGTATATGAGGTTTTGTGTGGTGAGAGATGTGTTCTTGTGGTAAATGGATAAATTGTATTGAATGGATGGGTCGTAATTGTGATTGATTAGGATAGTTAGCAGAGACCAGCATTTCCTCTTTGACCTTGTGCCACAATTACTGTATATTTCGGTAATAAATATTGGATAAGTTATTGTTTGTTCCTGCGGGACCTGTGTTTGATTACCTGAACCAGGGATTTGAACACTTACTAAGATGACAGTAATAAATGTATAACAAACTCTTACATCTACTACCCCCTCATCAGATACAAAAAAAAAATCTTAGTATACTTAGTATAATAAAAAAAATACTAAAACCTAGAATCCTTGAGTAATCTTAGTTTCAGGAAATTAATCTATAATTTATTCTAAATTCAGTAGTGAAGTAACTGTTATTTTTCTATTTTCAAACAGATCAATTTCATTTCTAACAGGTTTCCATTATTTTCAACCAAGTAGCAAACAGTTTCTCATACATTAAATGAAAGCAATTTATGAACAAAAAATTATTTATAACTAGTAGGACCCATGTAAATGCCACATATTTACTAATAAACTTTTTAATGCTGCACTCTGTATTTTATAATATATAAATAGTTACAGATAGTTATAAAAAAATGTAATATAGTATCTTATAAAAACACTGACATGTACTCAATAGATTGTCACAAAACATGATTTAACATCTTATTACAAACAACTGTTTTTATCTAAGATGACACACCCACCAATTCCTGTGTTGCAGTCTTTGTGCTCCTTTTGTTTCTCTCTCTCTCTCTCTCTATATATATATATATATATATATATATATATATATATATATATATATAATCTTTTTATTTACCTCTTGACCAAGCATGTTAATCTATATAATGCATGTGAATGTCAGTGTATCACTGTGTCACACTCTTCAACTTTATTCCTTGAGGCCATAGCCCAACATATACCATTTTGGAAATAGGCCAGCTCTGTGAGTAAACTAAAAACATTCTGTGTTGGTTCTGGACCTGCAATCCTGAAATTTTGGATTTCCAACTTTTTGTTACTGCAATTTGTTGAAACCTTGTGTAAGTGGAAACATTGCCTCTTACTAGTTGATTACTGACCAAAAATCAGTTCCATTCTTGTGTGGTGAACAGGTATTTTTCAGCGTGTCCAAGTCATTACCAAATGTGACAAAAGGTGGCAGTTTAGAGTGGGTTTGACAAACAGGAAATATGAAGATTGCAAAGATTTAAGCTAGGATGTCATTTTTATTGTGTATTTTAACAAACAAAACTGTTCTGCTATGACAGTTTTTAATATCTTTATAAACCATAAGGAGTGGGGGTGACAGAATAACATGATTCATATGGTGAATGGTTCATTACTTGTAAAGTAAAAAATTTGCCCTTCCTAGATAAGATCAAAATAAAAACTTGCCCTGTATATATTGAGATAATGCCATGATTTTATTTATTTTATTTTTTCATCCAAAATCAACTATGTTGTTAAAGCAAAATAACCTTTTGAAAATCTGAATATTGATTTTTTTTTTTTAAGAACCTGTTGCTGACATAAAGAAGCAATGAATACAAACTATAATTTAACAGGTTTTCAATATGACACCTCATGCAGTAATTGATAATGTATGTTGATTGTTTTGCATTTTTGGAGTGTCTGCATATATTCACTCAGATCAAAGATTTTAATTGGTAAACTTTAACAAATGTATCTGCAAAAAAAAACTATCCAAATTGTTTTTTTTTCTCTTTACATCAATATTAACTGTATACTCCCTCTTGTTGTTACATTTATTAAACTTTAATTCAGTCATTTATTCAGTTAGAATATTTGTTTAATTACAAAAATAATTTGATATTCTACTAATTTCACATATGTCAATTCTTGAGAAAGAAAATGAATAAATTAAACTTGTGAATTTAATGATAGCAATTGTAAGAAATCAAGTGTCAGTAAAATGTATTTTTCAAAATTTATAATTAGTTACTCATCACTGTTTATTCAGAGTTTCTTATTCCATAATTCAGACATTTTTTTTTTCATTTTTTTAATAAAAAAATTTTCATCATTATTTCTTTATAATATGGTAAAAAATAAATCTTACATTGTAGTTGGTTCATATATTTTTATAACCTTGTAAATATGAAATTATTCTTGTGAATAATCTAATATTGTTTCACATTTTTATTATCAGTTTTTTCAAGAAATATTTTATAAATCCTGTTTCATAAGTTTGGGATTTATTAGAATTCTAAAACTAGCTTTTTAAACAATAAAAATTACTGGGGAGTATATAAGTTTGCAGAAAAAAAAATGTCCTTTTGACACAATGATTTTTTTGCAGATATTTTTTTTGTTACTTTGCCTAGTTGTATCATAAGTGAATACATTTCTATGCAAACATGACTTAGCAAATAGTTATTTGAATGCCTATAATCTGCAAGGGAATGGTTAAGTTGAAATGTACAAAGGCATAATGTAGAAGACAATATTACTAGCCTTCTGGGCCTGAAATTTAAAAGCTCTTCACTTCATAATGAGAGATTACATCACAAAATATTTTACTACCTGAAAATCTTCTCCTCCCATCCACCATAATGGCTGTTGCTTCCTTGGTGGTTGTCTGAACCTGGTATGATTTTAATAATGTCATATATGCCAGAATAAGTTTGAACTTTGTCACTGAGGTTGAACTACTTGAAACTAACCCAGAATATGCTCATATTAGTCTTGATGATGGATGAAAGACGACTGTATCACCAAGAAATTCAGCCCCTCTATGCACTCTGCTACCAAGCCTATACTTACTGAAACCTCTTGACTTATCACTGAGCTGGTAGATGAGAACATGGCAGTTGAAATTAATCAGAAAAGAAAAGCTGAGAATGAAGTGATTACAAATAGCCAGAATTGGTACAAAAGCCTCAGGTGCTGTCTATGAGTGAGTCAACAGAAGTGCCTGAGAATTTAACATTCAGACTGACTATCCAAGAACTGGTTCTGCCTGGTGCAATGATGTTACATTGTTCTGTGTTCTGTTTTGTTTTACTTTTCACTTTTTGTAAATGTTTAAAAGCAATTGTAAAGGTCTTTCTTTTTTTTTTTTTTTTTTTTTTTTTTTTAAACTGATACAAGATTTAAAATAAATTTTATTTTGAATTCCAGTAGGTAGGGAGGATGTTATATAAATGTTTACTATTACAGCTTCCTACTAATGTTGCTACTAGTATAAATATAGTTGGTGTGTAACAGTGTCCGGTAAATTCCTTCATATTGAAAATTGTAACTAATAGTATAAAGCTTACCAGTAAGATTAGTCAAATAGACTTTAATAAGTATTATTTTTAGTCATTTCACCCCAAGTAAGGTGATAAAGCCACTAAGACACAAAGGGTTACTGAGAGTAAAAGAAATTGGGAAAGTGTTATTGAGGAGAGAGAGAGAGAGAGCACAGTAAAAGAGACAAATGATTGATATTGCATTTAAATTTTTGATAGTTGACAGGAAAGCAAAAAGCCAGAAGAGTTTCACAAGCAAGTGTGAGAGAAGAAACTATTAACATAGAACTGACAGTTACATCTAGTAATTTCAACTGTAAAATGAGACCTGTCTGCCAATCTAGTACTGTGCTTAAATTTGTGAAGTTACCATACCCAATAGGAAAGCTCCTCAGAACAATTGCCATGAATGTATTTATAGAAAAGGCACAGTGAAGCTACATTATGGTGGTGAGAAAGTGACTAAATCCAAGATGCCTGATCAGGCCTGATACCATTGTAGATTCTACGTCAGATTTTATTGAGAATCTTTAAATGCAGACTTGATTACAAAATACAATATTCAATATAAATTGAACATGATCAATAAGTCTTGTTGCCTGACATTACCTGCATTTTGATTTGATCTGTGTTTATGAATTAAGTGCATTGGCAAGGAGGGAGATTAGGCTACATGCTTATTCATAGCTTGCTAATCATTATTCCAAGCACCATTATCTGCTTGGGCTGTTAGCGAATCTTTGTTGCAAATGCCTATTCAAACACATTTGTCTTTCTTCACATTTGTCTTTCTTCACATTTGTCTTTCTTCACATTTGTCTTTCTTCACATTTGTCTTTCTTCACATTTGTCTTTCTTCACATTTGTCTTTCTTCACATTTGTCTTTCTTCACATTTGTCTTTCTTCACATTTGTCTTTCTTCACATTTGTCTTTCTTCACATTTGTCTTTCTTCACATTTGTCTTTCTTCACATTTGTCTTTCTTCACATTTGTCTTTCTTCACATTTGTCTTTCTTCACATTCACATTTGTTTTCTTCACATTTGTCTTTCTTCACATTTGTCTTTCTTCACATTTGTCTTTCTTCACATTTGTCTTTCTTCACATTTCTTCATTTGTCTTTCTTCACATTTGTCTTTCTTCACATTTGTCTTTCTTCACATTTGTCTTTCTTCACATTTGTCTTTCTTCACATTTGTCTTTCTTCACATTTGTCTTTCTTCACATTTGTCTTTCTTCACATTTGTCTTTCTTCACATTTGTCTTTCTTCAACACCCACAGTTCCCAACTGTGGTTTACATTGCAACTCTGTTGAGAGGATCTTAGTTACAGTTTCTGAGAGCACAAAATCTGTTGTGATCAACTGTTTGAACATATCCAGTATGCTCAAACCCACAGTCTGGATGAGTTAACTTTGTGCTAGTGCAACCATCCTTATTAATATTCCTATATAAAGTTTCTTCTCTTGCACTTCTGTCTTTTTACTTTCCAGTTAACTTTAATCTTCAAAGACTTAAATTCAATGTCAATTGTATCTTTTGTCTTAAACTATAATAATTCTTAATCAAATATTCCTTCTGTGTTTATTGCACAGGAACAGAGCTTTATCCCTTACTTCTTGTTTAGAATATGGTTTACTGGTTCTTTCTTCCATGACATAATGAGTTTAACTGTCTAAACCTAAACTTTTTGATCTGACTGATCAATGGCTGCAACTTTTCATTATAAGGGTACCAGGTTGGCAATTTTCTGGTTGTTGCTTCTGATTGGTAGTAAGGATCCCAAACTCATTGATAGTACTTAGACAGGTTGCTCTGGTCAACAGTTATATAATATTGGGGTATTTTTAGTGCCATGTTAGACCTGGATAGGTGTTCCTGCATGTATTTCTGGTGGGCGATCCTAAGGTGACATTATACTTTAGTCTTAGCCAACTGTTGGTCAGTTTGCATTGCCATAGATGATAGGAATAATTATTTTGACCTTTTTCTTCTTAAAAGAAAATCTTATAATAGAATGAAAAGAAATATCTTTAAACCAGTAAACAAAAAAAATCACATACCCTCTACCCTCAACCTTTCGTTCTCCTATATATTCATGGCATTTGTTCCAATTTTTGTCTTGTAGAACTTTTTCGCTTGAAATGTTCTCCAAATATCTTTGCATTTTGTGAAACTAATTTAAATTCTTCTATCACTACCAATGAATTCTGTTTCAGGCTACCTTCCTCTTTGTTGAAAAAAAATTCTAGAATACATATGCATGGCCTTGGTCTTTATATTTGGGAAAATCTCCCAATTACAAGGAAATTATCTCTTGAGTTATCAGATGAGTCTTTCATGTATTTTTGATTTTCATTATTGCACTCTGTTAGCTACCTTTTTTTTTCCTTTATCACTCTCCTTCTTCTCAGGGCTGTAATATATTAAACAAAATTTCTGACACTAGAAATGGCTCTCTCTCTACATTCAGCTGTGAACATTTTTGTGTTTGGTAATTCTTATCCTTTTTCTGTTCTCTCTCCTTAATGTGTTTCTTTTTCTTATATTCTCTTACACCCAGTAATCCTTTGCATATTAGTGGCTTTATTGCCTTGTTTGTGGCGAAATGATTTAAAAAAAAAAATGTGAATCATTATTACAAATATATTAGTGCTATAAGACTGCTTGGCTGGTTGAAATAAAATTTTAAAAGAACCAGAAAGACAGTAAGAAAAAAAAAAAAAAAAATAACTTAACAAAATTTTTGTTTATACTTAATTTGAATTTAAAGTTTTTTTTTGTTTTTTATATTTTTGTTTTTTGTTTTTTATTTTTTTGTTTTTTGTTTTTTTGTTTTTTATATTTTTTTTTTTTTTTTTTGTTTTTTTATATTTTTGTTTTTATATTTTTGTTTTTTATATTTTTTGTTTTTTATATTTTTTTTTTTATATTTTTGTTTTTTATATTTTTGTTTTTTTATATTTTTTGTTTTTTTATTTTTTGTTTTTTTATATTTTTTTTTTTATATTTTGTTTTTATATTTTTGTTTTTTTTATTTTTTGTTTTTTATATTTTTGTTTTTTATATTTTTGTTTTTTTATTTTTGTTTTTATATTTTTGTTTTTATATTTTTGTTTTTTTATTTTTGTTTTTTTTTTTTTTTTTTATATTTTTTGTTTTTTATATTTTGTTTTTTATATTTTTGTTTTTTATATTTTTGTTTTTTATATTTTTGTTTTTTTATATTTTTGTTTTTTATATTTTGTTTTTATATTTTTGTTTTTTTATATTTTTGTTTTTTTATATTTTTGTTTTTTTATATTTTGTTTTTTTATTTTTGTTTTTTATATTTTTGTTTAAAGAATGTTATTTAAGAATCAAATTTGTTATAAAAAATTATAACCTACCAAAATTTTTGTTTATACTTCATTTGGATTTTTTTTTCTTTAAAGATTATCTTTCTTTTTTTTTTTTTTTTTTTTTTTTTTTTTCCAGACATTCATCAATGATCAGCGTATTCCTGAACAAGAATATGTGACACTTGAAGAACATGATTCCATACGTCTTGGTTATGATATCCTTTGAGAATATACTGACACAAATGCTGGAAGGCATGAAAAGTCTTTAGCAAGAAACCTTTTTGTTGATATCTTTAAAAGTATTTTTACATGTTACTTGATTGTTCATATCATAAAGTAGCAGAAAGCTTAATGCATTAATTTTATCATTTACTTGTATGAATTTAATCTTTTATTTGTATTTTTAGATTATCAGAATTCAAAGCCAAAATTTGTGTAAATCTTGTTATAAGCTGATTTTTTAAAAAATGGATCAATGATTTACAGGAGTGTGAATATGAGTCTCATACATCAGGATAAAATTTTTTCTAGTTTTTCTGAATTCAAAATTTCTAACTAGATTATTACAATCTAACTAATAATGCCCTTGAAAATTTCAATTTTCTATTTGAATTTTCTGATAGATACTATTTATTAATTTAATGACTAAGCTCTTTGAGAGTCCGACAAATAAAATACCTGTGGAAATTCCTCCATTGCCTTGTTAAATATTTGAGCTTAACAACTTTAAGAAAATATTGCAATAATACTCATAAGTATGAATGCAGGTCATTATTTAAAGAAGTAAGAGGGTACAAATAAAAAGATTAAAAACTAACAAGGTTTTCTATTTCACTAAAGCAGACATTAAATGCATGAGTGTGTTATTACCTC
This sequence comes from Acanthosepion pharaonis, assembly GCA_903632075.3. Taxonomy (NCBI): domain Eukaryota; kingdom Metazoa; phylum Mollusca; class Cephalopoda; order Sepiida; family Sepiidae; genus Acanthosepion; species Acanthosepion pharaonis. Next base: position 1,739,368 of record CAHIKZ030000258.1, read on the forward strand.
CCCTGTTACATTTTTCTCTTTTCTTCACTAAAACCAAACAGCTTCTCTGATATGTCTTTTTCTTTTATATCCTTGCAATCAAAACGGAACAATCCATTATTTATCTGAGGTAATGGCAGAGTATAATGCTAACTAAGGAACAAGTAGAATTATAATGATTTTATATTTTATTTTCTCTAGAAATGTTTCCTCATGTATACCATATAAATGAATAAATATTGATTTAGGCTTATGGCCACATCATATTGAAATATTGGTTCCCTTATGATAAACAAAGTAGAGCAAAGTTGAGCCTGGTCATTACCTTGATGGTTGAATAGTTAAAAAAAAAATTATATGAAAAACTTATATTCATTAAATAATTTTTATAGATATGTTCATCATAGAAAAAATTCAAAACATAAGTCTATCAAGTTAGTTGTCAACACTTCATAAAAAACATCCATCTTTGTGTAAAATGTTTTTCTGTGATATTTTAAGCTAAAAGTAATATTTATTTTAAATCAGATTAATTAAACTTTAAATCAACTAATATTCTTCAGTTTCAAGAAAGTATTTTATTTTTGAAAGAGTTTTTAATAAAGTGAATCATGTGTTGACTGATTCACTAATATGGCTGATTTTTAGCAATTTTAATGTTTTATTTTTTGTTTTGTTTTTTTAATCATAACATTCAATTTAAATTTGGTTTGAAATACAATAAAGTGTTTTGCTTATTGGAAATATTAAATTTAATCGATTTAACTTGAAATTAAAATAAAAGCTTCAAGAAAAATCTTTTCATTTTTAAAATGTGTATTTTAAACCTTAGGTATTGCTTTTCTTTTCATGTAAATGGATAAATAATATCATAGTATAAAAGAACAAGATTTAAATAACTTGTTTTAAGTAGCAAAGTCTTTCTATAACTTAACTGCTAATTTTTAGTTATGCAACTAATACTTTTAATAATTTCTGTTTAATATATATATATATATATATATATATATATATATATATATATTCAGTGGACTCATTTGCTGATTTCTATGTATGAGGGCCTAACAGTTCAGTTTTTCAGAACTGAACTGTCAGACTATTCGCACAGATGATTTGATTATCACGTTAAGGGAAGAACCAGACACTTTTTTTTTTTTTTTTAAAAGCACTGAGAAATGGTGCAAAGTGTACTACAAAGTTTTCCAAATAGTCCACTTCATTTTTGAACTTCAATTTTCTTTCTCTGAGAATGGTTGTCAGTCATAGTTAAAGAACCTAGTATGCTCTGCTATTTAACCCATACCTTCAGGGAGGAAGATATTGATTCATACCATTCTCAAGGGTATTTTATGCAAAAGTGAATCTAATATATATAATTAGTTTGCTTGATTGTATACTATAATTTTATGGACAGATACAGGAAGTTTTGGGGGGTATTTTTTTAAGGTAGTTTCTTAATATATTGAGGCATTTTGTAATGGGTATATTAATGTGTAATGATTTGATATCTAGCTAGCCATAATTTTGTTTTCTTTGTTTATTATATATATATATATATATATATATATTATATATATGTATATAATATCATGCAATCAGAATTAAGATGCCATTATGTAAATGATCATTTTCACCTTGTAAAATTAAATTTACAGGGTTTTTTCAAACAGTTTAATTTTACAAGATGAAAGTAATCATTTACATAATGGCATCTTAATTCTGATTGTATGAAATATATTGCTTTGTTTATTATAAAAAAAAAATGAGCTCTGTGTGTGAATAAGTTTTAATATTTTATATTGTGTTAATAGGACTCACTTAGATTATATACCAATAGCTTACTATATATATATATATATATATATATATATATATATATATATATATATATAAAGGTAATAAATCTGTTGGTATATAATCCAAGTGGATCCTGGTAATAAAATATTAAGACTGATCCACAAAAAGAGCTCAATGTATTTATCATTACAGAGCAGAAAATAATAAACAATACAATCCAAAATCACCTCATATGGGGGATAAGATTATTTCAACTGACAAAAAAAAATAATAATAATACTGGGGTTAAATAAGACTGACAATTTTATTTTTTCATTCGTTGAAATAAGCCTATTCCCCATATGGGGGTGATTTTGGACTTTATATTTATATATATATATATATATATATATATATATATATATATACTCACACATATACCTACATTTGGTGTGTGATTCTAGTTTTGTTGATTACTGAACTCATCAGGCACAAGAGATAGGTTATTGTTTATTTAAAAAAAAATATACAGATGCTCATGAAATAGATGCTGATTCATAGTTCAAAATTAAAATAGCACAAAAATAGTACTAAAGCAATACTGGGGTTTAAGTGCAGGAAATGAATATGTAGATATGAGTCAACAATAGAAAAAAAAAAGGGAAATTGAAGTATGCTTAAAATTTGAATGCTGGAAACTCTAGTCGCACACCAAACATAGGTATATGTGTATTTATTAATATATATTTCTTAGCTCTGTCTAATCACATTGAGCACTATTATGTTTACACACTCTTGGCTAAATTTGGTAATTATTTATTTGCTTACCAGCGTATGAATGCCAGCATATGCATATGCAGTCGCTAATATCTATATATATATATATATATATATATATATATATATATATATACACACACACACACACACACACACACACACACACACACACACACACACACACACAAACATTCCTTTGCCAAATGCCTCATATAAGTAGTTAGTTTTCATGTAGATCTATAATCAATAAAACATTCACATAATATTTTGAAAAATTATTTCTTAACAATTGCACCTCCACTGCTGTACCACATAGAACAGATGGATAAAGGTTCCCCAGATATTGAAGATGATCTCAATCCTTCTGGTAAAATAGCCATTTGGCCTTCAGAGGAACTTTTGAAAATAGCAGAATTGGAGGTAATTTTTAAAATTTTACTTTTAAAATTTCTTTTTATTTTCAGCAAAAGCTAAATTCATTTCAGATGTTCTTATATCATTGCAAGTGAGATGTCTTTATCTAAAAGCATCTTATTTTAACTCTTTATGTATTGTTTCTCATGATTTCAACTTTTTGCACATCATTACACTTCGTACAATCTTTCATCTGTCTTAATTGGAACTTATGTCAACAGCCTTTTGATCTCTAAAATTCTGTCCATTTTCTCATATGATGTTACTCTCATAACATTGTTATTAAAAGCTTCTTTTTAATTCCTGCATTCATTTCATTATGTACTTTAATTACATCACACTTGAATTTATTAATCAGATTTCATTGTTCATCTTTAGGTTTACTGTCATTTTCTCTATATATTTGGTTTATTTGTTGTTGTTATCATAAAAAAGATTCCTTAACTTGAAAGATTATCTGCTTTCATTTTCATAAGTTTTTATTCTTAACAAAAAGGAAGATACTTAAACAAAATCATATTTGTAAATAAAACCTTTCTTTAATATAAAGTATTATGTAATATTTGTTTTCCTACAAACATTAACTACAGACCATTTCATTAGTTTTATCTAATTTCTTTTCCTCATATGTTATAAAATCCTTTTATGAGGGTGTGCTGAAAAATTCATAGGCTGACTATGAAGGAGTGATGCTAGAACTATGAAATCTTGCATGTATTCATTTCAATTCTTCTTCACTATTTCTTTCCAGTTATACTGATATCTTGCTGTTCAAAAAGTCAGCAACAGCAGATATAAAGCCATCATTACTGCCATACTGGTTCCCAGCCATGTTGGGGAACAGATGATAGTCAAATCCTGAGAATAGGGTGGGTGATCAACTAGTTCAATGCCAGCCATACACAGCAACTATTGAAACCAAGAACTTGTGTGCTGGAGCACACAATGAAACAATACCTATTTCATCCATTTTCTTGGGCATTTGGTCTTGATTGCCTTTCCTAACTGCCTCAGCACATTGACATAATACTCTCCATTGATGGTGTGGCCCTTCTGAAGAGTCAATATACACAATTTCTTTTGCATCCCAAAATACAGAGGCCATTACCTTCTCTGCAGATGAAACAACCTTGGCCTTCTTTGGAGCAGCTAAGTAGTAGTTTCCACTGCATGGATTGTGCCTTTGTTCTTTGATTGAAAGTGATGAACTCAACACTTGTCCTGGGTTAGGAAATGTTCAAGGAAACCAACTGGATATGCCTCAAACAGTATCAGATTTTCCTGTGGCATGATCAGGCTGGTGCATTTCTGATCAGGCATCAGAAGACATGGCATTTTCCAAGCAGAAACCTTTGTCATACAAGTTCATTGTGCATGAGATATCCTACCAGCATTGGCTTTTGCACTGTTGATAATGCTGGAGCATCATCTAATGTAACAACCATGTTAGCATGAATGTCCTTGGGGGCTAAACCCTTTTTCTGCAGGTACTTGATAACACCACAATACCAAGTTTTATCCATTTTCAAAAGAAGTTGCTACTAGTTACATTTGAAGTTTTCTTTGAACAGTCAGATATCAGTTGACCTAGAAATAAACAATGCAGTTATTAATGAAGATGAAATTAATGCATGCAAGATTTCACAGCTCTAGCACCACTCGCTCATCAATTTTTAGCACACACTTGTATATCCTTTTATGTGTTATTATGTTGCTAAATTATGCTTCGAAAGTAATTTTTCATAAAAATTTAATTCTGTTTATTTGCATCATTTGATGGATTTATAAATAATAGAAATAAAATTGTTTAAAACAAATATTTTGCATATTTAAAAAAAATATTTATAAACATGTATTGTGGATTTTTTTTTTATGTAGGCAACAAATTAATCAAACTTTGTTGAAAGCCATTTTATTTTATAGATATTTGAACTAATTTTTCAGAAATTTTCATTTGAAAACCTTTGAAGAAACTTGGAATATAAAAATCTTGTAAAAACATTGCCTGGGGATGTAACAGTAAGAGATAGATCAAGTATTGACCATCATAAAGACTGAAAAATAAAATTGACAAAGATTATTGTTTAAGGTTGATGGACATTTTATTTTTTTTTTTTTTTCATTTTTTACGAATTGGTCAAACCCAAACTCAAACAAAATCATTGTTTTCAACCATTATGAGTCTACCGATTGAATAGAATTTTATTATAAACAATTGTCTTGTAAATGGAATTTTTAAAGCATTCTGAATGTAAAAATAAAGAAAAAAGTGTGCAAGACAATAAGAAACACTACCTGCCCCCAAAAAAGTGAAGTTTTGTTGAAATTGGTTGAAAAATGTAGGAAATCTGATCCCTTATATAAATGAACACACACACACAGCCTGGGTTTTTATAATAGGTATAACTCGATATGAGTTGTCCTCTTTTCATTCTCACGACAGTGATGCCTCTTAATCGTGTTTTCAAATTGATTTCGTGCAAGAACAACTGTTTTTCCAATTTTTGGCATTGTCAGAACCACCGCAAGGTAATTTTATGTAGTCCTGTGAAGTTTTGTTGAAATCAGTTGAAAAATGTAGGAAATCCGATCCAATATATAAATGTACACACACACACACACACACACAACCTGGGTTTTATAATAAGTATGATTTTTGATGCACCTACTTACTACAGTTGGACTTAGCATTAATTCTATCATTTAAACTTAATTGATTCTCTGCTTATATAGTTGAAAATAATATACATATTTTGAGTCTGATATTTATATTTGAGCCAAAGGTTAAAATTCCACAGTTTTTAATTTAACTGTAGTTTGTCTGAATTTCTAGGATGAGGAGTTATCATTATTTACACTATTTACTGGTGGACTATTGTCTTTGTTGTTGTTGTTAACACAGCATTTTGGCAGTTGTGCCTTTCTCCTACACCTGAAGGGTGGTAGCACCTGTTAGGGTTCCAGCTATGGGAAAATAATGAACCCCTCAACAAAAAAAACTATGAAAGTATAAAAATACATATTACTAGTAAAAATACCAACAATATATTTTATCTGTAGTTGAAGCCAGGCAATTGTGTTCAAAATATATTTAGTTGAAGCCATTCTCTATTTCTCATCTCATGACTAAGCCAATTGTAGAGGAGACATGAGTGGCAATGATGCAGCCAGTTGCTGTCAACCAGATTTTTTTTACAAAATAACGTCAGTGTCCATCCTGGTCCATTCTTTGCTCTTGTCTATCTAGCTTTTGGACTGCCTCCCCCTATGTCTATCCACTTCCAAGGTACCTTGAAGGACCGTCTTGGGTAGAGTTTTGTGGCATATGGCATGTCAAGCCACCACAGCTTTCTCCTCTTTACTGTTGCCAAGAGGGGCTCCTGCGTGCATGCCAGTTGTGTTACTTGGTCCTGTACAGAGTCATTTGTCTTGTGTTCTCTCCAGGAGATCCCAAGATGTTTGAAGAATTTTGTTTCAAATGTTTGAATTCTCTTGGTGTTTTATTCTATCAGAGTCCAGCTTTTACATCCATAGAGCAACATATACAGCACCAGGGACTTGTAGAGCTTCATCTTGGTCAGGAAGCTGATGTTTTTGCTTTTCCAAATCTTACTAAGTTTTGCCATTGCTGATATTGCCATAGCCAGTCAGGTCTTGATCTCTATTGTAGAGCATCCATCTTTGGTGAGGGTAACATGAAAGTATTTAAAGGCATTCACTTCTTCCAGTTGTTCTACATTCATGAAGATCAGGGCCCTGATGTTAGATGTGCTGTAGACCAGGACTTTACTCAGTGCTCACTTCCAAATCTTCAATTGTTTAAATTATTTAGGCTTGGGCATTAAATAACTCCTAGTGATAAATGTCCATTGTAGAGCATCCATCTTTGGTGAGGGTAACACCCAAGGTATTTAAAGGCGTTCTCTTCTTCCAGTTGTTCTACGTTCATGAAGATCTGTGCCCTGATGTTGGATGTGCTGTTGACCAATACTTTACCTCGGTGCTCACTTCCAAGCCATGCAATTGTTCAAATTATTTAGATTTGAGCATTAACTCATAGTGGTTGATATACTGCTAAACAAAATCAACCAATTGACCTACACCTGATGAAGACTGGAGGTCACAATGGATGACACATGATGACAACAAAGATGAGGACAATAGTCTCCATGTAAATAGTGTAAATAATTAATATTATTAAATATTCAGTAAAATTAATATAGATGTTTATACCTCAGTTGAAAAGAACTGATTTACCATATTAAATCTAATCAGAAAGTATTCTTTTCAGATATTGACGTCAATATACAATATATTAATCTTTATCAGAAAATACTTTTTATAGCATTTTATGTTGCTGTAAACAAATATCAAATAATAATTTTTCTATTGAAAATTTAATTTTGGTTTTTGAAATTGGTATTTGTCATTGGTTACATTAGCCTTGAAGATTTTTTTTTTTTTTGCTTTCAGTTATTTTTTTTTTTTTTTTATTTCTCAAAATGTTTATATAGTATTAATGGATTTATTTTTAATCAGACCTTTTTATTACTTCAAACATTATAGTAGATTCTCGTATTTGAAATAGATGCCCTATTTTTATTTTCTTTATGTAAATAGATTTTCACTATTTACATTGTTCAAACTATCATCCTCATCTTTGTTGCCATATTTATAGCAATGTTTCAGCTGTTGTAAGCTCCAGCCTTCTTCAGGTGGTTGGAATGTCGAACTGAACCCTTTATTTCACACGCTGGGTAGACTGTTCTAGTTCCACCTGCCATGTCTAATGGATGTCAGTTATCAGTTTCTCCTGTTAATTCTCCTCTCCAAGTTTTCCACTGCCTTAACTTGGAGAGGGGAATTAACAGGAGATAACTGATAACTGACATCCATTAGACATGGCATGTGGAACTAGAACAGTCTACCCCAGCGTGCGAAATTCAGTTCAACATTCCAACCACCTGAAAAAGGTCAGAGCATACAACAGCCTAAATATTGTCATAAATATGGCAACAAAGATGAGGATGATAGTCCGATAGTGTACATAATACCTCATCTCAGAAATATACACATACTAAATAGATTTTATTAAACATTATTTTTAGTGTTTCACATATTTGAGTAAACACTCTGTTTATTTATTAAACAGTATATTTATGTTTGTCTACTAGTCTGAATATTTGAGAGATCTTATTAAAGAAAAATATGCACTCTCTGGCAGGATTTAAACCTACATCACTCTTGGCAGGAGAACCCATCATTAGATGTGCTTATACTGACTCATAGATAGCAGCTATAAAACACAGAGTTTTAAATTAAAATCTGGCATCTATTTCAAATACAAATATCCACTATAATAAAGTTTGAAGTGATAAAAATACTATTGTATACATAAGAATAATAATAAAGACTGTATTTATAAAATTTATTTTTACTTAAATCTGTTTACCAACAGTTTAAAAAAAAAAGATCTTTTATATATATATATATATATATATATATATATATATATATATATATATATGACTGTTATTGTTATATTTTCATTTGAGTTCTAAAATTATGTGATGCATAAAAATACCTTCTTTTTTTTTTTTCTTTTTTTTCCCCCTTAAACTAGCTGGCTTATGATGATGAGGCATTTAGCTATTATGAATATGCCTTGGTATGTGTCCCCCTTTTAATTCATTCTTGGAATTATTTTATCTTGAGTTGTATATTGTAAATGTTACTCACTAAACTACACTATATTGCAACTTTTTTTTATCACAAAATGTGAAGTAAGTGCACATGATATTACTCCTTACATTTTTTTTTTATTTCTTTTTATTTGCATCCTTACTCCTAAATCAATTGTAATTGTATTGTGTGAATTGATCTTAAGTGAGCATTAACTTATGCTCCACGTTTTTTTCTTCTTACTTCAATAAGTTTTTCCAAATAGTAAATTTTTGTTTTATCACTGATTGTTCACCTAATATAAGATTCATGTACCACTCAAGTAAGAAGATTACTGATTGAAGTTGTCTGTAAAAGGAGACTGGGGGGAGTGCAGTACATGAGGATATGCAAGAAGAATGGTTAACCTCGGACTTGAAGTGGTTAAGATTGTAGCGATTTGGAAAACATCTATGTGGAAATCTGTTCCAAGAAACGGAGACTCTTGGGAAGAAACACTCTGAATGGGACTTCCATCTTACTAACAGAATACAAAGGGAATGGGAGATGACTCATTTCAGTGGAGATAGTGGCGATTACAATTGAGTAATGTTGGGAAGTTTGCCCACAGGGGTAGCAGTAGCGTTGGGGAAGTTTGCCCACAGGGGTAGCAGTAGTGATAAGCTAGCAGAATTCTACGTCTGAGAAAGAACTTGTGGGCTAAGAAAAAACTAATCACCCACAAGCCTATGCAAATGCTTTTGAAATCTATCAAGCCTGGAAAATGAAATTTGGTCATCATGGTAGCAGTACTCCATTTTTGATCTGATTTGGCTCTTGTAAAGTGAGCATGGTAGGAGTCGGGTACTTACTGGAGTGGTTCACAGAACCAACTATTTTTCCAGCATCTTTAGCTATGGTTTGTATATATGAGTTCCATTTGTGGTCTGGGGATATCTTGTGTCCAATACATGTTATACTGAGAGAACAACTATTCATCATGATATTTTAAAATATGGGATGTGTTTCATAATCTGTATTCTTTCTGTCAATCTTCTTCATAACCTTGCTTAATATTTTAATGTTTTATTATTATTATTATTAAATAATCCAACAAAAGTTGACATGTCATAAAATCTATCTAAGCATACAAAAGTTGCAATATACCTGTGAGGAAGCCATACTCTGTATTTATTTCAGACAATCATAAGTTGACCACAGTCATGATTATAGATTGATTGTTAATCCCATAATTTTATCAATGGCTATATCATATATCATCAGCACCTAGTCATATCCAAGCATTGGGGTTGTCACTCTCTCTCCCTATTTCTTTTCACTGCCATGGCAGTGGTGGTGGTAGAGATGGTTGTGAATCCCCTGGTAGTGGTGGCAGAGATGGTTGTAAATGGTTTGATGAGGCCATCCACATGAATTTGATTTTGGTGAACAACTCTGCATGATGGAGAATCTCACACACTTGGCCAGAAACCCCTCCCTCATAACTCAAAGGGATCAGGTGAATTCTAACAAATCTGGATGTGTTGGGCTGTTGGATGCTTCGTCAGTTAAGCTCCACTATGGTTATGCCAGCTCGACTGGCACTGCCCTCTTCCAAAAGTTTGGCCATTGAGATCATGTAGATCTTTCCCTATTCTGCCATTGAGGTCTTTGATGTTTGGTGGCATTCAATCTTGTCTCTCTTTGACCTTATTAACTCATGATTCAAAGGGAATTCGGATGGGCAAGATCTCGTAAGCCTGGTTGTATTGGTCTCTCAGATGTTTGATCAGTCAAGCTCCACTTTGGTTATGCCTCTTCCACCAGTTTAGCCATTGAGATCATATGGATCTTTGCCTATTCTTCCATCAGGGTTTGCTCTGGTCCCTCCTTGGCCTTAGCACCATAGATGGTCTTGCTGGAGTTGGAACTCTAGACAGCTTCATTCTTGGTATCACAGGGTCACACAAGTCCTCTAAAATGTAAATCACCTGCAATATGACTTTGTACATTACTTGTATAATGAGATACAATGACACCTGAGTATTTACAATCATTGTCTTTGTATGTATAAAAGTTTATTTTAACTTTTTCATAAAAAGAATATTTATATATTTGGAAGCTCTGGGGATTCCTTAATTTTTGTATTAGTTCATTGACTTCAAGAAAGTAAATTCTTATATGGTTTATAATAGACAAAATTTATATCATTATTCAATAATGCTTGACTGAAACTAAACTGATTTGTCCTAATTGGATTATATCAAAAGAATTGCTAAATCTGTTGCTAGGAAAGTTGGTTCACTGTGTCATGGTAGACAATTTTTCTCAGTTGAATATATCTGGCACCTTTTGTAAATCTACCGTTCATATGTGTATTGAACACTGAAAATTACTACAAAACCAAAACATTAACCTGAAAATTTGGGTCATGTTCTGAAATTGCCTTGTCAGATCAAAACTTTCATATAGTTGCCATGCAAGTCACCTAACTTGTTCATAAATGTTTAAACTTAATACAACTGCTTTCTCAGATCAAGGATTGAAAATGGCTTTGAGCAAGTGAAAACTACACTTCTTTGAACTTTGTGAACTGGCATTACATAAAGATGTATACCAGATAACAGGCACCACATCATTTGAGGACTTTTAACAGTAGCAATAACTAGAATGGATATCACATGTAACTTGATGAGAAAATGATATAATATTGATTTTCCACCCTATTTCAAGCAAAAGATTAGGTAGGAAATCCTCATCAATACTAGAAAGAACAATAATAATTACTGGACTTGAGAAACCTATTTTCCTGAAAAATTGCTTTAAGAGAAAGATTTTATAAATTTCAACCAACATGACTGGTTGTTTGTCAATGAATGCTGAATGTTTCCTTATAGGGTAACCACGAATATTACCATTGTCAATCAAGCAAATGTTTTTGAATTTCCAGTTCAAGATTTACACAAACATTTGCCACTGTGATTTAGCAGGTGGCTAAAAAATTCTCCTGATGTCAGTCATACTCAGAATCTTCAGACCATCATGAACAGGTGTAATTAAAATGTACATTAACATTTTGAACAAGATTTACTGCAGATATTTGTTGAAATGTTAATGAAATAAAAAAACAAAAAAAACAAACAACAAATATTCAAGAACCTTTTTCACTTCTTGTAAATTTACTTTCATGAATGCTTCTTGTAGGAATTCAGTTAAAAAAAATTTATAGTATATTGATGGTATGTTGATTTGGTACTGATTGCACAGTCATTTTTATTGTGAAACCCTTTTACTATGGTCAGGTTGTTCTTCTTGAAGGCTTTCTTGTAATTTGGTTGATAGGACTTCCTGTGATGAAGTGAAATTAGACTTTTTCAGGGTAAATCTTCAAAAATTCAGTTTTTATAGTATTTATAATAAAATTCTTGTTTTCATGGGACATAAAAAATATATTTCAAGATTTAGTACATGAATTATCACTTGGTTTGAAATTAAAACCCTATTGCATCAAATTTACAATGTGGCAGACGACAAAAAAAAATCAACAGCTTATTGTCATGTTCATAATGATAATTTCTATACTGTGTGTGTGTGTATATATGTATGTATGTATGTGTTTGTGTGTGTGTGTATATATATATATATATATATATATATACACACACACACACACACACATAATATGGGGAGAAACAGTGGAGTAATGGACAGCTGTTCAATTAGCAGAAGTGAATCGGATTTTGAGCCAGGTTCGAATTCCAGTTGAATCCATTACATTCACTTATGTACTAATACCCTTGGGAAAGGTATGAATCCACTTCTTAAGCTATAGGTAAATAGCAAGACAGATTGGGTTCTAGAGTTTTGGATGGTAACTGGTCTACTACAGAAATGGCAACCTACTGCAGGGGAAAAATCTGCCTCGTCAGTCATGTATTGAAAGATACATGATCACCTACACTGGTACCACATATGACACATAACTGACTGATATATAGGGTTAGACAAAATGATGTGAACTGCTTACAAAAATAGCAATTTTTTTCAATTCTGGCATTTCTGGGTATTTGTAAACATCAAGCTAGCATAAAAGGTAATTGCTCAGCACCTTAATCTTGCTTTTTCAGTTAAGTCATTATTTATCTTCAGTTAGGAGTTATATACTAAAATGTGCAACCTGTTGGATTCCCAAAGAAGACATATAGTTGGTGCTTAATTAGCAGGAGAATCTTTATCTGAATTCATGAATGTATCACAAACTGTAGGGTCCTCGGTTATGACAGCTTACACAAAATGAGGCAAAACTGCATCAGCAAAAAGTAATAGCGGACAGAAACCAAAGTTGACCAAAAAATATTGACAAGCTTTAAAACATTGTGGCAAAAAATCATCAAACTACTGTAGCAAAAGTTACATCGGAACTTATTACACATCTAACCAAAACAGTTTCTACACACACAGTACATTGGGGGTTCCACAAATCTAGTATCCACAGAAAGGCTACAATTTTTAAAACTCTGATCAGTCAAACACCAAGTTGTAAAAAAAAATGGTGTGATGATTGCAAAAATTGGACACTCAAGAAATGGAAAAATGTTATTTGGTGTGATGAGTCTTCTTTTACATTATTTCCTACAAACGGTCATGTTTATATATGGAGAATACCATGAGAAGAAGCCTATGATCCAGATTGCATAGTCACAACAGTCAAACAGGGAAATGGTTTGGTAATGATTTGTTTGGCAATTTCCTGGTATTCTTCTGGTTCTATCATCACTCTTAATGGTAGAATTACTGCAAATAAATATCTTTACATTCTCAATGACAATGGCTACCATACTGTTGCTAGAAAGTGTTATATTCCAAGATGATAATGCACCATACACTAACATAATAAACATTTTTGATGACCAGTACAATCACCTGATCACACCATAATTGAGCCATTATAGGGAGTTCTAGAGCAGAGTGTGAAGAACAAATTTCCTTCCCCATTGTTGCTGAAGTAACTTTCTAAGATTTTGATTAAAGAATAAGACACTGGAAACAACTCAAAACTTATTTGATTCCATTCCACATAGAATCAAAGCAGTTTTAGAAGCTAATGAAAGTCCAACACCTTATTAGTCAAATCAATAAATGTTTAAACCAGGTGTTCACATCATTTTGTCTAACCCCTGTGTGTGTGTGTGTATATATATATATATATATATATATATATATAACTTAAATCTAGTTTATTTATTAAACTGTATATTTATCTGTTTTTGTCTACTAGCCTGTATATTCAAGAAATCTTATTAAAGAGAAATATGCACTCTCTGGCAGGATTTAAACTTGCTGTTTAATAAATAAACAGATCATCTACTCAAATAAAATCTGGCAGATTAATAAATAAAAAACAATCCATCATGACTTTGGAAATATTGCTCTGTTTTTATTTTTAAGCAGCATTTTTATTATAGTCTACCAGCCTGAATATTTGAGATCTTATAAAAGAAAAGCATGAGCCTTCTGGCAGGATATGGTATTAATTTGTCATATATAGTGGATGTACTGTTGTGTAATGCATAGTGGTTCAGTATGAGAAATTGGAGAACTAGGTTTGAACTACAGTCAAGTTTGTTATATTCACTTCTGTGCAAATACCTTGGTAAAAGTATGAATCCATCTCTTCAAGACAAGTACTGGGCCCGATAACCTTGGTTGGCGACCAAACTAGGGAAAGAAAATTCAAATATGCCCAGATACATACATACACACACACATATATATATATATATATATATATATATATATATATATATATATATATATATACGTATATATATATATATATATATATATATATATATATATATATATATATATATATATATATGTGAACACGTATATATATATATATATATATATATATGAACATATATATATATATATATATATATATATATATATATATATATGAACACGATATATATGTATATATATATATATATATATATATATGTATATATATGTGAACACGTGTATATATATATATATATATATATATATATATATATATATATATATATACACACACACATATGTCTGTATGTGTATTAGGGAATAATATATAATCATTTAAAAATCTTCTGTATTTATGGGAGAAGAGTGCTCAATATGAAAACTAGTTTAGATATAAACATTGGTCTGTTGATTGCCTAACAGTCACCATGCAGTGTTGATTTACACAGGTTTTATAAAAATTTAGTTCTTGGTGATAGCTGAGATGACCAAAGGTACTCAGCAAAAACAGAACAAAAAATATGAACATAGGACAACTTCTACACAATTTTTATTTAGATGTACAACTTATTTGAAAATTAGAAAACCACAATGAAAAATTAAACTCTTTTCAGAATGTTGTTGCTGAGGTTCTGAGCCCAAATGATATAGCTGAAGTATTTTAGTTTTCACTTCATTATGGTCCTGACCAATTTTCCTCTTTGATCCCATCTCCTCAAGGGCCAATTCATTTCGTTTATGGTTCATGTAGCGTATATGTCGTACTTGCCTGTAGCATGTCTCAAAAGACCTCAGTTTGTTAATATTGGTGTCTTTCAGTGTTTGTTTTACAGACATAGTTCCACCGTTTACACCAGGGTCTTCAGGAGTTTTGGTTAAATGCTTTTGTGACGAATGTAGTCTTTTCATGAACTGTTAAAGGACCTAGATATAAATTTTGCTTCCACTAACCAAAATCTGATATCAAAACTACCATTTGCTGTTTGATCCATAATGATTCTGATATATTTGAATATTTCCACTTTAGTCAGAATGATTACTATATATTTCTAGTCTTGGCTCCAGTGCTTGTTTTTAGTTTTGGCTCTTGTGCCTACTTCTAGTTGTGTATATCTCTTGGATTAGCAGCTATTGATAAGCAATCTTATATAGTTAAGGAAACTATCATATTTCTTAATTAATATAATGATATTGTATTGTGTTACTGTATCAGCTGAGAAGGATTATCAATAATTAAGTTACAGGATTTTTATTGCTTGTGTGACTCATTGATACATTCATATAGGAATGCTTAGTCAAAACTTGTTCTATTTCCCCCTCTTTCCTGACCAAACTGGTTTGTCTTTTTTACTCTTTGCCCATCCTGCTCATCTTGTCTATTTTGCCCATTTTTCTTTCTCTCTGTCTGATTTTGTTTTAATTTTTTCTTCCCATTTTTTCATGTCTCTATTTTATCTCTTTCCCATCCTTTTGAGCTGGTGTTAACAGAAGCCTTTGATTATGTAAGCAGCTGTAGTTTTAGGCATCTCTTACCTTTCTAATTGTATGATGTTATTTACTTTCAGATAAATCTTTATAGATGTCATCTGTGTTTCTTACCACCATCCTTTTCCTTACCCATTTCTGAGGCAGTTAGTAACCTTAAGGAATGTTTGTTATTGCTGATACAGCTTTTTTTTTTTCTTTTCTTTCTTTCTTTCTCACTGCTGTTGAAGGGGAAGATTTGCTAACACTCATTGTTTTACCTTTTTATTTAAGTACTTTTTTTCTTTTTCCTTCATTCCTTAATGTTTTGTTTTTTTATTTATCTCTATATTTTTGCTTGTTTCAATTCCAAGGTTCTTATACATGAGTCATGGTTGGAACTCCTCTAAAATGGTACAAAGAACGTATAATTTCTCCCCTGCGAAAGTGGTAATAAGAAGCCTTTTAAACATGCTGTGCATAGTAGTTTAGTTTTGAGAAAAATAATGAGATGGGTCCTATCCTTCTGTAAGCGGTGATTGATAAGATATCATTATCAAGATAATGTATAGGAGTGTAACTGGTAGGAATCTTAAAAGGGAAGTTTGAACAAGGGGAAAAAAAAATAGGGCCATACTTTCTTTAAGTATTAAATGTGAGAAGTTAAAGAATTATTTTATTAACTATAATAAAAAAAAAAGTAATACATTTACAAAAAAAAAAAAATGAAAATGTTTTTAATGGTTGAGTGTAAGTTTTATTATTGAGCAATGGATGAATTATTTTGTCAAAGTAGAAAACCATATTATTTTGACTATATCAAACTGTATAGAAGGGTGATCTGTTTCAGTTGATACTGACCATGGTGGCTAGTTGGTCACTTTTTCTATGTTTTATAGTTAAAGCTATATAATCATACATAAATTTTATGTGCTTTCTTTCAACCACTTGTATAGTCATGATATGAAGGCAATCCACACTGTTGATTATATTGCATAATATACATTTTCTGCTCTTTGTTTCACTTCAAGTTCATACCTAATAAAATTTGTTAGATTTAAACAGCTTTTACAAGATAGCAATTGTTTTATACTTGCAATTTTTTTCTTAATGATCTAGAACTGCCCTTATGGATTAATGTTGTTACCCCATTCCCAGAACTGTTTCAATAATTTGATGTTTTTCATTGTCTTTGTGCTCAGAAATGCTTAAATTTAAATCAAATTGTTATGCTTAAATTTTGTTTTCATTCTTTTTAACCATATCAAAAATTTAAGAACGTTGGCAAAAGAAATGACAATATACTTCACAAGAATATTTTTCACATTGTCATAGATTTACTTTCCTCCTCACTAAAACTGTTCTTGATATATAAAAATTTATATTTTGTTTTCTGACAATGAAGTATCGTAAATATTAATATTTTTTGCTTTATTTATTTCTGATTATCTATATCCTCATGTTCTATATCTATATACTCTTAAATGTTATCTAATAACATCAATTCACTTGCATTTAAACAACATGCCAAAAATTTGTCATTTAGTGTCCACCATAGTTGACATTTGAAATTTTCAAATATTTTAGAGTGTACCTAATTCAAATTTGAACAAATACCATTTTTCTCAGCATTAATTTTTTTATACAGGTTCCTAAACAAGATTTCTACATTCGCCATGATAAAGTTTCTCAAGGGATGAAATGCACTGGCATAAAATTTTCCTTTTTTTTTTGTTATTAATATTGACTTCGCAGATGTATTTACTTATCTCTGAATTTTACATATATATATAAGCTTGTTATATTCTGTTTCCTCTCTACATATATATAATTCCATCAGTAAAAACATTAAGTTATTTCAAACTGTGAGAGGTATCACATAGGTCTACCATTTTGTCATTCAGTTACCCACCATTAGTCTAATATATAGTTGGTATACTTGGAGTACTAGAAATGTTGTTCTACAGAAGGATGCTGAGAACATCATGAGCTAAACATAAGTGTTCTTTATTTTTCCATTGTGTCTAAAACTTTGCAACAGCAAAGTTTTAGACACAATGGAAAAATAAAGAACACCTAACTTTGTGTAATATACATGACTAATTATGAATACTAAAATTTTGTTTAGTTGAGTTAGATAATTAAAATAGAGGCCAATGAAATGTTTAATTAATCCATTCCCTTTGTTTTTAAGGCTTTCTATGGTATTTGATTCATTGATTATTCCTGGTATTATATAAATTACTTTTTGCTCAATATCTCTTCATGTTAAAAATTTTGTATTTAATATGACAATGAAATGGAAATATCTCTTGGAAGAAGGATGAGCAACAGAACAACAAAGATGATACAAGACAATCACTTAAATGAAAGTATCTGGGTGCCTCATATGAAATGCTTGAACAAATAAGACCGCAATCTAAGAAATATAGGAACTGATTAATTAAATGGTTTATTTTGTATTAATTTTATCTAAATGCAGATATATATTTGTATAAATTATTAAAATGACTAAATATATAAATAAATACACATTAATAGTTATAATTATTATTATATGATTTGATGATTTTTATTATTCTTGTTAAAAATGATCTATTTTAGGAAAATTTATGACAAAGTGGAAAAAAATTGTCCTTTAGGACTTTATCAAACTAAAGTGATTACACATGTGCATGTAGGAGAGTGGACACTGAAATTTTAAATTTAAATTAAAAATTTTGTTCTTTTTTTTTTAATTGTGTTTTTGGGTATATAGTCTAGCCCAATGCATTTATTCTTTTTTTTTTTTTCTTTTTATGTTCTTATCACTTTTGTTATTAATTAACCTACATTGTGATAATTGAAGATCTGCTAGGACAGGTGAAATGTAAAAACCTAAACATAAATGTACTGAATATAATCTAGTGATTAAAGCACTTTCTATACATTTTCATCTTAGTAAATTTATTTTTGTTAATTAAAGTAGCATTTTTTTAAAATCAAAATTATGGTTTTCCCTTTTGGTGAGCAACTGATGCATTGCATATTGTTTTGTAAAATATCCCTTTTGTATTGATATGATCTTTTATTTGAATTCCTTGAGGCATCTCGGTTTAATTTGGATTGCCTTGATTAAATCTTTTTAAAATTGTAAAATTTTGGTGGGGTCTTAAAAAAAATTCTCTTCAATTGTAGTTGTGATAGTTGGTGGGTGGAATTTTGTTTAGTATAAATGTTTTTATTCGTTGAGTTTGTCATCTACTTTTTATAAACTCTAGTAAACTTGAATTAAAAATTGTACATAAAGCAAAAATATCAGATGTAATTGGTTTGTACTGGTTTTGCATAGACCTTGTAATTAATAGAAAATATAAGCAATCAATAATTAGTACAATTCCTTGTTAAATTTTAATATGAAAACATTTTTTTTTCTTGTGTGAAAAATGAAAAAAATTCTTTGAAAATGTTTGGTTTCTTTGCATTTTCTTTTTGATGATTCTAATATGCATTCATCTCAAGTAATTTATGAATATTACTTTTATACTTGATGCATGGCTTTTTGAAACATTGTTAATGACATTAAATTTTTTCACACATAGGCATTAGGCAATTCAAATATTTCTCTTACAGAATAAATGTTGTGTATTTGTATGTATTCAAAAACAATTTTAGATTTAGTAAATCCAGTTGATATTTTGTATTGTTAATAGTTCTGTTATGATTTTGTTATTAGATAGTATTATCAACCATTATTAATATTTGAATTTCATCTTAATTTTAGTTGTTTTTCATTACAGCTATTCAGATTCCCATTCTATGATCCTTGAGATGAAAAAATACTAATTAATATTTAATAATATTTAACTTTTTAAACAATATATAAACAGCTTCTATCAAATACACACATTTTTCCAATATAAGAATTATATAAGCATCATCTGGCAGTGTTAAAATGTGTCATTTTTTTCATTAATGCAGTTATATGTAATTAAAGTTAATCTGGCTGACTAATTAAAATAGAATAAAACTTGATGAAAACTTTATTAGTTACTATTGTATAATTTTATGATAGACATTTTTAAAAACCTTTTGTAAAATTTTAAACAAACGTAGTGTTATAGTTCTAAACTGATAAAATGAATAACATTTAATTTTAATATTTGATATGGACATTTAAGTGCTGATCATACCAAGGAAGGCTTTTGTAAATATTCTCAGTTTTATCAGTAATATTGTGAATTATAATACACTAGAAATATATGTGATAATTTCAAGTTATTTTTTTATTTCAATTTTCTTATTAATCTTAATTCTTAAGTTAATTACTGAGTAAGCTCATGGCAAGTTCTATGACAATAAAATGTATTGAAATTCCCCTATTGCTTCATTAAATATTTGTGCTCAACAACTTTACAAAATATTGCAATAACAATTATGAATGCTGATTATTTTAACAAGTAAGAGGGTACAAATGATTTGAAATTGACAACTTTATTGATTTTACTGAAACTGAAATACTTCTCTTTCATTTTCTCACTGAAACCAAGTAACATCTCTGATATATCTTTTTCTTATTTCCACTATCAAAATAGAATAGTTCATTATTTATAAGGTATTGGCATGGTGTAACAGTTATGCTAGCTAAAGGAGGCATATACAGAATTATAATAAGATGCATATATTTGAAACTTATCAGAATGTATTTATAGTAATAATCACTTTTCTTCTCTTAAGTATTTGGTAATGAACTTCACTAATGTCTTAGTCTTTTCTAGATCAGTAATGAACAAAGTTCTTTTTACTTTAAGTGTGGAAAAGAAAAAAATGAAAAACTGTGTTCATCATTTATTAATGAAAAGTTCAGTATTGTTATCTGATCTTAAATTAACCAAGCGTGACTGATAAAACTTAAGGTTAGTGTTAACTAGTTTGATGTTTTTATAATTGAAATGCAAATATACATAATTCCAACACAAAGAAAATCTTTTTTTATTTTGACTAAGTTAAAAGAAAATTTAGTATTGTTTTCAGTTATAGGCTTATCTTATTTTTAATTAGTGATTCATAATCTCAGAACAGATTGTTTTATATTCTTTAAGTGTCCAATCTCTCAGAACATTGGCAATCATGGAATTCTAGAGTTTCTTTCTTTTTTTTTTTTTTTTTTTTTTTTTTTTAACTCACTATAAACAGTATATTGCTGTGGTTGTTCTTGAGAAACTTAAGTGGTTCCCCATTGCTTTTTCTTGAAAGTTTTTAATTGTTCTCATAAACTGGTTGCCAAGCAAGGCTAGAGAATCTTCTCTGCTAATTAATTAGTAGCTATGGGAAGATGGATTCTTGCCTTTCTCAAGGTCATTAGTGGAATGTAAACACAGAACTGAACTCTGTTGATTATAAAAAGATAAAAATTGGTTTAAAAAGCTGTGAGTTGGAAGCAGTTATTGATATTAATAAGTTTATTTTCTAACCTGATAATGCCTTATATAAGGATTATAAATATTTTTCTTTATAATAAAAAGCAAAACAGACGTGTTATTGCAATAAATCCTTTTCTGCTCTTAAATGATACCTAATAGATAAATATTTGTAAACATTAAATAACTATATGTAAAATTATATTTCTTTCCTCAACACTTATTGACATGCTGAAGTACATAAAGAAAACATTGTAAACAAAAAAAGTAAGTTAAAGATTTCAGTATAGTACTGATTTATGCTTTGGAAGCATTGTGGCATTAAACTCACCATGATTTTGATAGGGTTAAAATAGAAAAATTGAATGGCACTAAGCTAATATTTTTTCATTACAGGATATTATGAACACAGTAGAACTGTTTTCAAAATTGGAGCAAACTTTTTCAGTGTATGATATATCTATAAAGTATGAGTAGCTTTTGTTATTTTCAAATTGTTTTTAGAATTGTTAGATTTGTTGGGATTTTTTTGTACCATGTTGGACTGTGGTTTGTTGGAATATTAAGTCAAGAATCAGTCAGCTGAAAAAAAAAAATGCTTAACTCCATTAGTTTCCAATTTACTTGAGAATTAATGGTGATAATAATAATGATAATATTAGCCATTTCCTTATTTGGCATTCATTGACTGAAACAGCAAGTGCTAGTTTATAAAATCTTTCTCTTGAAATGAATTTTCAGGGAAATGGGTTTTTCAAGACCACTGTTATTGTTCTTTCCAGTATGGATGGGGTGTTTCCTTCCTATCCTTTTGTTTAAAATAGTGTAGAAAGTCAAATTATGAATAATTTATATATAAACATAGTTTCAAAGAAGTCATCATAGTGAAATTGAATTTCATCAACATAGGAAAGAACATAAAAGATAGGATTTTAGCCTTTCTTAGTCACACTAAAGAGTTTCATCTTGTCATCTACTTAACTGCCATTACTTGAAAAATTTAATGAGATAGTGCTGATGTAAGTCTATTTGGGTTATGAATAATTAAATATATAAATAATTTTAAGCTTTTGACTACATTTCTGACCTAATGAAGTTGAGTTTTATCTATTTATAATCATGAGAAAGCAAGTGAAGAATTTATAGTGTAAAATAGTTGTATGTGTCTATCTAGTGACAAAAATATGTAAACTTTTTTAAACTCATAATTTTAATTTACTATTATATCTTGTAAATATAAAATAATATTTAACTGTACGCAAAAACAATTTTGTGAAGGATTTATTGAAACTAGCTCTTTTTTAAGAGCATGTTAACTATTAAAATTATGAAATTATTTTTTACAGCATAAATGTTTTAACTTAAAATTTGTTTATTAAATATTTTTTATTTTCTTAAAAATTATTGAATAACAAAAATTTCATAACTGTTTGATTCAGAAAGCTAAAAGTTTGAACATTTGAAATAAAAACTGAACTAAAAGATCCGAATATATATATATATATATATATAATATATATATATATATATATATATATATATATATATATATATATATATATATATTTAGTTGGATTGATGTGAGTTTCTGACCCTGGGTTTCACGCTTTTGAGTTTGTCTGGCGATTGCAAAAGCGTGAAATCCAAGTTCACAAACTCATCAATCCAACAAATATGTTAGCTCTATCTCTGATATTGGCGCTTTCTAATAAATACACGCGCATATAATATATAATTATATATATATACACACACACACACACACACACACACACACATATATATATATATATATATATATATATATATATATATATAGTAAGCATCTGTTTAGTTTATCCAGTAAGATAAATGTAGTGCCCTATTTTGTCAAAATTGGGTCCTTTGGTGGAGAGACTGGGTGACCTCTCCAGGGTGCAAATCTGGGCAATGGTATATAGAGGCCATGCACTGCCCAGAATGCATGCCCCCCACTTCTTGGGCATAAAGACAAAATCCATTGGAATACAGGGCATTACTTTTGGGACCTGCTTGAGTTGCTGAAAAGTTGTCAGTGTTCACAGCCACCCACCTTCAGGGCTCCACTCCTGGTTTTCTGTCTGCATTTTCAAGGTTTTCTTTTTGCCACATGGACTGCCTTCCATTTACTGTCGAGTTCCATTTACTCAAAGCAGCTGGTTATGAGGCACTAGTTGCCTGCCTTTGCTCATTCTCCAGCTTGGAGCTGGGCTTAATTATCAAAGGCTATTTGAGACACATGCTACTAAAGCATTTTGTAGGCAGTGGGGACTTCTCTATTACTCCCCAGCTCTGCTATAAATATATAAACATTATATACATTGTCTTAGACCCCCCCCACACACACACACACTGCCATTTTTTTTTTTTTTTTTTTTTAAATATATAAAACAAAAACAGAAACCAAGACAAATTATGCAATGATCATACATAAGTAAACAAACACAGATATCATGTATATATGTGTCGGGTGCAGATTGGATAGTTTAGAAAAAAATATAAGAAAAAAATTATAAAACCTTATACTTCTGTTTGGGATATTTTTTTCTTTAACAATGTATGTAAGTTATATAAATATGAGATGGGTGCTGAAAAGTTTTTAACCTGACCAAATTAGAAAAAAAAAAAAAAAAAATTAAAAAATATTAATGACATGTTCAAAGATCAGAAATATTTTTTTTAAAGTCTCCACTCAGATTAAAACTTTTTGGTGCTTTGTATATCTTGAAATGACATTTCCAATGAAGATGATTGAAAAAAAATGGGAGCTCATAAAGATCTGAGATACCTAATGATGATCAGCCAGCACTTTATTATAACGTATAAATTATACAGATGACTTCAAGTAGAGGAACATGTTTTATATATATATATATATATATATATATGTGTGTGTGTATGTGCAAATATGTAGAAAAATAGGAAAGAACACGTTAGGTAAATAATCTGGAGTTCTTTAGTATTTGTATTTTTATTTTTAAAAAACAGTGCTCCATACAGAAGTAGAGCTTAAATTATAATTATTTTTAAAAAAAATATAATTCCTTCGCTACATAAGAGTTCTCAAGTTTCAAAAACAAGAGCCAAAAACCTCAATATAATTATTAAAATTAAGTTGAATTAAAGTATGAAGCCCTGTTTCATCCTCAAGCAAAAATTTAGAGGGAGGTTATAGTTATTCCAATGAGAGAAAAGCATATATTTTAAAGAGAAGAGAGAAGCTGCAAAACTTTTTTGGTTTTAATGTGGATTTTCTTAAATATATATCATACTTTATTTTACATGTTTTTGCTACATGCGTTTCGGGTCAAGCAGCATTCATCAGGTGAAGAGTGGTTTTTCCATATATTATCTAAAGGAATTTTTCTGTATATTTTCCGAGGTTTAACTATCGTCTTTTTTGTGTAATAGTAATCCAAATTTTCTTGGACTTGTGAAGAAAATATTCTTCTGCTTAAGAGATAATAAAACAATTAGGATTGGTCAGAGAAAGAGGGAGAGAAGGAGGTCTTTGTTCTCATCTTTTTATGACTTCAGTATCTTTAAACCTACCTCCATTTTTGTGTATGCGTGTGTGTTTTTGCTAGTATGTGTATACATATTCCTTCTCCATATATACATACATGTATGTATATATTCCTTCTCCATATATATATATATATATATATATATATATATATATATGAACTTGTCATGCTCATAATGTGAAAACAAAAATTGTGCATTGTTGCTATGGAGTATTGTCCTAAGCACTGATCAAGTCATCTGAAGACAATGGCAAAATTGTTGTCATGGTAACAGCATGTTACACAGCTTTTCCTTTTTACTCATTTTCAAATGTGTTCTTTCAGGGGGAAAAATGTAGCTTTGAGGCTGATTTTGAGTATTTCATGTTGATTTGCTGACATATGAAATAATAATCTTATATGAAATGCCAAAATGAAACTGGTATTTGTATGATTAGCAGAAATGCCACCAGAATACTTTGTTGTTCATCTGCACCATATAACTTTGTTTGTATGCCATGGTTGGGCAGGCATTCCTATGACTCAATCCAGAAACATTAAGAATCAAAAAGCTCTTGGAAGATAAAAAGAGGATAAAAAGATAGTGAGTGAAATTCCCACCCACCCCCACAAAAAAAAAAACCTTATACATCTAAAGATTGCTCTTCTGTAGGGGAAATCTCTTTTTGTCCCTCTTCTCCCTCCCACCCCAATTTACAATATTGCATATTCTATTTTATTGCATTTATATAGGCAAACATCACTCCAGAATTTTCTAAGAAATTTTTACTTGATTTATTTACATTTCTTTACCAGAATATCGTAATCCTCTTTGAACTACTGGTAAAT
>CAHIKZ030000258.1:1770000-1932500 GCA_903632075.3 Acanthosepion pharaonis
TGGCACATAACTGACATCTTGGATAAAAAGGTGGGATTACCTGCCCTTGGAAAGAGTTGAACTCTGGCAGAAAATATGGGCACCATGTATTGCATGAACTTCAACTACAGACTTGGATAGCTTTCCTTTCTGATAGTATTCAATTCATGATGATATTCTTTATTCTGTTAGGTTGCCTACTGTAGTGAAATAATTAGCAAGCTTGTTATACAGACCTATTCATTAATTTCAATACCTCATTAATGATGTAACTAAGTTTAGTAAATAACCATTAACTTTTTTCTTCTTTTTAAAAATATTAATTTTCCCTGTATATTTACAGTTAGCTTATTTGCTTTAATAAACCTTCCCAAAATTATTTTTATTGAAATGATAATCCTTATGAAAATAATTTACTTAACAAATTCAACACCAAATGATGTTGATTAATATTTTCTATAATTTACCTTTTAAGTTCCAAACAATGTTGATTATGTAACTTTCCCTTGTTGAGATTCACACATTGTCTTCATTTAGTCCTCTTCACACTGCTATAACTAATACATGCTTTCCAGTGATTTTATTTCATCTTGGGAGAATTCCCATCATTTTATTCTTAGCTTACACATGTTAGCAAAAAAAATATCAGAGCTGAATGAATTAATACATTTATTTTATTAGTGACAATATTCTATAGCATTGCAAGTTCAATTTGGGGATAATCAAAGTCATTTTGGGATGAAGCAAGTTCATAATGGGACATAGCAAATTCATAATAAGCAAGTTTGAATTGGGACTAAGCAGATTCATTACAGACTAGGCGAGTTCAAGTTGGAACAATTTATCTTTTTCCATAAATAATGATTGGAAATTGACTTTTTTAATAGTTAAATAGCAGTGATACACAGCCTACTATTATTACAGTGTGTCATCACATAGAAAACATCTAACAAAGAACGAGTCTGAAATGAAAAGAAGTCAGATATTGGCAGCATTTAATTCAGATAGACAGTGGAGACAGTTGGTGGAACATCTTGGAGTCCCTAAATCTACTGCTTATAGATGGACTTTGGAAAGAGAGAAGTTGGATAGGAGAGGTGGTGGACGATATATAAAAAAAATTCTACCAGTACATTGAGATTACTTTGTTGAAGAAATTGAAACTAATTGCTGATGTAGCTTGTCCGATTTGAAAAGAGGCTTGTTTGAAAGATTTAATGTAACCACTTTCACAGAGGCCATAAGATATGCTTTTATATACATTGAAAGATATCAGGTACGAACCAGAATGGGGGAATTCTGTTGAAAATAAAGCAAAAAGAGGTGAATTCGCAAGCACTTTATTGGGCACCCAGAGACAGGAAAGTTCTATATTATATATGGATGAAACAAATTTCAACTTTCACATCACACAGTGAGAGGGCAGATCAAAGAGAGGAAGTCTATGCACAGTAGTTTCTGCTGGTTCAAGGGGCGCCAACATACATTTGATAGGATGTATTGGCAATCAGAGCCTTTTGCACCATATAATTAAATGAGACTCATTCAAAAAAGACGCCTTAGAATGGATTAAAGACTCTCAGAAAGGTGTTTGCCATTTATGAGCAACCAGTAGTTTTGGTCATTGACAATGCATCATGTCGTTCAGGTAGGGAACACATACTGACTGGAGAATTTAAAGAACACAAAATTATAAGGCATAGGGCTATATGGAGCACTGTTAAATCCAATTAAGCCAGTTTGGTCTGTAATAAAATCAAAAGTGAAATCATTATTGGCTGAACAGATTTCTACACTACAAGAGAACCTTGTGGGATTCAGTAGAGTTGAATTTAGAGCACGAGAACTTGAAAACATTATTCAGAGCAGAGTTGCTGAAATTTCAAGTGGATTGTGCAATAGATTCATTGCAAAGGTTCAAACACTTATACCAAATGTATTGAATCTTGAAGATGTACAGTTGAATAAAATTTTTCCTTGTTTAAAAAAAATCGTTGTTTCTTTATGATTCTCTCTTTTGTATTTTTTCTGAAATATTTATGATTTAATTTTAAAACATATCCTATATATACTTTTGTGTATAATTGCTATATATCATATCAGGGTCGTAGAAATTGAGGGGAAGGGACTTCATCACCCTGAACAATTTTCTGGCTCTCTCTCTCTCTCTATATATATATATATATATATATATATATATATATATATATATATATATATATATATATAATGACATATTTTCAAATATCAGGAGATGGTTCCTGTGAATCTTTGTCAAAGCTCCAACGAAACAAATCATAACTGTAGAATATTCTGGTATATATCAGGACTTTTGACATCGTTGGTGGAAATTTATATCAATTATGCCATTTTTACTAAGCTATTCATGTTTCAAACTTATCTGCACATTTCAATAAACAAATATCATGGATTAAAACATCGACTGGGCGGTAAATCATATAATTAAAAATCGGAGCGCAGTGTTGCGTATATTTTAAATATCAATTCCTTACAAGTGGCTATTCTTGAACAGATAAATTTGTGTCAAAGTTAAAGTTTCTGGTACTTTCATTGGTAAGTCAATCAGGAAGAAGAAAGAAAGATATAGATCGACTGTATATAGTGTTAAAAAAGAGAGAATAAGAGTTATTCAAAATGAAATGATTTGGGGATGGGGACAACAGGACAAGTCTGAAAAGTTCTAAGAAAAAGCAACAAGGAAATACTGAATGTATACATCAAGACAGTTTGAAAAAGATATAGTGAGAGATTTTAAGCACTGAAAGTTACATCCAAAAAACATACTCCTTTCATGAATTTTCTTGATTTATTAATTGCTCCTAGAAGATAAAACATTTCAATAATAACGTTTCGTTGAACATTGTTTTATGAAAATATTTAATTTTAAAGTCTTTTTAGCAAAATAATTGCTCAGTTGCAAATTGAATTTGCCTAATCCAATTTGAACTTGCTAAATCCCAAATCAAATTTGCTTATTCTATTTTGAATTTTATCTATTTCATTTAGAATCTTCTTAGTCCCATTTTGAATTTGCTACGTCCCATTTTGAACTTGGCTAATTCATTATGAAATTGCTTAGTTCCAAAATGACTTTTAAATGGTATAGAAATCTGAATATTAACATAATTTTTTTTTCTTTAACAAGAGTTTTTCATTTAATTAGATTTAATAATTCCTTTAAACTATTTTATCTGATGTAATTCTTTTGTTCTATCTTTGATCCATTTTCTTGGATAACTTTTAAATTCCAATAGCATTTATTTTGATTTTGTCATTCTTCTGTCTGCTTATAATACTATAGACATTTGTATTCTCTTATACCTTTTGTGAATCAGACTTGATCACTAAATTACTCTATAATAAGATTAATACAAGAATGGTGGCATTCACAATATAACTAGCATTCTCTTAAAACTGGCTTCCTTTGAACATTTCCTGTATATTTTTTTTATTATACTTGTCATCAAATGATTCCACTTTAGCACATCACTTATTTCTTGCCAATTCTTTCAAATCAGCTTTATTTTTCTTTTCATGTGTTTAATGCTAGATTATTTTATCTTTGGGGTCTATCTTACAATTTTGTTGCTTTCTTTTCTTTTCTTTGTCTCTTTCATTTCCTCTTTGTCTCTTTCATCCCCCTCTTTGTCTCTTTCATCCCCCTCTTTGTCTCTTTCATCCCCCCCTCTCTCTCTGTTTCTGTTTCTATCCCCCCCACTTCCAGCTGGAGGTTCAACAATGACTCACACTCAGAGCTATTTTACTTATCTATTTCCTCCCTGCTTACTGCTTATTTAATTAAATTTCATTATAGTGCCATTTTTGTTTGTTCTTTTTCTTTTACTACTTCCCTGTTCTATCTACACTTCTCAGTTTATTTCTTTCTTCTCTTCTATTTAATAAACTTACACACTCTTTATGTAACATCATGTCTACTGTTCTGGCTTAGTAATATCAAAATATTTGTATTATAAAATTGTTTTTGACTCTTAAATATGGTCCCTTTAAGACATAAGCTGTCATGGATTTTCACAACTTCCTTACTTTAATAATATCTGAATTATCATAACTTCTTGGAGAAACAGTGGAGTGGTTTCCTTATGCCTTTTCTATGGTTCTTTGAGTTTACCCATCTGTTAAAATGATTGCTGCAAAAAAAACAAAACAAAAAAAACTACAGAGCCTATTTTGCTTATTTAACCTGTAGCTGAAAGAAAAATAGTTATGCCTTTCCTAAGAGCATTAGTGAAAAGTGAACATAAGATTTGGTCAGAAATTGAACTTTGCTTGCCAATTTCATTTTTCAGCATTACACAACCCATAAAACTATTTTTTCTACATTTTTGATATTCTACTAGTTTATTTTCTTATCTTTAGTAGTGCTGTTTACTCAGCTTATAAAATGTGACTGTCTACTTATTTTTTGTTCAGTAATACAAAACATAGTTTATGACATTTATCATTTTATCTGCAATATTATTGAATTTGTAAAAAAAGAATCTTTGACATTTTCATCTGTTATTTAATAATGTTAATAAATGTTCATACTATCATTTTTTTCCTCATTGTCATAATACTGTTTCATATAATTGAATTAAAACCTTTCATTATTTGACTGTATCACTTCCCATTCAACTGCTGTGAATCATTTGTTTTGGAAACTAATACAAAACTGAAAACACAATTTCTTTTGTTTTTCTCATTGTTATTTAAATTGTTTTAAAGTATTTTCATTGCATTATCATATCTGTCATGCATTATTATCATGTCATTTGATAAGATCACTTTACATCTGTAGATAGTATTTTCATGGCATCACTATTGTCTTTATTGCATATTGTTTATATAATCATGTGTTTGTATTGATGTTCAGCATTTTCCTTGTATAAATCTTAGATTTCTTTACCAACTTCTATGTCTATCTATTTTTTAAAAATTTGTCTATAGCATTACATTGTATCTGCCTGTTTGCTTGTTGTATCATTTTTATATCCTTTCTGAATAATGCTGTAATATCATTTTCATGTTATCCATTTTAAATTAAAAATGGCATATAGAAAATTTTGTTGCTTGATTATTTGTCCTTTTACATTCATGTAATTTAAATATTGATTTAAAAACTGATAACAAATTTAAAGCCCTGTTAATTTTCTTTTTTATATCATTTTTGTTTTATTTATTCAAACAGTTTTTATATTTTCTTGTATCTTTTCATCTTTTCTGGTTATAAATTCTTCAATGTGACATTATTACTACTGAAAGAATATTTTACAAATCTTGGTAATGAAACCTGAATACAAAGCCTTTGATTCAGTGTTGCTAAGGGGGAAAGAATTAACTTTTTTACTTAGAGCTGCTAATTCATCAATTATTTGTTCAGTGGACACTCTAGGGTTATTCTATAGGTAATGTTGATCTTACTGATAAGAAAAAAGTGGAAGTGACCAAACAAATGGAGATGAGATGTGGTTGAGATAAGTAAAAGGTTTTTATTTCCCATGATTTACAAGGTTTGATTGTTCCTGGATATCTATAAATCATAGGAGAGTGAGAGTTCATTTGTAGTGTAATACAAGGTAATAAATGAGATACACATGGAGAAAATCAACGTGTATATGTAGTGGGGAGGCACGGTGGAGTAATGGATAGCGGGTCAGATTGAGGAATCGGAGAGCTGAGTTCGAATTCCAGTCCTCTTCTTCTCCCTCCAGCTATGGGTAAATAGCAGGACAAACTGGGTTTTATAGCCTTTAATGGCAACTGTTCTACTGCAGGAAAAAAATCTGCCTCGTCAGTCATGTATTGAAAGATACATGATCGCCTAAGCATGTATCATATCACTACATATCAGTCAGTTATGTGCCATGGCACATAACTGACTGATATGTAGTGGAATGAGATAGACTTTTGGGAGAAAGTATTTCATGAATTAGTATTGTTAGAGGTTTAGAATTAGTCTCTGCTGCTGGTTTTGTTGCTGGTAAAAGGTATCACTATTGATAAGTGACTTGGTGTCAATGCTGATGGCCTGGTTAAGCTTGCCTGTCTTGAGGTTCGTTGCTGATGCAAGCCTGATCAAATTTTCCTTGATGGGTGAAAACAGCATTGGCTTTATAGTCGGTCAGTGCTTCAGAAATAGCTACTGTGAAAACCGTTTGCTTTTTCTGATTAGTCAGAAAATGTGCTTTATGATCCTGATATTTTTGGACAGTATTCCAGAAGAGGGTATATGATCCAAACAAAATTGTCTTTTTGTCATATGAGCTGTGGATGTCGAATTGAGGACTTCTATTTGATTTAAAGGATTGAAGATCCAACAGGGTGCAACATATTACTATCCTACACTTTCATTCTTAAAATATTTGTTTATGGCTTTTTTCACACTTGTTCACTACAGTACTAGCCTCAAACTCTCCTTCATAATGGCATGTAAAGTTGACCTAGGAAGATGATACTTACTGACAATCTTGTCATACCTTTCACTATTATGATACAACTTCATTTCTAAGGGTTACACTGTGTTCTTTTGTCATTGGTATTGTTACATGCATGACAAAAAATATATTTATCACTGAATAATATATAGTAAATTTTCTAGAATAACCTTAACAATTCAGTGCAATAGAAATACAGTTGTCACGCCTTAATGTTTTTTTGGGTTCTTTTATCATTTCACTCCAAGCAAGACAATAATAGCAAGGGTTTATTGAGAGTAAAAGAAATAGGACAATAAAAGAACAGAAAATGGTGATTAATGTTGCATTTAAATTTTTGAAGTTATATATGACAAGAAAGCAAGAAGCTGTATTCTACAAGAAAGAAGCAAAAGAGAAACTCTTAGGCTATAACTTAAGGTTACATTTAGCAATTTCAAGAGTAAAATGATGAAACTTAACTGCCAATCTAGTACTGCTCTTACAACCTCTACTGTTGTCTGGTGCTAAGAATTAAATGGTAAATTAGAAGCGCATTGACAGTAATAATGACACAAAGAAGAAAATAAAAGAACACAAGATTTTTTGTAGCTATACAGATGTTAGAAGTGTGTGTTAAGCAAATGATTTTCTGGTTTTATTTTACTTTTGCATTATATAATCAAATATAATGAATAATTTGTAATGAGGACATGGAGCACTAACAAGTGTTGCTGATACTTAGGGGGTTAGATGTTTGAAGCTAAAACAAATGAGATTATACTTAATTGGCAGGTTCAGCTATAAAACTATTGAAATTGATCATAATTATATCTATAGTCAAAGAAACTTGTAAAAGAGTATTGTTACCAATGTCAGATTAAGTATCTGAAATTGTATAATTGTAAATAGGTTTCTTATTTATATACAGACTATTGACCTCCTTTTATCCCAATTTTTCAGGTGTTGTTCTCTCCCACTTTCATCAGTTTTTGTTGGTCTGGGTAACCTTCAGGGAATTTTGAATTGAATCCTTTATTTAATCTAAGGCAGTAGATTGTTCTCTTTCTGCTGACAATATCTATGGATATCTCATCTAGTTCAAATTTAGTCACTAAGTTATTGTTCACCTTGTTTCTAGTGAATCCCAAGGATTGAACTCAATTACTATTTTACCAAATTCATGAACCAATGACTTAATCCACTAGGGTATTGACCCACAGGACAATAAAAAGTTCAGTTTGAAATTCCCTGAAGTGTATATATATATATATATATATATATATATATATATATATATATATAAAATTTGGATTGACAAGTAGCTGGTGAAGGCCAGAGGGTACAATAGTTTAAATATTGTGATCACAAAGATAATGGATTAATTTAAATTTAAGGCTTATCAACCTTTTGCAGGTTATTTAAAGCCATAAAATATTTTTAGATTGTAAAGTTTTTTTGGGTTTTTTTTAAGATAATAATGGTTTAGTGATACAAGTCTTACTAATTGACCTATAACTGCGGGTTTGTACTTTTCCTAAGGTTATTTATAAGTAAATAAAATGAACCCAATGTGAATTGGAACTAAGCTCTTCAATTACGAATATTCATTACACCACCTGCACATCCAAGCTGACAGCTCCTGGTATTCCCAAGCAGTCATCCATCTAGGTACTGACCAGGCTTGACATTGCTTAACTTTGCTGATCATACATGAACCAATGTTTCAACGTGATGTTGCTATAAACCTGCAACAGATGAGCAAATAGTCCACATGTAAAAACTCCTCATCCCAGAATTTTAAAGGCAGATTCCTTTTTCTAATTTGTGTTTATTGAACTTAGAGAGAAAAACAAAGGAATTAGAATAGTTATTAAAGTATGTTGAAGATTTCTGATAAATTTGAGGCACTTTTGGTTTCAATTTTAATCTTTCTTTGTGTAATATAATTAAATGCCTTTTCTTTTTTCTTCTTCTGCTTTATTTTTCAGTAAATACTTATATATTTATTTAATACTTTCATCTTTTTAGGCTAGTTTTAAGAAAGACAATCAGCTACCTCCAAAGAACTTTGAAGACCACACAAATTTGCCTCAAACATATAATGAAGATGGCTATAATGGACATGCCTTGGATGACCCGAACCATACATGGCCAAGGAAACAGCGGCCGAAGAGCTGGACTTCTCCATCGACATACAGTGCTCAATCTCCCGAATGTGTCGAGGAGAGGAAAAGGTCTTCGTATCATTTAGAGTCAAATGTTGACATGGAACACAATTATTTTGACTCTATCTCGCCGTCCTTGATGAAATCTTCACATTCAGCCATGATGGACATGCCTAATGTAAGTGACAGTGCCAGTGAGTCGAGAAGTAATTATGTTTCAATGGATAACATACCCGCCTATCAGAGGATGCCGGACGCAGCTAGCCGCGATGGTCACATTGCAAAACCTCCACCTTCGCAAAGTCAGTCAGCAGATGCAAGTGGAGGAAAAAACAGCTGTGACAATAACAATTACAGGTCACGAAATGGTAAAGATTTTCTTTGTTTCTTTAAACTTTTTAAATTTTATTTTCAGTATGACATAAAAGAATTATTACAGAAACATTCTGTTCTGCCTTCCATCAACATGGCTGGTGCTGACATCCAGGAAAGTGACTCATTGCATCTTCTTGGGATAATGAATTGAAAAGATTATATTGAATCAATTGCTAGGTCTACTGCTAGGAAAGTTGGTTCACTGTGTCATACTAGACTATTTTTCATACCAGAATATAAATTATACATTTATAAGTCTCTCATTCATCCATGCATTGAATATTGCTGCCACATCTGGTCTGGTGATTCCGCTATGTATTTAGAGCTTCTTAACAAAATCCAAAGAAAACTCTGCAATGTTATTGGTCTAAAGTAAAAGAATTATTACAGAAACATTCTGTCTTGCCTTCCATCAGCATGGTTGGTGCTAACATCCAAGAAAGTGACTCATTGCATCTTCTTGGGATAATGAAGTGGGAAAATTATATTGAATCAATTGTTAGGTCTACTGCTAGGAAAGTTGGTTCACTGTGTCATGCTAGACTATTTTTCTTGCCAGAATATATCTTATACATTTATAAGTCTACCATTCGTCCATGCATTGAATATTACTGTCACATTAGTTCTGCTACTTTTTATTATGTATTTAAAGATTCTTAATAAAATATAAAGAATCTGCAATGTTATTTGTCCTGACCTGACATCTTGGTTTCAGTCACCTCAATCATTTTATCACCAATATAACATAACTTCCCTGTGCCTTTTTATAAATATTTTCATGGTAATTGTTCTGATGAGCTTTTTTCTTTGGTACCACAATTTTATGAATTTAAGCACAGTACTAAATTGGTAAATAAATCTCATTTTACGGTTGAAATGGCTAGCTGTAACCATAAGTTCTATGTTAACAGTTTCTTCTCTTGCACTTCTTGCTTGTGGTATCCTTCTGGCTTTTTACTTTCCAGTCAACTTTAATCTTTAAAAATTTAAATTCATTGTCAGACATTATCTTTTTTGTCTTAATTTCTTGTTCTCTTACTTTAATGTTTTTTTTTTCTCTAATTCTTTCACACTTGGTAGCTCCATGCATCTTAGTTGCTTTATTGCCTTGCTTGGCATGAAATGATGATCAATTTTTCTAATTGATTGTTATTACATTTATAGATGTATAATAGCTATATAAGTGCCAATGTCAGTGTGTCACTGTGTCACACTTTTTCAATTAAATAGACACAACTCTAACTTTCAGTAGCTCATATTACAGAAATTTTTGATTCCCAAGTTCTTATTACTGTGATATTTATTTATTTATTTATTTATTTTTTTTTTTTTTTTTGCAACAAAACTAGGATCACAGAAATAACTACCTATACTTCAAACTCTGATATAAACATAGGTAAATATATATCAATGCCTCTTAAGAAGTTCATTAATAGCATTCTATGTCACTTGTAGGCCAGAACAACAAAGCAGACAAATTAACTACCATGTGAATGTTGATAAAATAACTACCATGATGCCATTCATGGCGAAATTGTGACAACGTTCTCCAATCATTCATCACTCACTGCACCTATGATGACATCCAAGGTTGAGATACACTCAACCTTGGGTGTCATTACAGGTGCAGTGAGCAATGAACGATTGGAGAATGTTGTCACAATTTCTCCATGAATGGCATTACGGTAGTTATTTTTTTATTTTGCATATACACCCAACTCGCTGTGTGCACAGGTTTGTCTTCTTGGCCATGATCGCTTTTTCAAAAAAAAAAAAGATGAAGACAGTTGTTTTTCAAGACTCTCTGATTGGGAAATAGCAACAATACGATTTCTCACTTAAATGTGGGATCCTTAAGCTTCTAGAGGTGGGCTGCTATCTTCCGAACTCCACTGGCCTCCGTGACTCCTGATTCCTCAATACCAGTCCTTCTGCCACTGGGCAGTTCAAACATCTCTGTTCACTTACTGACTTCTCTCAAGGTTGGACTCACTTTTTTGACTTCCTGCCTCACTCTCTTTATATAGATAATCCTGGGGTCCCATCTCTTCCATCCACTTGTCTTCCAGAAGATTTTGAGACCACCCGAAAACTGCATGTGTGGTCAAATCTTCAAAGGACTACTTTCATAAGTGTCTAAAATCATTTATAAAATATTTGTTTCCCAATTCAAAGGCAGCTGTATGCTCCAAAACACTGACACTTAAATATGCTCAAAGATGGACTGGAGGCAAACTTCCTATGAAACTCAGATAACTAAGTGAACTTAAGAGAAATTATCTCCTTATCTTCTAAAGATATCTGAGAAATCTTGTTACACTATATGCCAAACTCTGATATAAACATATGTAGACAACATCTCTGAAGAAGGTCAGTAATAGCATTCTATGTCACTTGTAGGCTAGAACAATAAAGCAGACAAATTAACTATCAATTCATGTAAGTCTTCATGAAATAACTACCTATATGCCAAACTGTAATATAAACATAGGTAGACGTATTATATCATTTTCTCTGAAGTTCAGGAACAGCCTATAGGTCAAACAGTGATATAAACATAGGTAGACATATTATGTCTCTGAAGACATTAAGTAATGGCATTTTATGTCACTTATAGGCTAGAACAATGAAGCAGAAAAATTAACTACCAATTCATGCATGTCTTGATAAAATAACTACCTATATGCCTAAATGATATGAACATAGAGATATATCAATGACTGTGAAGACGTTGAGTAATATCATTCTCTGTTACTTGTAGGCTAGAATAGAGCAGGCAATTTAACTATCAATTCATGCAGTTTATAAAATAACCACCTATATGTCAAACGCTGATATAAACATAGGTAGATGTATTATAGTGATTTTCTAAGCCCGGCTTAGATGTGGCACAAGGCCAAAAGTATGGGGCACCCAGTGAGGATCGACTAGCAAGACAAGCTTTCTAACCATTACACCACACCGAGGTGCCCTAAGGTAGATGTTTTATATCAGTGTATCTGAGGACATTCAGTAACATAATTCTATGTTGTTTGTAGCCTAGAACAATGGAGCATACAAATTAACTGCCAATTCATGCAACTGTTGTAAAATAAGTATAAGTCTGATATAAACATATGTAGACATACCATTGTCTCTGAAGAATTTCAGTAACAGCATTTTGTCACTTGTAGGCCAGAACAATAAAGCAGACAAATTTACTGCCAATTCATGCAAGTCTTGATGAAATAACTATCTATATGCCAAACTCCGATATGAATATAGGTAGACATATTATATCAATGTCTCTGAAGAATTTCAGTGACAGCATTCTGTCGCTTGTAGGCTAGAATGACAAAGCAGACAAATTAACTATCAATTCATGTGAATGTTGATAAATTAATTAGGATATAAACATAGGTAGATATATCATTGTTTCTGAAAAAGTTCTGTAACAGCATTCTGTGTCACTTGTAGGTAAGAACAATAAAGCAGACAATTTAACTACCAATTCATGCAAATCTTGATAAAATAACTACCTAGGCAACAAACTCTGAACATAGGTAGAGGTATTATATCAATGTTTCTGAAGAAGTTCAATAAGGTCTCTTGCTCTGCTGATTAAGTGTGGTATGAGGAGAAAAAAAAAAAGCTGTGATGAAGCTGTAGAAAGAGATTCTCTTATTGCAGGACATGCATCTGCTGTGACAAGACATTGGTTATTTTGAATAGTCTGTCTATATTCTACATTCCAACCACCTGAGGAAGGCCAGAGCATACATTTGCCGAAACGTAATAAATATGGCAAGAAAGATGAGGACAATAGTCTGAATAATGTAAATAATGTTATTTTGAATAATTTGTAGTTTTAGTGTCTATATCATCCATCCTTTTTACCAAATTTTGCTCCATCTATTTTCTCTTTCCAAACCTTAAAAGGAGTTTGAAAAAGGGAATATTTATTTGGAGAGAAGGGTGGATGCTTCAGAGATAATATCTACAGAATAGTATTTCAATTAGTAGACATCAGAATTTTT
Organism: Acanthosepion pharaonis; assembly: GCA_903632075.3. NCBI lineage: Eukaryota > Metazoa > Mollusca > Cephalopoda > Sepiida > Sepiidae > Acanthosepion > Acanthosepion pharaonis. The sequence continues at coordinate 1,782,973 of CAHIKZ030000258.1, forward strand.
TTTTTTTTTTTTTTTTGTCTCAGTGTTAAAATGTTGAACTGTGAGAGGAACATTGGGAATACTATGTACATTTTATTGATCTTTCTTGGTTGGATTGAAAACTTTTCAGCACCCCCATATTTATAGGGGTCTTTTTTTAATCATTTCACCCCAAGCAAGGTGGAAATACCACTAATATACAGGGGTCACAGATTGAAAATTAGAGAAAAAACTGAGTATAGGGAGGATTGAGAAAAGGACAAAAGATGAATGGGGTTCAAAAAGATAGATGGCGATTGATGTTGCATTTAAATTTTTGAAGATTGTAGTTATCATGGAAGCAAGTAAACTGAAGGGAGTTTCACAGAATATATAAATAGTATAATATTTAAGCAGAACAAAGATCATATATGCATCGGTATTTTCAAATGCATTTTCTTTGCCATAAAATGAAAAAAAATTATTCTATTACAAATAGGAATTTTCAGATTTTATATGGAATATATATTTTAATAAGTACTTTTTTTCAAGGGAGATTGATAGAAAAAATGTAATACTTATAATTTAACTTTATGTAAGTTAAAGGTATTGCATTTTTCTAATAAATCAGTGGTCCTTGAACTTTTTTGCTCAGTGCACTCTTTTCACTGTATCAGAATGCCTTGCCCCTCCCTTTCCAAGATTGTCCGACTCAAAAAGTGTATTCCAAATAATATTGCATATATTATTGAAAATCTTCATTCTTTTCCATATTAGTTCATATGCATGGATTATTGTTATAGAGGAGTTTTTTTTTATATTCATGATGAGCTCCAAATTCTGTAAGTAAAAAGGAATAAATAGTAAAGGATCTCCTTTCCAAAACCCTGCAATTTCCCCTGGGAGGAAATTCCCCACTGATTGAGTGTCACTGTTATAAATAATATCACAAGATAGGAAAAGAATACTGTAGACTTCACTTTGTTAGTACACACTCCACAGTATCCTTTAATTATTTTATGATATTATGTTTCTTAGATTGGGGATCACAACAAATTAGTCTTAATAATGGATTTTTGCATTTGTGTGTACATATAGCTGGTTTATGACTATAAATAAATTTATTTTTGATAAAATTTTAATGATTAAGAAATTCTTGGTTGCAAAATTCTCTTGATAGTTTTTTCATTAAAAGAAACAGCTTTTTATTCAACAGGATTATTATTACAACCAATATAGCTAAAGAAATCTGGCGTCTCTGCTTCAAAAATTCCTTTAGCCTTGATATAGATTTAATTATATATTACATGCATCAATAAATGACATTGTTATTTTGGATCAATAAACAGAGTATGCAAGAGAAGCCTTTCATTTCATACTACAAATTATATAGAGAATATTCTTGCACATATTGCATTGAATATTGTTATCACATCTGGTTGAGTACTTCTATTTATTTAGACTAGAGACTATTGATAAAACACATAGAAGAATCTGCAATGTTATTGATCCTAACTTGGCATCTTGTCTTCACTCCCTTTCTCACTACTGTAACATAACTTCCCTTTTCTATAAATACTTTCATGGTAATTGTTCTGATACTTTCTATTATTTAAGCACATTACTAGATTGGCAGCAAGGTCTCATCCTTTTACAGTTGAAATGGCTAGATGTAGCTGTAAGTTCTATGCTAACAGTTTCTTCTCTCTCATGGTATTACATCCACAGCCTTATAGATTGGTGACAAGTTCTCATCATTTTACAGTTGAATTGGCTAGATGTAGCTGTAAGTTCTATGCTAACAGTTTCTTCTCTCTCACGGTATTACATCCACAGCCTTATAGATTGGTGACAAGTTCTCATCATTTTACAGTTGAATTGGCTAGATGTAGCTGTAAGTTCTATGCTAAAGTTCTATGCCTTATAGATTGGTGACAGTTCTCATCATTTTACAGTTGAATTGGCTAGATGTAGCTGTAAGTTCTATCTAACAGTTTTTCTCTCTCACGGGTATTACATCCACAGCCTTATAGATTGGTGACAAGTTCTCATCATTTTACAGTTGAATTGGCTAGATGTAGCTGTAAGTTCTATGCTAACAGTTTCTTCTCTCTCATGGTATTACATCCACAGCCTTATAGATTGGCGGCAAGGTCTCATCATTTTACAGTTGAATTGGCTAGATGTAACCATAAGTTCTATGCTAAGTTTATTCTCTCTCACTATCTGCTTGTGGAACTCTTTCCCAGCTTCTTGCTTTCCTGTCAATTTTCAGTTTCAAACATTTAAATTATCTTAATCCCTGGTCTTTTATTGCTTTCTCTCCTAAGTAACATTTTTTTTTTTTTTTTTTTTTTTCACTCATATCCTCTCACATTCAGTAAACCATTGCATCTTGGCTTTATTACCTTGCTTGGGGTGAACTGAATAAAAAAAAATGGCAGAGAAATTTTTACTGATTAAAGAACTATTTAATGACTGTATTCACAAACTATCCATTTCACATATCTACAAAAATTCATTAGTCTACCATTCTGATTTTCAAATGGGGTTCATATGGACCCTGGGGGTCTACACAAAAAAATAGAAAATTTTTAATTTAGTCAATATTTTAGTGGTTCATAGAACAATTTCACTTAGAAACTTTGAAATTTCTATATTAATCTACACCATATTAAAATACTAAAAATAGAAAAACAACTCTAAAACTAGCAGAAAATGAGATCAAGTGATGTAAAGTCAGCATCCCTTTTTACTCTACCAGTTTCGATTGTGAAAATTGAATAAAAACTGAGAATAATATATAAAGGAAGCAAAATTTCTTATAATTAACAATAACACATTTCTAAAAACATTTTTTTCAATTTACATCTATATTTTCGTTGTCCTGTTATTACCGAGAAGTAAAAAACAAAAACAAATCTATTTCCATACCTGATGATGTCTGTATGCACAGATGAAAGCTTGTATAAAAAAAAAAAAACTAAAAAATGACCTTATGCAACTGGAATTTATAAACAGGGATCATAACATTCATCTACAGGTTCAGGCTTAATGTACTTTATTAAAATTGTTTGCGAAGATGTATTCTCGCCATTTAAATCATTAACTTCTATATCTGTTTTTTGTATGAATGATTCATGTAATGTAAATTGAACTGCACCACATACCTTATTATATATATATATATATATATATATATATATATATATATATATATACACACACGGGAAAATTATATAATTATAATTTATTATATAAATTAATTTAATACATTAATAATAATATCAATTTTAAATATTTTCATTAAATTAGTTTTACTTTAAAATAAAGCATATACATTTACTATTCCTATAATACAATTCCTAAACTTATCTATCTATTAGTAAAAATAAAATACGCATTTTTTTTTTCATTGAATGGTTATGGGATTCTGCCAAGAAAATTAAGAGAAAATGTGTTCCATGGGTAAGAAAGATGTTGGACCACTGGTCTAGCAGATAGAATTTCACCACTTTTGATAAAAATTTCAAATTTATGAGGACAGACTTTGCTTTTTCTATGAGTCACAAAACATTATGCATGGGGGTTAACCATTATTAAAACAGTGTAAGGAGTAGTAGTATTTGGGCCGTCTTGTGCTAGTTCAGTACATTTTTTTTAAAGATTGAAAATTTATTGATTTTTTTTTTTTTTTTTTTTTTTTATATATGCTAATATAACAATGTATTGAATTATGGCTAATGGTAGCAACCATAATTTACATATGGGATAAGGAGTGACTAAGCTGCATAACACAATTGTCAGCTAAAAGCATGATTCATTGAAGTTAGGCATAATTAAAAATAATGTTGGTCTTCAGTCATTCATAGTAATAATTTTGTGATTCACAAAAATAAAAACAATCTAGTAGCATTTTACTAGGTATAGCCACAAGTGGATGCTTCCTCAATCACTACAATCTTAACCTTAAGTCTAGGGTTGTTATCTTCCCTACATACCAGGATAAATTGTGCCTCTTGGTAACTCTCTACCTTGAATGACTCTTGAGCCTTGTATTGGGTGAACATCATGGTAAAAAAAAGAAGGTATAGCTTAGTATTTTTACAAGGTATATCTTAGCATTTTTATTAGGTATGTCTTAGTATTTTTTTTTTTACCACATATAGCTTAGTACTTTTTGTTTTTTACTAGTAAAAAAAAGCTTAGTAAATTTCTTTTTTGTACTAGATACAGCTTTGTTTTTTTGGTGGAGGGATTACTAATATATCTTTTTTTTTTTTTTTTTTTTTTACTAGGTAAGCAGCTTAGTTGTTGATTTTTTTTTTTTTTTTTTTTTTTTTACTAGGTATAGCTTTGTTTTTTTGTTTTTTTTACTAGGTATAGCCTAGTAGTCTTTTTTTTTTACTACATATAGCTTTTTTTAATAGGTATAGCTTAGTTTTTTACTGACATTACTGATAAAAACAACTAGTGTTATAAAAGCACTATGTACAATGCAGAAAAGGTTTGTTCTGTGAGTGAGTAACTAAATATTGAGTTTCACTGATGCTCTAAAATTTAATAAAATGGTACATAGCAAGTAAGTGGTAAGTGTTTAACAGTGGTATATATTTGAATATTGTTTGTGATTTATCTTCTACCCTTTCTTTATATGATTGTGTTCAGCCAATGTCATCCCTGTATCAATTTAAACTGATACTTTTATGTTTTTAAATTATAATTATGGAGTATAATTTTGGAAAGTGAAAATTTTACAGAAATATCTTTGAAAATTTCCAAGTTTTCATCTGAAATCAAGCAAATAACAACTTTAAGCAAAATTGTCAGAAACTTTAAGAAAAGTGTCAGTTTCAACTGGTATGACCAGGAGAAGATATGTTAAAAATGCTTTAGTAATTTCTAAGTGGAAAATTCAGTTTAATCCATATCCTATGGTGTCAGTTAAAAGTGTTACTTTTTTTTTCCATATATCTAAACTATAATTTAGAAAGTGAAATATTCACTGAGGTGAAAAATGTTGGAAAATTTCCAAGTTTACATCTGAAATCAAGAAATATTAACTTTATCACAATATTAGTCATAATATATAGAAAAAATTTTTATTAGATTCAGCTGATACCAGATGGATATAGGTTAAAAAATGCCTTTAGCAATTTGTAAAAGGGGAGGAGACATCTTGTTGTACATTATTTCTTTCTGGCATCTTATGCATTTATTTCTTTCTTTGAACAAAAATTTTTTTCATAAAATTTCTTAACCTTTTTGGTTATTAACTTACCCAACTTTTGCATGTTTTTTTTTTTTTTTTTTTTTGTGTGTGTCTTTTCCTAAGTGATTTTAAAAATTTTATTTCATGTTTCATTATTCTCCTTTTCTTATCTAATATTATGTCAGATTTTTCTTAACATTGTTAAATACAATGAATTTTTTTTTAATAGAACTGACCACAGTTAAGAAGGGTACACCATTGTATGGACAACCTGCATGGTGGGGAGAACCTGATGATGCAGAAGATGATCCTGCAATCTCAAACAAAAAGTCTTGTGCCTATGAAAAAACAGATCATGGCAGTTGTAAATTATGTAAATATCTTGTATATGCTTATTTTCCAATGTAAACTTTTTTTCACATTGTTTTTTTATTATTTTTTACAAAATCTTTAATCACACCTGTGACTTGTAAAATAAGTATCTTAATTTTAAAATACTTATTTAAAATGCAAAAATACAAGAAAATAATGTAGTAATGTAACTGGAGCTTCTTTTGAGTTAAATTTAAATTTTTTTTTTTTTCATTGATTTTATTGATTTGTTACTCACATTAGCAAAGGTGTAAATTTAGAATTTGTTCAAGCTAATATATTATCTTTGAATGTAAATCTTCTGTTAATATGAAGTCCCAAACATAAAAAACTTAAATTGAAAAATAAAAATTTAGTCAATAAATTAGTTCTTGCTGTCTTTTAAGTGTCCTATATGTTGTAATACAAAGGCAAACACAAACTAAAATACCACTCCTTGTGCTTTGTTTTCAAATACTGCATACATATAAATCTAAAATATTTTGCAGTAGTGAGCTAATTCTTTCATGTTGCTACCACAATATTTCTTGTACAATCCATAACGAAAAAGGTCTTCCTTTTCAGACAATAATATCAAGTATATCATCTAGCTCAATTCATTTCCTGCAATATGAGCCACATAAGTGATTCAGTTTACAATAACCTGTATAATACAAGTGATTCCATATTTTTTATATTCAATTTCTTATAAAAATAAATCTTTTTTTTATGGATAATACTCTTGAAGAAGTCTGTAGAATGGATCAGTTGAAAATATTGTGGTAACAACATAAAAAAATAAAGAATGAGTTCAGTTGTCTTGAAAAACTTGAATTTATTATGATTTTTCTTGAAATTATGTATACTGTAGGAAAATGAAAAAGAAAAACCTTTTGACTATTTCAAGCTCTTCTTTTGTTGAATTTATGTATATATATATATATATATATATATATATATATATATATATTATGATTTGGGTAGATGCTATGGATAAAAATATAATTTGAATTGAAATTTCATTTCATATTTTAAAAATCTTTAATTATTCAAATATTTGTATGTATATATATATATATATATATATATATATATATATATATATATATATAATTCACTTTTAGATTTATATCCATACTATCTTTTGATATTGAGTACTTTATTCATACTTTTAAAACAATATTTTTATCATGTGTGCATGTATGTATATATATATATATATATATATATATATATATAGAAATATTTTTTTTTTGTTTCATACACGCCGCAAATATTTGAATCGTCACTTATTTGGGTTTTAACTTTTTTATATATATGTACATATGTGTATATCTCTGTGTCTGTTTATATGTATATATGTGTGTGTATATTTGTATGTATATGTATGTATGTGTATATGTGTGTAAGTGTGTATATATGTACGTATGGAGGTGTTTATGTATGTATATGTATAGGTGTGTATGTGTACTTATGTATATACATGTTTATATGTGTGTGTGTGTATGTGTATGTGTATATATGTGTAAGGGTGTATGTATTTGCATGTATATATATACATGTGTAAAGGTGTGTATGTATTTGCATGTGTATATGTATGTGTATATGTGTGTGTGTGTATATATATATGTATGTATGTATGTGTATATGTGTGTGTGTATGTATGGGTATATGTATATATATGTATATGGATATATATGTATATATATGTATATGGGTATATATATGTATGTGTATGTATATGTTTGTGTATGTATAAGTATGTATGTATGAATATATGCATGGGGTATATATATATACGTGTATATGTATGTGAAAAGTGTGTGTATATGAATATAGATGAATATGTATGTATGTGTATGTGAATATATTTTTAATATATATATATATATATATATATATATATATATATATATATATATATATATATATATATATGTATGTGTATGTGTATGTGTATGTATGTATGGGTGTGTGTGAGTACATGCCTAAGTGTATGTACCTACTTGTATTGTTTTTTTTTTTGTGTATTAGTATGTGTTTTAAACATAGAAATATTTGGTCCTTGCTAAATAAGACAATCTTTATATTCACCTTCATATATTTATATTTGATTCTAACCTGAGTCTATACTAATTTTCTCAATTACAAAGCGGCCCTTTTAAGTAAACACAATTTTTTTTTTTTTTTTTTTTTTTTTTTCCCTCTCTCTCCCCCCCCCTTTTCTTTTCCCCCCTACTTCCTATCCTAACTTCTAATTGTCTGTGATGTATGTATGTCACCACGAAATGTATCTTTATGCATTAGACATCCGTCGACTTTTTTCTCTCTTCTTTTTTAAATTCCCCACCCCACCCACATCTCCTAGTATTTCTCTGTCCTCCTCCTCATACTTACTCTTTTCTAAATTCGTTTTTGATTTCCGGAGTTGTTTTTTCTGTTTTCATTTTGAATTTGTAGGTCTGATGATTTGGATCGTATTTACGATTCCAATGGAATAAATTATGACCATGGAATATTAGTGTTTAAGCCTTTTTATTATATATATATATATATATATATATTACACAACAAAATCCCAAAATTACCTCATATGGGGTAATACTATTGTCATGCTCTGTTATAATAAATACATTGAGCTCTTTTTGTAATGGCTTCAGAGTCAGGCTTATTGTTCACAGGAAACAATTGTAACTCTATATTCTCCCTGGTTGTCCAAGATGTCTAGTACTGTGGCTGATCAATAGTGATCTCTTCAATCATGGCCTGCCTTATCCCATGTTGTGATTGGTTGATCATAAGGAGGCCAAGATTGATTTTTCACAGGTATCTTAATATTAGGCTGGTCCAAGCAGAGCGAAGTCATACAGTAAAATAGGAGAAAAACAACACTCAAAATATTTGAGTAGATACTCCATTTATTTTTTTTAAACAGAATATTTTGAGAAATCTTAGTAAGGAAAATTGCAACCGCCAGCAGGATTCGATGTGCTTAAAAGACAGTATAAAAACTTGCTTAATCAATGCAAACCTTTGTGACAAAGTTACTTAAAAGTACATTGAATCTAACAATGGTTTCTCTTGCAGGTTTGAATTCTAACAGAGGGCACGTATTTCTTTAATAAGATTTCTCGAATATTCAAACCTGTAGACAAGAATAAATATACTGTTTAAAAGGTAAACATTGTCTACTAAAATATGGGTAGACACTAAAGTGATAAAAATATATATGTATATAAGCATTCATACATTCATATATAGCTAAAAAAATCTCTAAAAAGACTGAATAGAGAAAAAGAAAACTCATTTTGTCTAATGATGGATTTTATCAAGGTACACATACTTTAATACCTACACTTTTCAATAATACTCTTATACTTGTATAACTAAACGAATATGCCTTGTTTCATTATAACTTTAAATTAACTTTAAATTCTTTTACAGCTTCAAAAGGTGGGACTGTATTGGGCATTGCAGCCAGTGATATTTCCCAGCATCTTGAGAATTTTAATAATGATCCCAAATATGCTTGTACATACATGGAGATTTCTTATAAAGATATTGAGTCGGAAAATATAATCGCATGCCGGGGAAGTCTTTCATCTTCAATATCTAAAGACAGTCTAATATCCCCTGATAGTCGGAAAGGTTCCCTTGAAATAATTAGTGACATAGGAAAAAAACAGTCTTCTTCAGAACGAGAATTATCTGTGGAAAAATCAGAACCAGTCAACAAAGTTGTGGATGGAGGGGGCACAGCATTTACAGTGGAACTTGGAGACTTGAAACCACGAAAGTGGAATGCCTCTGGCAGCTTGAGTGAATTCATGCCATCAAAGATTCGTCGAAGCTTTAGAGAGAGAGCTTTGAAACAGTCAACCAAAGATGGAACACCTCCAAAAACTGTTGTAAGTATTCCATTCTTCTTAATTTTGTGCCATGTCTCCTCAGGGCATAGGTGATCATGGCTCTCCACAACTTCCTGGCCGTCTTAATAAATTTCGTCTTTCTTATTTCTCCTAATCCCTGTTCCACCATCCATTTACTCTAGCTCACTATGTTATGCATTGTTTTACTCTGTCTTCAAACTGTCCTGTGAGTAACAGATTTTCCAACCCCTCTTTCCTCATTGTGTGTCCTAGAAACCTCAACTTTCTCTTCCTGATATTAAGTAGATTTCTTTTTGTTTTCGTTTTCTCTAAAACTTTGTTGTTGCTCACATTTTCAGACCATGGTATGCATCCTTCTGTAGAACCACATTTCTCTTGCTTCAAGACACTTCTTCATCTTTGAGGAAATTGTCCATCACTCATTGCCATATATGTTCCTTGTTTCGAGCAATGTTTTTCTGTTTGTTAATACTCTGCTTAGCTTTTGGAAGTAATCCAATAGAGATCTTGAATATTTTTTATTATATTTATTTTGGCAGCCTAAATAATAATTTTTATGGTTTATAAAAATTGAAGGCTTGAATTTGGCAATCTTTGATTATATGAACTCCAAATTGTATTCTTGGTCCTCTCAGAAAGTGGCTTTATTGTGATTGGTTTTTGTGTTATTTCTTTATAATTACTTGTGTGCTTATGGATTTGATTATTTTTTTAATGTTAAACTATTTCAATTACATCTTTTTACTTTTGCAAAATATTTCAACTGTAATTCTATATAAATTCTACTTGATTTGTGTGTTGAGAGATGCACTCTAACCAAAATGTTTGGAGCTGCCTCTTGGGTTTTCAAAGAATTGCCTAAAAATGAAAGGTAGTGTGCCTCTTTCAAAACTAATTTACTAGCTCAATTTGGGCCATAGGAACTTTCTCCAACCCTAAACGGCAAACAAAAGATAAACATCTCCTCCCCAGTCTTTTGAACAGGAGTAGTGTGAACTGGACAATAGGCAAACATTGAGGAAAAAAATAAATAAATAGAAAATAAAATTTCAAAGTGTAAGCAGAGACATTAGAAGTATATAGTTAAAGTAGACTTTAGAAGGAATCTGAAACACAATCCTATACAGGAAACCATGGCTAAACCTCTACTAAGATATACTAATACACTTGCTATCAAGCAATATTCATAATCATTTTCTTTGAACCAGATCAGAAAAGTTAAAAGAATTTGCAATATTATTGGTCCTTATCTGGCATCTTGGCTTCAACCACTTTCTCACTGCTGAATCAGCTTTTTGTGCTTTTCTATAAATATTTTGTGGTAATTGTTCTGATGAGCTTTCATTTAAGCATATTATTAGATTGATTGGTAAGTCTCATCATTTCACAGTTGAAATGGCTAGATGCAACTGTAAGTTCTATGCTAACAGTTTCTTTGCTTGCACTTCTTGCTTGTGGAACTCTCTTCTGGCTCCTTGATTTCTATTCAACTTTGATCTCCAAAAATTTAAATCATTATTTTGTCTTAACTCCTGTTCCTTTATTGTTCTTTCACCATGATTTTTTCTTTTACACACACATTTTCTCACATTCAGTAAACTCTTGAATCTTAGTGGCTTTATCTTGCTTAAGGTGAAATCATTTAAAAAAAAAAAAAAAAAATCAATGAAACTTGGTAATTTTCCTAGTTCTTTGTTTATAGATATAATAGTTTTGTATGTATAATAATGTTTGTTAATATGAAAGATAAAATAGGGTCCAATTGTAATCTGATCCATATTGTAGTCTGTTCATATTGAGTATTCAATACTTTCAGTAGTGTGTTTCAAATGTATATATGTTGGTATGTCTGTGATGATATATTGACTAAAGTTTATTTTGTATATAACAATTATATTGACTAGTTTTAACCTGTGAAAATTTCAGTTTTCTTATTTTAAATAAATCTTAATTCTTAAGTAAATTATTAAACTTATGGTAAATCTTAATTCTTAAGTTAATGATTAAACTTATGGTAAGATCTCTGACAATAAAATATCTGTAGAAATTTCCCTGTTAAATATTTGAGCTTAGCAATTTTAACAAAATATTGAAATAACAATCATAAATATGAATGCTGATCGTTATTTTAAAAAATGAGTACAAATGAAAGGATTTGAAGTTGACAACTTTTTCCATTTCACTGAAACAGCTGTTAAATCCTTCTATCTGCTCTCCTTTCATTCATTCATTTTCTCACTAAAACCAACTATCATTTCTTCTCTTTCCATGTGATCAAAACTTAATAGTCCATTATTTATGAGGTATTAGCAGAAGACACTTCTATCTTGCCTTCTTTCTTTCTCTCACTGAAACCAAGTAGTGTCCTTTCTCCTCTTTCCATGTGATCAAAACTTAATAGTCCATTATTTATGAGGTATTAGCAGAAGACACTTCTATCTTGCCTTCTTTCTTTCTCTCACTGAAACCAAGTAGTGTCCTTTCTCCTCTTTCCATGTGATCAAAACTTAATAGTCCATTATTTATAAGGTATTAGCAGAAGACACTTCTATCTTCCTTTCTTTCTTTCTCTCACTGAAACCAAGTAGTGTCCTTTTCTCCTTTCCATGTGATCAAAACTTAATAGTCCATTATTTATAAGGTATTAGCAGAAGACACTTCTATCTTCCTTTCTTTCTTTCTCTCACTGAAACCAAGTAGTGTCCTTTCTCCTCTTTCCATGTGATCAAAACTTAATAGTCCATTATTTATAAGGTATTAGCAGAAGACACTTCTATCTTCCCTCCTTTCTTTCTCTCACTGAAACCAAGTAGTGTCCCTTTCCTCTTTCCATGTGATCAAAACTTAATAGTCCATTATTTATAAGGTATTAGCAGAAGACACTTCTATCTTCCCTCCTTTCTTTCCCTCACTGAAACCAAGTAGTGTCCTTTCTCCTCTTTCCATGTGATCAAAACTTAATAGTCCATTATTTATAAGGTATTAGCAGAAGACACTTCTATCTTCCCTCCTTTCTTTCTCTCACTGAAACCAAGTAGTGTCCTTTCTCCTCTTTCCATGTGATCAAAACTTAATAGTCCATTATTTATAAGGTATAAGCAGAAGACACTTCTATCTTCCCTTCTTTGTCTCTTACTGAAACCAAGTAGTGTCTTTTCCCCTCTTTCCATGTGATCAAAATCCCAGTCTTATGAACATTTCTTTTCATAACAATTCAAAAATAATTCCACAGATGATTTATTTTATTGATCATAACGGAAATTTTGGTAATTGCCTTACCCTGTTTCTGTTGTTCAATACTGTATGGCACTTTTATTGCAGTTGTCATCTCTTTTTGGCATCTTGGCTGGGTTCAAATTGTAGTATCTCCCCTCATCAGATAAATTGCATTTTATCTTTCAATTATGTCTCTGTCTTCTCAGAGTGCAACTGAAAATATTATTGAGAAGTGCAAGGACTGGGCTATTTTGGGACCTGGGACAGGTGCATGTGCTCAAGCTCCCCATACTAAACTGACCTTGTGTCACATCCTGCCAGTGTCAGGCAGCAAGAAAATATAATCGTTTCTCAGCCTTTTGGCTAAGATCAAAGTGTAGTATCAACTTAATATGATTCTCTCTATCTCTCTCCACTTCTATCTTCCTTTCTTTCTTTCTCTCACTGAAACCAAGTAGTGTCCTTTCTCCTCTTTCCATGTGATCAAAACTTAATAGTCCATTATTTATTAAGTATTAGCAATGCATAATGATTATTCAAAATAATGAAGAGAAGGATAAGCAGAATATTATTATTTGACAATATTAATTTCAGTGTCTAATAAAATGTCATAATAGATTTTAAAACTTCTATGCCTATAGATATAAATTTTTGTTCTTGATATTATAAATGTAATAAATGTTTCCAATTTAGTTGAGATTTAGCGATAGAATGCATTTACTTGAATTTATTTAACGGTCACTTAAACAATTTCTTTTAGATCTATTTTCTTATCAAGGATTAAAACCCATTGAATACTTGTATACTTAAGTATTAGTAATTGTATTTTTTTCTAAGGATACTATAGCTATACATGCAGCAGAGTGTTCTGACTTATCATTTTTTAATTATTATTACTATTATTATTATTATTATTATAATATTATTGTAATAAACATCACAAACATGATTCTTAGACATCAATTTTGAATCATATGGCCTTCAAACCTAAACCTATCATGCAATTGTAGGTTTTTCTTTAAATAGTAGGTTACTAACTCCTGTAATGACTTCACAACATTCTTTGAAGTGTTATAAGTTTGGTGTCTGGCCAAACACTATTATTATTATTTTCTGCCTAGTTAGCTGTTTAGATGTTCTTGTGTTAGTTTTTCTTTTGTTTCTCAATCATTCTTGGCCAATTCTTTTACTTACACAACTGATAATATCCTTTTTTTTACTATTTAAAATTCATGGTAGTAGTTATTTTTAATTTATTTTATTTGTAATGGATTTTAAAAATCTTCACAATTTAGGCAGCCATACAAGTAACATAACCAAAAAAAAAAAAAAAAAAAGAAGTTAACAGCATGTTTAGGTTTATGTGAATATTACTTTAGTCTCATATTTATTTTTATTTAATTGAATTCATTATGGTCATTATTTGTAGCTATTAATTTTTATCCAGGCTGTTGATGTCCTAAAATTTAAGAAAAAACCTAGTCTGAATTTTAAAAGCAATATGAAGATTGTAAGACAAGCACCTTAAATTCATGTATGTACAGTTCAAAATTAGCATTGTAATTATTGCAAAGTTGTATTTTCAGATTTATTCTAATTCACTGTTACCTTGAGGAATAAAGTTATACTTAAAATCAAAATTTAAAATTCTCATCTATGTTCTTTAATCTGTTCACTGAATTTAATTAATTTTATGTTCAACTTTTAGCTTTAAGTTCTGATATTAAGCTGTAGATACTTGTTTTTATAAATCTTAGAATAATTGATAAACATATCTTATATTCTCTCAATAGAATGATGAACTAGATATTTTTTGATAGTTTAGCTTTATTTATCTAATAAATATTTTATTCAATTTTCTTGTTTAAGGCTGAAGGAGATTCCCCAGACAGCAAAACTGAAGAGGTTGAGTTTGCACCTGAGAAAACCAAAACAAAGAACTCTAAAAGTAATCATTCAAGTGAAGAAGAAGAAATTCACGTTAAAAGTAAGACATTTTTTTTTTTTTTTTTTTGTTATTTTATTATTTCCTTCCGGGTCCCAACCAGAGACCTAAGTTCAGAAATGACATTTTCCACTGAACATTTTTGTGAAAAAAGAAAAGATATTTTATATAGATGAAGCTATTCGTAAGGCCTGAGCTATACTTGAGTACAATTTTTAGTATTTCTTTAACAAGAGTAGACTGTACTTTCAGTACAATTTTTAGTATTTCTTTAACAAGAGTAGACTGTACTTTCAGTACAATTTTTAGTATTTTTTAAACAAGAGTAGACTGTACTTTCAGTACAATTTTTAGTTTTAATAAGAGTAGACTGTACTTTCAGTACAATTTTTAGTATTTCTTTAACAAGAGTAGACTGTACTTTCAGTACAATTTTTAGTATTTCTTTAACAAGAGTAGACTGTACTTTTAGTACAATTTTTAGTATTTCTTTAACAAGAGTAGACTGTACTTTTAGTACAATTTTTAGTATTTCTATCGCAGCAGAGAGTACTTGTTCCATTGCGCATGTTTATTCTCATCTAGTTCTTATTTTTAGTACTGCTCAGTTAGTGCTTACTGTTTTCACGGCGTCCAAGTACACACTGCTCATCCCAGGAATTGAACTCACAATTACTGTCACTAAATTATTGTATTCAAATTAGACCAGAGATTCTTTCAATCAGTCTATTGGAATCTTTTCTGTTGTTGTCCTTGTTCTTCTTAGGTAACTTTAACAGTCTTATAAAAATCAATACTGTCAAAAACTACTGACAAAGATGACAATAAATCTATTGAATATTGCTCTGAAATTTTAAATAGAAATTGCAAGAAAATGTTATACCAAAAAGCACTAAATCAAATAAACATCAAAGATCATTGTTTGGTATGGTTTCATTCTTTTACATATAACTGGAAGGTGACCACTCCCACAGTTGGCACTTGGGCATGTTTTGCAGTGTAAGACTTTATTTCTGAATCTCTTATTAATACTTATATTATGAATTTGGTTTTTCATCTATCTTCTTGACTTATCCATGCCCATGTCTTGGGTGTTCTTGAAACCTAATCATTCATTATGCACCATTGGACCCATTTTTCCCCATGTTCATCACAAGACCCTAGTCCAAATTTGCCAACTATTTCACAGTTTCCCTCTTTGCCTACTTTGGCATTAAGGTCACACATGATGATTGTAATTTCTTGCAATTTGCATTGAACCTTGGCATTATCTTCCATAGAGTAAAAATTTTCAATTTCTTCTGTACTTTGTACTGTCAATGCATAAACAGCTATGATGGATATGTTGAAAAACTTTCCTTTTACTTTAACTACAAGAATTCTTTCAGATAGTTGACAGTATCCAATAACACATTTCTTCATGTCTTGGTCTAGTATCAATCCTATTCCTCTTTCATTTTTATATATTTCGCCTGTATATATCATCCTGTATTTATCACCAACAAAATCTCTATTTACTCACCTCATTTCACATACAATAAATTTTTATAAACATTAATTTAGTCTGATGAAATCCTAAAGGATGTAATGTGTCACACAAATTTGTATATTAAAATTCATGCAATACAAACCTATGAGAGCCACTCAAGGTAGTTTTTCTGAATGCATTGTTTTATATCAGTATAAGGGAATGTAGGAAGTGAGGATAGGTGATAAAAAGGATAGTTAATGACTGTAGTGTTCAAAGAAGCATCCAAGCAGGACTCTGTTCCAAAAGCAGCAGTTCATGCTTCATCTAAGAATAATAACAAATCAATATAATATTAATAATGCTAATATTATTTAGTGGTGTTGAAATAATATATCATTCTTAGCTGCAGTGTCTTACTTTATCCATTCTTTTTGACTGCCTCTGTTTCAGTTTTTCTTTTATGTTGTCATCTTATAAATATCTTGCTCTGTTCATTGTTTATTTTTTATTTATTTTTTTTTTTTTAGCAAAAAAAGAAAAAGACATTTCTCCTGGGGTCAAAAATGGTAATGTGCCATTTTCCCATTCAAAAGCTGCAAACCATCATAATGATTCTGAAGAACATACACCACCTGCTTGTTCTGGTGCTGCTTCATTCCTTATCAACAAGATGTTTCAAGGCACCTCGTCAGGCATGTCTTCTGGGACTAATTCCAATATGGGTTTTGAGGACCAGGAGATAGAACAAGATCTTTACTCAGAAGCCAGAGAATACAGTAAGAAGATATTTCAAGAGTCACAAAGTCCTGAATCAAAAGATCTTATTGTTGAGAAATCTACAGAAGACCAGCCACTGGAAATAGCTGAAGATAAAGTCAGTGAAGCTGGAACCTACACTATTGAAGGTGATGTAGAGGCAAAAGAAGAAGAAATGGCAAGGAAGCGGATTGACAATGTATTTGGAATTGGACAAGATCTCCAGAGACCAGTTATTAATGCTGAAACAATTTCTTTAGATAAAAACGGCACTGAGACATCTCCAAATGAAAACCTTTCCCCAGAATATTTAAAGAGCTTTGTAAACAATACCTGTTTAGAAGAAACTCCCGAAAAAAATTCTGTTGATGATGAAAAGAATATTTCACCTGTAAGTTTTGTTCATTTTTCTTTTAACAGATATTTGGATTTGATTTTTCTTTTTACTTTATAATTTCCATTCTGATTGATTGTAAAATAGATATTTTCTTTCCTCTTCTCTTTTTCCTCTTCTCTTTTTCCTCTTCTCTTTTTCCTCTTCTCTTTTTCCTCTTCTCTCTTCCCATGATAGTTGGTACCACATAAATTAGACATTTTATTTGTGAAATTGAGATGAAATTTAATATTCTTTGATCTATATGGTCATGCTTTTACCAAGGATATGTAAAGCATTACTGCTCACAGTGGACAGCACATTGGCTATTGATCTTTAATGATTTTGACCAAAGTTGTTTGGCTAGAATTGTCTGCAATAACAGACAAGCAACACTGACTCAAATCATATCAACATTTAAGGAAAAAGATATCAGATGTATATTCAGTATTTTTCTTGTACTTTTCCATATCTCATGGAAGTTAATACTAACCAGGGTGCTCCTGTTAACAGCATGGCACCAGACACAGTACCTCATCTAGTGAGTCATTGGGAAAACTTGTTAAACTTAAAAAGGTTGAGTTTGTAGTGATTGGAGAAATATCCATCTGAATATCTGTTCTACAATGTCACATTTCTAGAGAAGCTATCTGAGTGAAAAATTTTCCCTTTACCAATGGAATACAAAGGCAATGTGGGAAAGTTAACCTTCTGTGCATGGCATAGAAGGTGTTAGTTGTGAATATCTGAACTGGAGAAACTAAGGATATATCAGTTGTGCTCTGATATCCAGTGAGTCCATGTGAACATTGTCGAGGTTGATCATAGCAAGGCATGAATTATAAGAACTTGGTCAGTGCAGGTTAGTGGGTGCCAAATGGGTGGGACTTCTTATTTTGACAGCCCTCAATATACTGTATCATTACTTATCTATCTATATATATATCTCTATATATATATATATATATATATATATATATATATATATATATATATATATATATATATATATATATATATATATATATATATATATATATATATATATATATATATATATATATATATATAATAATATAATATATATATATATATATATATATATATATATAATAATATATATATATAATATATATAATATATATAATATATATATATATATATAATATATAATATATATATATATATAATATATATATATATATATATATATATATATATATATATAAATAATGTGTGTGTAAATATATAGAAAATTAGAAAGAACTGACAGATTAATAATCCAAAAGTTCTTTAGTATTTTTATTTTTAAAAAACAGTGCTCAATACACAAGTAGAGCTTATCTTATAATTATTTTTATGAAATCATATTTTTAAAAATAAAAATATATATATATATATATATATATATATATATATTTATTTTAGGATATTAAATAAAAATGTGCTAAAAATTGATACATAATTGCAATCAAGTTTAGACGCATATCAAGGAGATTGTAAATTACTGGCAAGTGAATGATTGATTTCAAAAGCAAAATACCTCCCTTTTTTTTTTTTTTTTTTTTTTTTTTTTTTTTTTTTTTTTTAAATATAGGCTTGACGGCATTACCTTGATCAACCAATTGAAACTGACCTACATTAAATTAATTTTTGGTTCTGTTGTATATGGGAACAAAAGATCCACTGAATGTCCAATACAGTGCTTCATGATGGGTTTGTGACATTGCTAATCTTCCAGAGTCCAATTAGCAATGTGTGACATAGTCTGATAAGTCATGGTTCCAGTTGTTTCAGGCTGATAATAGGGTTCAGATTTTGTTACAGACCTGATGAGTTGTCAACAAGGCAACTATGGAGGTTGGTGACTTCATAATTTTGTAGAATGTGTTCATATGGAATGGTTTGGCTCCATTGGCCTACCTAAACACTGGGGACCACTGTACTACTTAGTAACCATTTATACACATTCATGGATTCAATGTACATCAGCAGAGTAATGCAGAATGTCATCAGGCCCAAACTGTCCAGAATTGGTTTGAGGAGAAATTTGGAAATTTCTGATAAATGGTGGTGAGTTCTATTTGTACTGAGGATCCTGCACCTATAAATATCAGGTAATTCTGGTCAAGATAACAGCTGTCAAGATAACGTGGGTCAACATCTCTCCAAGGCTCTTCTGAATATAAATATAAAAATCTTGTCGGCATTAAATAACCCATGGAGGGGTTAAACAAACCATAAAACAAAACAAACCAAGGCAAAAATACACCGGTGAAACCTGATCTACAAACCTATTTCTTACAAATACTTATTCTATAAAACCTATCTTAAAAATCTTGCTGGCATTAAATAACCCATTGAGGTTGATATGCTATAAAACAAAATAAATGTTTAAAGTCATAAAAATCAGTTGGGTTAATAAATGAAAATTCATTACTACTTTAGAAAATTATTGTGTTATGTTTGGATACAAAACTGAGCAGATATAATTTCAAGGAATCTGACGAGAAAGATTTCACTTAAAGGTATTGCTCGGACCTTGCTTGATCAACAAAGCTTCTTCGTGATAGTCAGTTAAGGCACATCAGATATAACAATATTTTCTTTGCCTAGGGCAACACAGGTTCAAATCGAGTGGGAGAGCACATATTTTTCTTTAATAAGATTTCTTATTCAAACCAGTAGAGGAAAATAAATAATATAAATTATACATTAGTAACTTGGTCCCTTACATATTTAGAATATATTTAAAATGCTATAAAATGATAGATAAAAAAAAAAGTAAAGGTTTTATCGACAGTATATATATATATATATATATATATATATATAAATACATTATTTGTAATTTATATTTAGTTGATAAATTGTCGGTTTGTTTCTTTAATTATTAATGACACTGACTTAAAATAAAATGATCCTTCAAGGGTTGAAACATTTTTAAACAAAATCTTTGTTTACAAAAACGATTCTACCTTTATTCTATAAAATATATAAAGATCACTGTGGAAAACAGAACCCTATGAAATAGGTCTTAGATAATGTGATAACTTGTTTTATAAAATGTTATATGAATTATCTATTTTATACACGTTTAGCCACAATGATGGCCAATAACTGGAATAACTTTCAATATTTGTGAGAAATCATTTTTTAATATAGAATAAAAATAATGTTTCAACAACTAGAAGTAACGTAATCATAATCCTTCTAACGGGTTTATTGCTTTTTTTTTATTTGCTATTATCATTTAGTAAATCATTAAAGAATAATTTGATTGCAAAAGGTTTATTAATTCTTATTGACAAAGCCAAATATTAGACAATGTTACTTGATTAAAACTGACCAAATGGACTAGAAATTGAAATTCATCTGAAACTATAAACTTAACACAACCACATCTACAGCATTTAAAATATTGTAACAGTATAGCCTTTATAAATGATGACCAATGAACTTCTGAAATTAATGCTAGCAGAGAAACTTTGTAGCTTAAAAAAGTTAAAAAATATAGCTTAGCTTCTACTTAAAAAAAATATAGCTTGCTTTTACTATAGTTTGAATAATTGGCTTGGTAGATTAGGTTTTCTTTATAGAGAATATTAGTTTTTAGGTGAAAAATTCCCTTGTATTTTAAATTGATTTATTCATGACAATTTTCTAAATCAGATAATAGCTGTCACAGCTTTTTATTTTATTTTTTTAATAGATTTATATTAATAAATAAATCTGTTGCCTGTATTTTTTGTCTTTGAACTTTTATAGCATGTTATTAAATTGCATAACATTTTGTTGGTTGAAGGATAGGCAATTAATAATTGTATTTGATAATAGATGATTTTATTTTTCTTTCATACTAGCAACCTTATGGAGGCAATATTATTAGTTATTGAATAGTCAAGTCTTTGTAATTATATATTAGTTTAGTAAAATTAACTAATTTTCAACTTCCAATCTTAAATTCTAGTTTTCATCTATAAATTTCCTTACCAAATGCTGAAAATCTTTAATTTTATTAGCAATATTTTTATCAAATTCTGTCAATTTAAAAAAAAAAAAATCAATACTTTGATGAGGGTGGGGGAAAGAGACACCATATTTTTCATATGAGTGAATATCCTACAGCTGTTCAGTTAAAAAAAAAAATCAGTTTGTTGGCTTTATTGCAAAGAATTCCTATAATGTGCATCTTATACTGACAAGTTAAAACAGGGTAGAGCATTGGATTTTAAAACAAGCAGTCCTCATCTTGATAAATAGAGCTACTTATTATAATCTATGTAAATATATTTTTTATTTTTCTCCAAGGACACAACCCAAACACCAATATCAGATACCACAGTTCAAAGTTCTGGAAAAACATCTGTGGATATGGATTATCGACCACATTCAGGTAAGATATTTTTTTTTTTTTTTTTTTTTAAAGTAACAATCAAACAATTTCTCTAAAAATCATCAGAAATAATTTTTTGTGGCATTATCAAATTTGGTGGGGTAAGGGGGTTATAATTTTTTTGGTATTTTGATTTTTCCATATTATTATTCTCCAGTTGGTTATTTATTATATTTTTTACAGCAGTTTACTATAAATTTTCTATGATTTTTTTTTTTTTTTTTTTTTTTTGCCTGCACTTTTTTGTACTTTAAGTTTTTCTCTATAGTTTTGTTTTTATTATTATGTTGTATAATACTAATATTCTTAATTCAATTTTACGCATAATGTGTGGGTGTATTTGGTGGTAGAGAAGAAAAAATTACCAAATAATCCAAAATGGACCCCTGTCACAGCCTTTAGACAAAACACATCACAAAAAATTTTGTAATATACTAATCCCAATAAAATTTCAGCTTAAAGAACAGGGATTGAACTAATTGAAAAATTTAAAAAGAAAAGAAATTTTAATATTCAATTAGTATATTTTAGTTATACAAGAACTTCATTTTATTTGATTATTTTTGTGTAATTAAAAAAAAAATGACAATTTTTTTTTCTATACATAGTATAAGTAAACATCAGTGTCTATATTCTGAATAGATTTTCTATTAATTTTCTTTAAAAAACAAAAATAAGAATGTGTGCATTTCTTAAAATATCATTAAATGTGATTTTGGTCAAGTGATATTGACAACTGCATTGTAATTATCACTTTGTGAAGAAATTCATTGTCCAGTTGTTGATATGGCAATAAACATCAAATGAACCAGCTTCAATTAATGTTATCTTAAATTTATCATACATATGTTATTTAGACCCTCATGCAGTTAAGAGGGATTTTTCTCTGATAAGAGTGATAATCTCATTAGCTAAAAATATTGAACATTTTTACAATTATTTGTTTTAAAGAGCCCAAGTATTTTATTTTGTAACTTTTAACATTTTTCAAATTTTAGATTTCAAAATCATTCTCATACAACTTGATTTTTTTTTTTTTTTTAATTTAATTTTTTAGCTTTAAGAAGTCAAAATTGGTAAATTTAATATAAAAAAACTATAAATAACAATGTTAAAATTTATTAATCATCAAAATTAATTTATTAATCATCAAAACCTGTATTGAGATATTATGAATAAAATATTTATTACACTGGTAAATGTGTGCTTTTACTTCTCAAATTTTGAAATATGTCACATTTTGTTGTTGACTGATCATTATTCTTTTTATTATTTAATGTGATAAAACCCTTCAAGAAAAAGAATCTTCTTACCCCAAAGTGAACTAGTAAATTAGTTTTGAAAAAGGCATGAATCCTTCAATTTTTAGGTAATTCTTGAAAATTTATAGTCTGGCCCCAAACTTTTGGCTTACAATACAGAGTGCGATGGATAAATTGTCATCTAAATTACACAAAAATGAAAATAACACTGACAAGTCATTTGAACAGATATATTTACCAAAATTACACAAAAATATCTTGAAATATTAAATAGTAAATTTATTCAATAAAATTGCCATTGGCTTCAACCACATCCTCGAGATGACTTCATAATCTCCTGCAACTCTTTGAGACAGTTTTTTTGTTTAAGTTGGTCAATGCTGGCATAATACTTGCCTTCATTTCATCTTTGGTGCCGCAATGAATTTTGTTGGTCTCTTGCTCAGCTGCACCTCACATGTAATAATCAAGGGGGTTGCAGTTTAGGGAGTTAGATGGCCAGATGTAAGGGAGGATCTGGTCATAGAAATTGTCTGACAGCCATGACTTGGTTCTCCTGCTTGTATGGCATGGTGCAGAGTCCTGTTGCCAGACATAGGGTCTTCTAGCAGCCACCCTATTGACCCAGGGTAGCACTACCACCTGAAGACACTTGATGTAGATCTCTATATTAAGTCTGAGGCCTTCACCAACAAATTTGTGAGTTCTTTTCTTATCAGAATGATGAAAGTGAGTTTTGCGTGTTGTTGTACCTTTGTAATCACCATTAGACTCATCCAACTTTTTCCAAATCCTCTGCACTGTCCTCAGATTGACACTCAAATACTCAGAAATGTTTGTATTGGAGCTTCCAGCACAAATGCCAAGCAGTACAGTATGCTGTTTCCAAATTTCTGGTGGACTTAATTGTGTTATGGTGCACTTTTTCTCACAGATTGTACCCAACTTACCCTACTATAAGTACAGTTGAAAAAAACGAATGGTATGCATGCAGGAAATTAAAAATATAAAATGGCGACAGTTTACCCATCGTGTGTGTGTTTATGTATGTGTTTAGCACTAATTTCTCACACAAATGTTTTATATGCCTCTGACTAAGAATCGCTAACTTAAATAATAAAAATATATTTTGTTTGTGTGTGCATTCATACTAAAATGACAATTTTTAAGAGTATTAAAAACTGCTTTCCTAAAATTACATGTATCTTAAAAGTTAAACTCAATATTTTTGTATTCATTGTCAGAATATGTATTTTAATATGTAAAACAAAAATACCAAAAGTGACTATATCTTATTTGTAGTCCATTTCAACAGATACTGAATTATTCAGTATAAAAAGAAAGAAAAGTTTCAGTTAACTTTTATCATAAGTTTGCTATAAAATAAACAATGTGTTGGTGTAGAAATAGGTACACTGTCAATGGACAGTAAAATTAAAGGGATTTATTTAAATTCTGAAATAACTGCATTTCTGTCAGAAAACATTGTCTAAATTAATTTTAATTTGCTAAAAATAAATAAAATAAAATCCAAGTAATTATTATTTTAATTTTTTTTTTCATTTTAATTTTTTTGGCTTGCGGAGTTGTTTAAAAATTTCATATACAGTCTCTAATTTCAAATATTCAAATTCACATGCATATGTATGTATGTATGTATATGTATATATTGAGAGAGATAATTTTAAGATTTTTAATCTGTCTATTATTAGCATGAAACTTTAAGAGAACTCATTTATTTTTATTGCATTAAAAATCATCAAACTTGAAGTATTTTAACTAATTTCATATACTGGTATATGTGTGTGTGTATAATCAAAGAATTTTTAACTTGTCTTTTAAAATTTAATGTGGTGTATATTTTAGGTCAAATATATATATATATATATATATATATATATATATAAAGAAATATAGTCTTAAGGTGTGCTATATTTATGGGATAAAGTGCTCAATATCAGAGATGAACATAGAAGTCAACACTTGACAGAGGCGACAGTCTGTTTCATGCTATATGCAATCGTCAGGCCACGATTGCATATAGCATGAAACACTGTCGTCCTCTAAGTGTTGACTTTATGTTCACATTTATATATATATATATATATATATATATATATATATATATATATATATATTTGGTTGGATATGTTAGCTCTATCTCTGATATTGAGCGCTTTTCTAATAAGTACACATATAATATATAAATAATTATACATATATATATTTATTTATATTTATATACACTTTTCACACACACACACATATATATATATATATATATATAATAAAAAGGCTTAAACACTAGTATTCCATCCTTTTTATTATATCCTTACTCTGTCCTGGACATTGAGTTCTACCTGGATTCTATCCTCTCGGAATTTTTTATTCAAAAAATATACATATATGTGTATGCACCTATGTATATATATATATATCTATATATTTTGCATATGCATGTGTATATTTACCACTAATATTATCTATCTATATATATATATATATATATATATATATATATATATATAATTTTGGTACAGACATTTTCTTTCTCTCTCTCTCTCTTTCTCTTTCTCTTTCTTTCTCTTTCTCTCTCTCTTTCTTTCACTTTCTGTCTCTCTTTCTTTCACTTTCTGTCTCCTTCCCTCTCTCTTTAAATTTTACTTTTACATATGGTCTTTCTTGAACCATTTTATCAGAACATATAGCCAGTGTCATTGTAGGTAGTTGTTTTAGTAAATTTTTTTTAATCTCCTGGTCATATATCTCTACTCTCCAGCCTTCCTTAAATGTATATCTTGGAAAGTGTACAGCTGAAATCTCATCTAACAAAATTCAGGCAATAATGTCATTTTAAAAGATTTTCTTTCATTTAAAACAAAAGAGAAAAATACTTCATATTGTTCTACTTATTACCAGCTTAAGATTGTAATTTCACAACCAGATCCAAAAGCTAAAAAAGCTATTATTATTTTTATTCATGGTCGAATAAAAAAAAAAAATGTGAGTAGTCACACATTTTTTATATTGACTACTTATTCTGTAGTATTTTTGAAGACCACTTGTATAGTGAATTCAGTTTTAATAGGTGAAACTCCTTAAAGACTTAAGTAAAGTTTAGTAAATATTTATTTTGTATTGTCTTGTTACTATAATCATCTTAATCATAATTTATATTTGACTAGTCTCCACCCAAAATTTGCTTTTTTCCAGAATCGGCTGGCTCATCTCCTTTAATATCAAAACCTCCAATTGGATCAGCTAGGAAGCGAGCTGGTACAGGTCGGAAACTGCCTTCCCTGCCTCCAGATAATAATAGTAGTCCTAGTAGCACAAGTAGCAAGTCTCAACAACAAATAGTGAGTACACCCTCAAGTAAGAAAAATGAAAAGTGGATTGTTGCTGACATTAGTAAGAAACCAAAGAACCTCACCTCTTCCACTCATGGAACAAAAAGCCAGAGAACAAAACTAGACTCTGATAATGATACTAACATTTTGCTCAAGAATACAGAGATGGCAATGGCAGCCTTAGAAGCAAGGGTCACTTCTAACAACCTGGCCGGGACGGATGATTCTGAATCAGACATTTCTTCAAGCACAAATCATCGAGAAGGTATGTTTCGATCCAGGAACAGAAGTACTGGGGAGCGACCTGGAAGTCGGAAATCATCGCTTTCTGATAGTTCTAAGGTGCCATCAAAAAGTTTCTTGTCGTCAAAGGAAAGGAACCCACAAGTGCAGAGAAATTACTCAAAAGGTAGTGAAAAAGGGTCTGTTAGTTCGGACGTGACTAGTGAGTCTGAGGCCTTGGAGACATTAAGTAACACTTCTGATTTTAGTCTTGACTGTGTTAGTGATGGTGAAGGATTTAACCGGCACGGATCTAAGGGCAAAGGCGGGATTAGTATGACTCGGCCAAACCGGGCATTCCAATTGAGACAAGCTAAAGCCCGAGGAACTGAAGCCACTGATAAATTACCACCACATTCTGGTGGTTCATCTTTACATATGCCAAGTGTTGTCTCCAAATCTAGTGCCGGTAAAGTAAAAAGAGTTAACTCGATTACTTTACCTACAGAAAAGCAAATAGATTCCCGAAGAATAACATCTAGCTCTGGTTCTGATTCCATCCACAAAACCACAGAAAGCTTAAAAATTGGTTCCAATTCTAATTTCATGAGAACTGATGGTGGAAGGTACAGTCTGAGAGCTACTAGATCTGCATCAACATCTTCTGCAACAAAACCCACTGTTGATCACCGTTCAAGAACTGATTCAAAGTTAAGTAAACCACAGCTGAAGTCTGCTCATAGTACACCAGGATTAAATATCGTCAGTCTAACCAGCAAGAGCCTGTCTCAGCCAGTCAGCCGGTCGAACTCTCCAAGGTCATCTTCCGATAAAAACAGTTCAAAGAAGCGAAAAGAATTTTCGCAACGGAAACAAAAATCTTCTTCTGCAAATATACCCTCTGCTGCTCCCACCGAATCAAAGACTTCAAAATCCCAATCCCATGCTGATTCATCAAAAATGCCTGCTAATAGCCGAATGGTCCGATCTGCATCTTTGGAATTATCCAAGTATAAGAACTCAGAAGTTGCAACAGACAAGTCTTCATCCAAATCATACAAAGATGTATCCAGCCTTGGAGAAGATTCTGTCAAGTATGGTTTTGTTCCATACAGTGGGTATAAAACATCCCAAAGCCACCTTCGGCATGAACAAGATGAGTTTGATTTTGGTGATGAAGAAACATTGCAACAACCTAAATCTATACAGGTATTTAATATTATCTTAATTTTTTTTTAAATAACGTATTTTGTCTTTTCTGAATTATATATTAAATTAATAACCCAAAATTAATTTCAGATATTTTATTTGTACTGATGATTTACAAAGTGTATTAATTGCTATCCTTGGAAAAGTAAGTAAAACTAAAAATTCTTTCCAGTTAAAATCTGTTCTGTGAAAGAAATTTTTTTTATCCTTTGAAATTTCTCTTCAGAATTTTTTTTTTTTTTTTTTTTTTTTTTTTTTTTTTTTACTTTTTAATTTTTTTTTGTTATTCTTTTTGTTATTTTTTTTTTTTGTTACTTTAGTTAATAATTGTAGCCATTCTAAGATTTCTAATAGATAATTGATCAAATCCATTTGTTGTTTATGCAAAACTAAATTGCTACCATTTCTTTTTGCATTAAAATATTATAAACAGACTGGTCCACTCATGAAAAATAGGAAAAAGTTTTCTTGGGAATAATATCTGTAGATTACTATTTAGTAGAACTCCCTTAAGCTGTAGCATTTGTTAAAGGCAATTTTTTTTTCTTTTATTATTTAAATGTGGGAGATCCTGTTCATAATACTGTTAGAATATAAAATCAGTCCACTGACTTTTTACAAATATTAGACTAGCTGTTATTTACAAATGTCAAAATTGAAAGTGTCTACATCATTGATATCAGTATATTTTTTTTTTCTGAATTTAAGAAATTTTTTTCTTTTCCTTTCTCACTTTTTTCCTTTTTCTTCCCACCTTTCTCCTATTCCCTCCACCCCCAGAATCACATGCACAAACATTTGGGAATAATTTATCTTAAATGAAGAATAGATATATACCTTTTTATTTATATAATTTTTCGTTCTTTAATTACAAATATGTATATCTACTTTTTCTTTAAAAGAATCTTTTTTTTTTTTTAATCCGTTTTCATATGCAGAGTGATTGGGTTGACATCGTATTATTATAAACAGGATTTGTTCTTCTAAAATAATAAAAAAAAAAAAAACAATCTCATGCTAATCTACAAAATTATTTCTGAAACTTTTCACTATTTTTTATGAAGGGACTATTCAACTTAAGTAATTCCCAAAAACATTTGTGTTTATAATCATGAAAATTATCAGATCATCTGATGACTTCATATTATAAGTATCCATATATTTTTTAACTTATCACCTCATTTGAATGTGAACTATGTATACATTATCAGCTGATGATGATCAGATAATTCCATGTTAATTTAATGAAATAGTGACAGATATTTAAAGTTTGAGTTCATGAACCCAAAGTTCTTTCCAATGAAAGGAATTAATAATACAATTGAGAAAATACATGAAAGCTACAAGAATTTAACTGTTTTTTCAGGTTAGCAGAACTTCCGCCAAAAATACTCTATAGATAACTAGAGCTATAATATTCAAGAAACATAAATATTTCTTAATTTGTTGAATAAAAATTAATTAACAAGAAAAAATTGGTTAATGTTGCTTCCTTTAAGTGTTTTATTTATTCCTGTCAACTCAGTAATTCAGTGTGTATTTTCTTTTTCATTTTTGACAATTCTTTACTTCAAAACAATAATTTGTAAGGGGGTGCTGAAAATTTTTCAGGTGATCAGGGGAGTGATGTACAGAGTGAGTATAACCTTAAGGATAAACAGTTAAATGTAGAAAGTTTTGGTTTATTCTTTCAAAATAAGAAAGAAATGAGAGATAGTTCGATTGCATTTAATAATTATTGTAATTAAATATGGAAAAAGAATTAAGTTAATTCTGAGAAATTTGATAGGTTAAAAGTTCTTAAGGAACAAAATCTAACTTGGAGACAACTTATAATTGATTATAGCCCTGTACCCATCCACTACACTGGGTCAATTTAGGGAAAAATGATAAATTACTTTCTTTGTCAAAAATCAAACATTCTCTCTAAAAGCTCTTGATATTAAGTTTGTTAGAATAATTTTGGAAAAAGGTCTTTCTGTTGCCACCCCCACTCTGCTAAGTTGACCTGTGTGATGTGTGGTTTGTTTATATGAAATAATATAACACAGGTGGAAGTATAGTTTTTGAGAATCAAGTTATCAGAACTCTGTCAAGTGGCTAGCCATCTGTGTGCTTTCAGGAATAAAGGAAACCTTTGAGAACATAAATTAATGGTCATATTGTACTAATAGATAACTAATGAGATGCCGAGTTCTATATATATACAAGTAAAAGGCACACTTTAGGTAGTTCAGCATAGACTAACATAGACACATGGGAGATGTGAGAGAAACAAGAATAGATCATTCCCAACCTTTTGATCAGAGGAAAAATGAACAAATGCACACATGACTGTTGTTCCATTATCACAGTTATGAAGAAATAATTTAGTAAAGATTATTACATATTATTGTTAGGCATTAGAATTTGGGGAAACCACTAGTTTTAAACACATATGATCAACTGCTAAAATAAATTTTATTTAAACTTGTTAAAGTATTTCAGTCTTCTTTGTCATTATTGTAAAACTTCAATCCATCTCTGGATTCATTTTAGTTTTCTGTGACACATGGTCGACTCAGGCTTGTGATGTTTCAACCCTGAGTTTAGGACTTCTTCAGGTATTATCTAAACAAAACATAGGTGGACAGCTCTCTGTTTAGTGACTGGAATTACTGTTTGATGCTACCCACTTACAGCTACATCTGATGTCATGACCAAGGATTCTAGGTATCGAGATTACCATGGAATGACCCACAGTGTGTAGTGTTATATTTAGTGACCAGAAGAACTGTCACACTCAGTCAAAGAAAGAATTTAAAAAAAAAAAAATATCAAGATTTTTTTGTTTATTTGATCAAATAATTGGTGTGTTGATTCAAGAACTTTTCACCACTTTATCTTGTATATATGTATGCATACATACATACATATTGGTCATTATATAAATTATGCAAACTGCTAATTAGTGTATATGCTTAGTTTTTATGAATTTGCTTAGTTTAATTTCCCTGTAATTATAAAATACGGAGTGGACATTAAAAAATAATTTAGAACTCTAAATTCTGTGCAATTACAGGTCACACATTCACTTTTTAATTTTTAGATTATTTCAAATAGGAGAGGGTGATATTTTAATTTTTTAAAACTTATCAATAGTTTCATTGTCTTTATTTTGTTTTTTAATCTTATGAGTGGAAAATTTTGCAGTATCATTTAATGTAATAAAAGACACTAATTATGAAAATAAAAAAAAATGAAATCTGCAAATGAAGATAAATTATATATCAAAATATCATTATCTACTATTTTCAGATGAACGTACAGTCAAAATATTTTTCTCAGAAAAACTTTGGCAATGTTTAACCTTTGTGCACATAAAAAAAAATGAGTGTTAAAAGAAAAGTTGTTCCCTTGACACCGTTATTACACAATTGTTTTTACTCCCTCAGCAATGTTTATTTACAAGCTTATATATATGAACTAAGTACAATGCAATATTTATTTTTTACCATTTTATAAAAATAACAAAATTTGAAAAGTTTTATTAAAAAATTACAAAATTGTGAAAATGATTAAACTAATAACAATGCAATATTTGCAGTAAAAATTAAACATTCTGTATTTATACGCAAGGAAACCTTTGTCCACCCAGTAAATATGCTGATACACATACAAAATACTGAGTGTTTGTGATCTCACCTAAATTCCAAAATTAAAAGAATGTTTGGTTTAAGGGAAAAGATGCTCTCAACATATTTTAGTGAATTTATGTTGCGAGAGCAAATGAAAGCAATGCCTGGGAAATGTGATTTTTTTTTTTTCTTTTTTTTTTTTTTAAATTTATAACAAGTTACACATTTTTATGTCTTTATTTAAATTTTCTTGTTTAGACATTTTTATAAATTTATGAATGAAAAATTTTGCAATATGATAAAGAATAAATATTTCATTGTAGTTGGTGCACATATTTTTTTAATCTTGTAAATATAAAATTATTCTTTTAAATAAACAATCTAATAAATAGTGTTTAACATCTTTGTTGTCAATTCTCAAGAATAAAGAAAATGTATAAATCCACTTTCATATGTCATATTAAAATTCTGATCCGTGCTTTTTAAAACAAGTATTGCTGATGGAGTAAAAAAAAAAATAATAATCATCCTTTTGAAACACTATTTTTTTTGCAGGCATGAAAGTTAAAAATTGCCAAAACTTAATTCTTTAATGTTAATGGAATAAAAACTTAATAGAAGACCAGAGGAAAATAAGTAAACTGAATAATTATAAAAAAAAAAGTGAGGAATTAAAGAATATGTAGTTGAAACAGAAATCGGATTTAAATTTAAAAAAAAAAATTAGTGTTTTCGAATTTGTTTTTATCTTAAAAACAATATATATAGCTATGTCCTATGGGAATTTATTTCCATGTACCTTTTTCAGCTCCAAAATAAGACTTTGGTTTGAAAGGTTTCAAAATATACTTTCTGGTTCTATACATCAATACTTTTCTCTCCTATACTATGAAAACTTCACTTTCTGTCTACTAGTATTGGTTTCTGCTCTAATTTTTATCAAGTTTTACTTTTAATACTTAAATAATTTTTTTATTATGGAGTTCATCTTTGTACTCTGACAAAAATCAATTTTGGTTTTTAAAACAGTTTCTTCTGGTATATTGTGATCAGTTATTAAAAATTCACATAATTGTCTTTAGACATTAAAATTATCTAACATATATTGCTTTATGTAGAAATAAGAGTGGCTCCAACATATTGGTGATGGTTATATTTTAATTTTAAATTGTTTGTTCAAATGTTGGAGCCACTCTTATTTCTATATAAAGCAATATATGGTGACATGGATATAATTATAAAATAAATGTAAATCTCATTTATAGCCCTTAACAATGCTTCTTTATTTGCCATGAAGAATCTAATTGTTAGGAAATAATGTATATTATACATTTGTAAGATCAGATATTATGTACACAAGAAAGTAGCCGTCACAACTAGTTGGTAACATGGCTTCTAAGATTAGGTAAAAAAAGCCATTTTCTCAAAAAATATTAGCATGGAAAAATTTTGATGCCTAACATATCTTTTTTACAAAATATTTTGAGCAAATTTTTAAAAAAATCAGTCAGTTATGTGCCATGCATGATATATGCTTAGGCAATCATGTATCTTTTGATACATGACTGACAAGGCAGATTTTTTTCCTGCAGTAGGTTGCCATTTCTTTCTGTAGTAGACCAGTTGCCATCCAAGGCTAGTCTGTCCTGCTATTTACCAATAGCTGGGGAGAGAAGAGGATTAATACCTTTCCCAGGAGTATTAGCATTTAAGTGAATGTAATGGATTCAATTGGAATTCAAACTCTGCTCTCCAATTCCTCAATCTGAACCACTATCCATTACTCCACCATGCCTCCCGCCACCAAAAAAAAAGAAGAAAAAAGAAATAGTGGTCCCATATGACACTATATTTCGTGTTGGCACTCAATGTGTTAACACATTTGATTTGAACTTTCCTCTATCAAAAATATGTAAATATTGTATGTCAATATATGTATGTTGTATGCATGTTAACTCTGTAGGTACTCCTGTGGAGTATAAGGTCACAGCTTCATCACATTAAATGCTACTCTAGTTTCTATAGTATGCAGGTTTTCACAAGGTAGAGATGCCAACCTGCCTCCAACTAGATTTGAATTCAGTTGTCCTCCTCTTAGATTAGTTGCTAAACCAAGTCCAGAGAGCATAATCTGTCCTGTGATTAACATGGCTGGTGGGAAAAAGGTATTTGTGTGAAGGTAAATGATATGGCCTTAGGTGACATTTGAACTCAACATTTCTGCAGCAATAACTGCTACACTATATGCTTATCCATGAACATGGTAATATTAACATTTGACATTCATTGACTGAGCAGCCAATACTGCTGTCAGTTGAATTTATAAAACCTTTCTCTTAAACAATTTTTTCAGGAAAATAGGTTTCTCAAGTCCAGTAGTTATTATCTCTTTTCAATATTTATTTGAAATAGTGTGCAATGGCAACATCTTGATTATCATTATTTTCTCTTTGAGTTATATATTGACTTAAGTTGTAAACAATTGCTAACAATCCTATAAAATTAAGATTTCACCATGAAAATTTTAGTTCTTTAATCCATTTTACAGTATTTAATAATATTGCTTTTATTATAGCAGTTTTACCAGCCAATTCTCCTTTGCTACATAGCATTATTGTTCTAATAAAAAATTATAAGTTTTGCTTAGAAGATAGTTATGATAGCATTTAATTTAGGTCACAATATGAGGAAAATTTATAATTTTGAAATCTATAATTTGATGCTAAGAAATTTAAAATCAATTATAAATAACAATACTAAAAACAAACTTTGAATACCACTGTCAGAATTTATTTCCTCTTCAATAGATTAAAAAATTAGCCTATAATTTATTCATTGTATATTCTGTTTTTAACAGGTTATTTCTGTTTAATAAAAAACATTTTTAAGCTAGAAAACTTCTTACTATAATTAATAGTAAGATTATATACATATTATGTAATATATTAATGATAGCAATAACATAATTAATAGTAAGATTATATCCAAATTACGTAATATATTAATGATAGCAATAATATATAATTAATAGTAAGATTATATCCATATCATGTAATATATAATTAATAGCAAGATTATATTCATATTATGTAATATATTAATAATAGCAATAATATATAACTGATAGTGAAAGGTCTGAAAAAAAAAAAGGAGAGAGGACAATAAAATAATAGGATTCAAGGAGACAGAATATGATGATTGACATTACATTTAAATTTTAGAGTAACTGTCAAGGAATTTTGAACTGAAACTGTTATTCAATCTATGGGAATAGTGTATTTTTAAAAAATGTTTTTTTTTATTCTGCTGCACACCTCTAAGGATATCTTGGTTAATTATTCCATTATTGCTAGTCCTGCTTTCACTGGATATATCTATATTATGTCCATAATTATGAGTTCAATCCCTGGTCTGAGTAGTATAGATATATTGAGTAAAAATGAGACTAGCAGTAACTTAACAATTAACTAAGATGAGAAAAAAACCTGGAGTGACAGACACCTGAAGATGACTGAAGAGCACAATAGCCAAAATGTTGTCATATTAAGGAAGATGAGGACATTAGTCTGACTTGTTAGTGCAGATAATTTAAGAAATTTATTAAGAAAATTTTATCTCACTTGTTAAATCTCTCATTTATTTCTTGAATGTTTCATTCTAATTCAATGATTTTAAAATTTGTTTAGAAAAATTATTATACATTTTTTAATAGGAAACTTTAAAATTCTAGATATCTTCATTCTAGGATTACATTAATGTAAGTTTCACATCCACTAAAAGTTAAATGTCTTTTAGTACTAACTTTTATAGCTTAGGTGTTTAAATAACATACTAGTTTTCAATTGTTAAAAAAAAAACTTGTTGAAATCTAATACCAAAGTTAATTGCTTTATTTTATGTTTAAATTTAACATTTTCTTTTGAAAATAGGAAGTTAAACAAACAAGGGGTATCTTTTATAGACTTATTGATAAAATTAAATGTTTTATATAAAATTTAGCTTCCTTGGGCTTATTTTTGTAGAAAATAACTTGGGATTTTCAGAATTTTCATAGTTTCTAAATTGCACCATCCAAATTTGAATAATTTAAAATGAAATTTAATCTTGAATAATATTCAAAAAATATGCTTTAAATATTTTTTGTTTGACTTTTTTCCCCCCCCAATATACAATTTGAAAACTTCATAAATTATTTAGGTGTATGCTTTAACATATTGCACAAACTCTATAATTGCTTAAAAATAAAAAACTTGATGGTCACTACAAATCATGAGATGAAGCTGCTAATAGGTAATTGTTTTATTTTATGTTTTATTTTTTTTTTATTATGTTTATTTTTAATTGCTTTTATCAATTTTGAGTTGTTGTTTGTAATTTTATTTCTTTTTGTGTAATTCCTTGTTTTGCATTTTATAAAACTACCATAAAATTTTAATATACAAAATTATGTGATCTAATAAATGAGAATAAGTAATAAGTTACTTCTACTGGCTTGTGCATTAGAAAGTCTTAAATAAAAAATGTTCTCTCCAGCAAGGTTCAAACCTGCATCCTCCCTTTTGTAGGGGAAACCACGGTTTCATCTGATGTGCTCTCTGATGCCTAGCTGTCAAAAGCACGCTGGATCACATGGTGATTTACACAGGTTCAAACTCTGCCAGAGAATTTTTTTTTATTTTTTTTTGTAAATCTATCTCTCCTATGTGCAGGCATAATTCACAGTTTTAAAAATAAATAAGTAAAAATATTTAAAACCGGAACATATGTATGTATATATATTTTTAACATACTTTTAAATTTGTTTTCTTTAAAATAATTTTTTTTTTAATTCTTCCAAAATATCTTTATTTTGACTATTTGAAAAAAAGTGGGACTTTTATCTTAAAATATAGAAAATGCTTGTGATCTCAATTTTAATATCTATAACATTTATTTCCAAATTTTATTTTGCAAAATTTGCATGGATTGATATTTTTTTTGTTGTTGTTGTTTTTGTTTTTATTTTTAATATCAACAAAATTCCTTTACATTGTGAAAATTTTTTAAAATAAACCTTGAAATATAACTTGTGAATTATTTCTTAACTTTCATAGTGCAAATAGCCTAGAAACACCCCAACTGATATATAACTAATAATTTATTCATTTAAATAAACACAAAAGCATTAAGTGTGTTATCTCTTAAAAAGAAAAACAATTGCTAATAATTTTCTTAATTGTGCTAAATAACCAAATATATTAGCTTATAATTTGACAATTATTGTAGGTCCTAAGATACCTTGTGTGTTTTTGCTTTAAAATGTTTATACACAATATATGGTTCATTATTTTAGTATAAGAATAAGTTTGCATAAAATTCTTTATTATATAAAAAATAATGTAAAAGTACTTTTAACATCAATGATGATATTTGATAAAGAATCATTAAAATTGTTTTCTATGGAGCAATTTCTGGTGGTCATTTAGTATTATATATAATATTTTGAGGTAAATACTATATATAAATTATAATTTATATATAATATTAATTTGGAAGTAAAAGAAAAAATTATACTACAGAGACTAATATAAAGAAAACATTTTTAGAAATTCTTTAATATTTTTCAAGTTAATATATATTTGGTTTTAATATGTAAAAACATGTTTTTGAATATGGCTAGGGGGAGGGATTTTGTTGATATTTATGTACTTGATGTTTTGAATAAAAAGTATTTCTTTTTTTTTTGTTTTTGTTCTTTATATATTTTCATTTTCTGCATTTTTAAAACTGTTGAATGAATTACAAAATATAGTGTTCCTGATTTTGAAGTTTGTCAAATTATATTCACTTATCTTTCTATGAACAGAACCATGTTAATAGTTAAAATTACTTTAATTAACTAATGAGATGCCTAATTGTTTATATCACTCATTGGATTGATTTAATATTGTTAAAGTATAAGTGTTAAAGCTTTTATTTATTAATGCTGTATTTTTTTTCTCAAACTCAATACAGGGCAATGTTTCAATTTTGTGCCGACACAAAAAATGGTGTCAAAAGTTGATTATTCCCTTGACACTGCTGTTAATGTTTACAGTTTTGACTCCCTTGGCAATGTTTTAGATTATAAAAATAGGGGAACCAAGCACAATCTGATATTTATTTTCCCTTTATAAAAATTTATTATTTACCATTTTATAAAGAAATGAATTTGAAAAGAAACCTTTTTTATTCAAAAATTTGTAAAAAAAAAAAATAAATAAATAAATAAAATAAATAAAAAAAAAATTACCAAATAATCAAAATATGTAAACCTGAAGCCAACTCAGTCAGTTGTGAGCAATGCATGATAACACATGTAGGCGATCATGTATCCTTCGATACATGACTGACAAGGCAGATTTTTTTTCCCGCAGTAGGTTGCTATTTCTTTCTGTGGTAGACCATCTGCCATCCAGTCTGTCCTGCTATTTACCCATATCTGGGGAGAGGAGAGGATTCATACCTTTCCTAAGGGTATTAGCACATAAGTAAATGTAATAGATTCATGTAGAATTCTAACTCGGCTCTCTGATTCCTCAATCTGAATGACTATCTATTACTCCACTGTACAATGCAATATTTACTATTTACCCTTTCATAAATAACTAAAAAGTTTTTTTTTATTTATAATTTTATAAAAATATCAAAATAGTTAATTCTCAAGAATAAAAAGATATATAAATCCACTTTCATATGTTTGGGTTTTATTAAAATTCTAATAATTGCTTTTTAAAGCAACAGACATTGCTGAGGGAGTCAAAAGTGTATACAGTAATAGCGGTGTCAAGGGAATAACCGTCGTTTTTGACATATGTTTTTATTTTTGTAGTTAAATATTACCAAATACAGAATTACAAATAAACATACTTTATAATAATAAAAAAAAAAATACTAAATATCATAATCTGTTTTGGATATAAGTGACATAGATGTTTATGGCTATCCACAGCTTCCGTTTTTCTTTGAACTTCTGTAAAATCTGAATAGCAATGATTCTTAGAAATGAGTGGATAATTTTGTATTTCATCTTTGTAGTGAGTAATTCTCAGTATAGTTTTTCAAACTATTGTTTTCATTTTGGTTGTTATAGATGTTATTATAAATGAAACCTATTTGGTTGAAATGTGTCCATAGCATCACTAACAGCCAAGATGAAAACAATAGTATAAAGTTACTGGAGCAGTTTCTATTACCTCCTCCATGGTTTTAAATTAAAACTTACCCTTTTTTTTTTTTTTTTTTTAGACTGGTTACTGTTGTAGCATACCTATGGATAATAATGGGTATGTTCCCATTCTCATAAATACAGTAATGAATACTGTATGTGTTGGTCTGCAGTTGGAGATTCATTGTTGAATTCACTTGACTCACTTCTAGCAGTTGACAGTTATTTCTAAGCACTGCTGGCAAATCTTATATGTGTTGTTCATGTCCTAAGTATTATCATTCATTACCAACCTTTGTGATTATTCTATTCAGTAACCTTCCCTAAGTTACAACAGTTACCAATCAAATTTACAGAACCTAGTCTACACTGCTATTTTATCCATCATTGGTGCAGTGAATAAGTGATGGATCTATGCTATTTCCTAAGTGTATAGTACAAAGTGAATATATTTTCTGAGCAGAAATTTGAACTCTGCTTAACACTTCAGTTTTCCAAGCTGTTAGGCTACCTACAACTCCAGATATAAAAAAAAAAACATTAAAACAGCCACATTCTAACCTATAATAAATGAGAATGACTATTGATTCTGTCAAATTTGAATTGATTGTTATACAGTTTGTTTCATATCTGTTCATACAAAGAGCAAGATGAATGCAGACTGATTTCTCTTTTCCAGTATTTTGCACAAAATTCAATGAAGAGACACTGACCTGCATTTAAAATGTTGTATTTATTTTATTTTGAATGCTTGAGTTTTTGTTTTCAATTTATTTTTGTAGATTTTAGATGACATGCCTTTTTGTTTTAATGTTTAGTTTGCTATTTTTTCCTTGTTTTGTATTTGTGCATAGTGCAACAATGTTTTATTTTTTTTATGCCTGATCTTCAGCAGGTGTGGGTCCTACAAAAGTACTTTAGTGAAAATTTTAATCTGTATTTTTTACTTACTGAGTATAAGTTAATCTTGAGCTGTTTCTTTAAATTTGACTTTTTATTATATATGAACTTTAAAATATGCTAGTTTTAGGGGTACCAGCAATGAATAAAAACCAATTTAAAAGTTCTTTAGGAAAGAAATTTTTATTTTAAATAATTTCTTTATTTACTTTGTTGAAAATAAATAATGCAATATTCTTTTTATACTAAAACAGTTTGTGTTCTTATTAACCATGACAAACGTGCACATTTGATTTAAATCTATTAATACATTTTCCTTATTTGAATTTTTCTTTTAAAACTTTTTTCTATATTGATAATGAAATGCTATATACATATAAATGTTTAGCGATAAATATAATATACTTAGAATACTTTAATAAATATAGTGAAATAAATTCAAAACTTTATTGAAAGTTTGCCTCGTGCTCATGAGAACAAATAGAATCCAATTCCGACTTTTGTAACATTCAATTTAAAAGAGGGCTCAATACAAAAGTAGAGCAATATTCTTTATTTTAGGATATTACATCAAAAGCATGTAAAAATGCTACACAAATACAATCAATATTTTTTTCTTACGCTTTTTCTTTTCTTCCTTTTCTCATGAAAAGAGGGCATATGTTTTTAATTCTCAATAAATTGTCTGCTCACCAGTTATTTACTAACACCTGATGAGATGTGTTAATATGCATCTTTACATGATTACATTTGTGTAGCATCTTTACATGTTTTTGATGTAATATCCTAAAATAAAGTGTGTGTGTGTGTGTGTATATATATATATATATATATATATATATAATTATGAGATAACGATATATTTTTTTATATATCAAGAAATAGTATTGAACAAATTGTAAAACAAAATGGAAATATACCAAGTATTTTCCATTTTGTTTTACAGTTTCCCTAATACTGTTTCTTTATATATAAAAATATATATTGTTCTTATATACTGTCGACATGGAAAAGCAACAAATTATTACAGAATAATAACTTTCAAAATTTTGAAACTACCATCGCCTCTCATTCATACACATGTAGTCACAGCAACATCAACAAACACAGTCTGATGAAGTCCTGATGGATGAAATGTAAACTTTTTCCATTTTGTCTTACAATTTCCTCATATATATATATATATATATATATATATAATCAAAATAAACCAATTAAGAAGTTAAGAGAAAATACCAAAATAAACCTTTCATATGCAAAGCCCCTAAATGAATCTACCTTAACAAAATCTAATAGTGCTCAATACCTATAGCATAAAAAAAACAAAATGGGGAAACTAGACAACTCGGAATCTCTAACCATGCAATTATTCCTACTTGTTTTTATTATGTATATAACTGAATAAAAAGTGTTCACGGTAAAGGGTGCAGCAGAAATACCTCCCACATAATGGTAAGATATTAGTGGCAATGTCTTCACCTAGCTCAGCATTTCTCAACCAGTTTGCCCAGGTGCACTAATATGCCCTGACAAGTAACCAAGTTAACAAAAAAAGTAATTTATTAATTATTTTTATATTAAATAAAACTTTTTTATTTTTAAAAAGCTACCAATAAATATTTTTTTTTTTTTTTTTTTAAAACATTTCATTTCTTGGTGTCTTTTTTTTCTCACCAAGAAATGAAATTTCTTAAAATAAATGCTTATTTCAGGAGACTTCTTTATCATTCTCCTATTTTCTAATTTCAGGACTTTTTTTTTTTTTTTTTTTTTATTTTTTTTTATTACTATATTAAAATTTAAAGTGCACCTCAGAGTTTTAGTTATTCAAAAAATGTGCTCTGAAGAGAAAAAGGTTGAAATACTGATCTAGCTAATGCCTTACCATTATATAGAAGGTATTTCTGCTGCATCGTGTATAAAGAAACCTAAAATGAAGAAACTGAAACAATACAAAGCAATGATAACACTAACAACTAGAACTACATCTAGAGAAACCAATAATTGTTAGTGAGTTTCATACCAAAACTGATCATCAGACAATTATGATCCTGTTCATTTATTCATTCATTTGTAGATACAGACTGATTGAAAATTAACTCTATTTTTTTGTATGTGTGGCTAGTGAGGAGTCCTGACTTAAGACCCTGTGACTTTTTTCTTTGGAATTGGTTAAAGGAGCAAGTCAATTATACCAAACCAAAACTTTGAAAGAACTTGAAAGATGAATGCAAGAAGTTATGTCTTTCATACCACAAGTTGAAATCAGTTGATGCAATTCCTGGGTGGCTTGAGAAGCTGGTCGCAAAATCTGGTGCCCATATTAAATTTTAAATAAAACCTCATGCTAAACACTTTCTCATATCTATTTCTTGTAAAAATTATAGTTAATAAATAAATTATAATTAAGTAATTTAAAATGGGAGTTACTTTTCAATCACCCTGTAGATAGGTAATATTGGAAACTTCAGGAGGGTATGTATATATGTAATAAAGTATATAAAAAAAAACACATTTTAGCTACTAGAAAACATGCTAGGAATATTAAATATGCATTTTAATATTTACTGCAATAAGATATGTTTTATTTCAAATATTTTATTTTATTAAAAGTATATTTAGGAGGCACAATGGGTGTAATGGATAGCGGCTCAGATTGAGAAATCAGAGAACCAAGTTCAAATGCCATTCAAATCCATTACATTCACTTACATGCTAATACTCTTGGGAAAAGTATGAATCCTCTTCTTCTCCCCCCAGCTATGGGTAAATAGCAGGACTGACCGGGTTCTATAGCCTTGAATGGCAACTGGTCTACCGCAGAAAGAAATAACAACCTACTGTGGGAAAAAATCTGCCTTGTTTGTCACATATTTAAAGATACATGATCGCCTAAGTGTGTATCACGCATGGCACAAAACCGACTGATATTTAAGCAAATCTTAGGTTTGAAGCGGGTGAATTGGGGGTGGGGGCTGTCACTATATATATATATATATATATATATATATATATATATATATATACTCTTCAAATATCATTCTATGTGTATGTGTGATTCAAACATAAATTTAGAATTATCTTATGTGTTTGACCAGATTAAACTTAGATTTTCTGAAAAATTTATTCTCATCTGGTAAATTATTTTTTCAGATAAAATTAATTCACATGAAATCTTAAAATGCATTATATCAATTTGTAGACAAACATTAAAGAAACATATGGATTATGATGTACTATTGAAAAATATGTTTGAAATACTCTGATTTGGATTCTTAAAATTGTGGAAAATAACTTTCTATAATTGATTAATCTGATTCACAATTTACAATAAGGTCCTTCTACTGTAAGGACAATAGAATTTAATATATTTATCAGGTATTAAAAACTAGACATAAACAGCATTCTTAACTCAATCTAGCACATTTATTGGATACTCAGTGTACATTAGTCAATTAAGTGCCTTGTGGGATACACGCTTATGCGATCATGTATCTTTCAATACATGACTGACGAGGCAGATTTTTTTCTGCAGTAGGTTGCCATTTCTTTCTGCCATAGACCAGTTACCATCCAAGGCTATAGAACCAGGTCTGTCCTACTATTAACCCATAGCTTTGCAGGGTCGGGTGGAGAAGATTTATACCTTTCCTAAGGGTAAGCATGTAAGTGAATGTAATAGATTTGAATGAAATTCAAACTCAACTCTTCAATTCCTCATTCCAAGCCGTTATCCATTACTCCACCGTGCCTCCATTGCTACAGTGTACATCCAAATTTCTAAATATGACTTCTAAAATAAGTTTAACTATTGCCCTAATTACTGATTTTTGAAAAAATTTCTTTGGGGTAGCTTGACATTTTTGTTTATATTGACAATTGCTTCCTAAGAGTAACTGCCTTTACTAATGCTTTCATATTTTTTTTTTTTTTTTTTTTTTTTAAGTGTGATGAAACATGAATAAGGCCTCAAATAAATTTTTTTTTCTTAATGACCAAGCACAATATTGCTTAACTCTTTCTTCAGTGAATCTTATCCCCAATATTAAAACAATATGTTGAACCTTCATATATTGATTGCATTAGGTTAAATATCGATAGATGGCCAATGGCAAGAATTATTAATCATTGTTTTTTTTTGTTTTTTTTTATAATGTCAGGTACATTTTAATTTCAAAGATTAAGTAGTTGTCCAGGTTGACAAATTTCTATTTAAAAAATATGAATACATTCTACTTAAGATAGATTTATAGTAGATAATTATATTGTATAGTTGTGTGATATCTTTTCTTATATTGAGATTAGGTAAATTTCTTTCAGATTCATATTATGGAGTTTGTGGCTAATAGGTT
The DNA here is from genome assembly GCA_903632075.3 of Acanthosepion pharaonis. Classification (NCBI taxonomy): domain Eukaryota; kingdom Metazoa; phylum Mollusca; class Cephalopoda; order Sepiida; family Sepiidae; genus Acanthosepion; species Acanthosepion pharaonis. The sequence continues at coordinate 1,826,639 of CAHIKZ030000258.1, forward strand.
CATTATATTATCGACACATTCCATAATTTGCATACAATTGACAAAGTAAAACAACATCAAGCCTGGTCAGTACCTCAGTGGGTGACCGCTTGAGCATACCATGTGCTGATGGGGTAATGGATAATGGTTTGGAATTGTTTATTGGAGAGCTGAGTTCAATTTCCAGTTGGGTTTGATATATTCACTAATATGCAAATACCATTGGGAAAGTTATGAACACCTCTTCTTCCTCAAGATATGGGTTAATTAGTAAGACTTGTATTACTAAATCATTAAAAAAAATTACAATCTAATATTTTCTAGCTTTAAGTAATGTGCAAAAGGCTGATAAGCTGTAAGAAATAAATCAATCAAAACACATTTATAACTAATGAACTAGAAAGAAATTAATTGATCTCAATAGAAAAATTATCACAAATGGTTAAAAATTTATTTATAGTTATTGTGTACAAAAAATTCCATGAAATTATTTTTCCTTAATGTTAGTGAAATCTGACTATATCATAGCTGTTTAGTATTCTTTAAAATGGGTTAAATTCATTCTTAAATAATTTTGTTGGTATAGATTACCTTTATTACTTAACCATATAGACTCTCATTAATTAGTCTTTTACAAGAAATTGCAATAAAACTTTGTTGGATTGCTGTGTCTATTAAAATTAGGATAGATTGTAAGTGCTATGAATAAGCAGATAATAGAATTTTCTTTAAATGATTAGAAAGTGCATAACTATATTTTTCTATAGTAGAAGAATGTCTATATAGAATATGAGAGATAGTACTTTTTTATATATTTTTATGGAGACTATGGTGTATACAAGGAGCACAATAACATAGCTGTATAGAGCAAATTTCCAGCTACAAAACACTTAACTTTCCACATAGACATCATAATTGGTTATACTTTTTTGTAAGCTATGACTAAGCCAGCATTTTGTGGTTGACAGCTGTTTGGGGCCACCTGGAACATGGCTTGTTATACACATTGTTTTTACCACTACTGAAACATTACCAACTGCCAAATTGTGCACACATTGACTGGTTTCAGTAAACAGTCAGCAAGTATTGAAGAATATTAATAGATGTAATTTTTTTCCACATAAAGAAATACATTGATATACCTCTGCTTTTTATGCACTATGGTGTCAGATTCCATTTTGCCAGACAGCTGGGTACCCATAAAAAGATTTTTAAAAAAACTGTGGCTTATTTGTAGAAAAGTACAACCTCTATTGTTATGCAATCAACATTTGCCTCTGATGCCATAGGCTAATGTAATAAAATAGTGTCATTATGCATTATTTCCAGAACCACCCACATATGTGTGTGTGTGTGTACACACATATACATATCTATAATAGACAATGTGGACATAGGAATCAGCATACCACATGGTATCTGTTTCATATAACAATCTTCAGACAAATTATGTATACAGGGTGTCCACAAAATGTACTGTTTAAATGACAATAAATGCAGTGTTTATTGACTAACAAACAAGATTAACTGTCTAAATTAAATATTAAATGCATATACATTTTATTGGGGGGGGGGACACCCTGTGTGTGTGTACGTACACAGATACACACACCCATATATATATATATATATATATATATATATATATATGTGTGTGTGTGAAAAGTGTATATAAATATAAATAAATATATATATGTATAATTATTTATATATTATATGCACAGTACTTATTAGAAAGCACTCAATATCAGAGATAGAGCTAACATATTTTGTTGGATAGATGTGAGTTTGTGACCCTGGGTTTCACGCTTTAGCGATCGTTGATCACATCTATCAACAAAAAAATATATATATATATATATATATATATATATAATAAAGAAGTTAATGGCCAGAATTGAATTAGACCAGAAAACAGTTAAAAAGTGCTCAATACACATGCAAAAAAAATTAAAAAGTTAACATGTAGAGCTTTTAAGTATAGAAAATTAGGAAATCAGCCAACTCCACTACCTTGGTTTCAACCTTTTCTTGAGGATGATTGCATATTCAGGTATACTCACCAGTTTGAACAAGGTCTATATAATCAAACACTATATGCTTATAATGACATGATTTTGTGCTAGCACAACTATCAGTAGCTTCTAAACAATTCTGTCTACTTAATTTCACTCTCAAAGCTTAAGAGTTAACCCATTTTGTGGTTTGAAGGCACTTTATAACACTATTACATGCTGGGGTCATCTCCCCAGATTAATATTATCATCAAAAAGGTACCTTCATGACAAACTGACTGTGATGGAATTTGAATCTGGTTTTCATGGTTGGTATGTTAACATTCTAACCACTTGGCAACAAGCCCATTAATAATATACTTAACCATGCAAAAACATGGGACAGACATATTTCACCAAGCTTTTGGCTATATCTTGGAAATCAATTCACCAATAATGTTATATGAATGCACACAAAAAGATAAGTATAAGACATGGTAGGCATATATTAAATCATAATAATCAATGTCTCACTCAGCTTCAGTAAAAAAAGAAACATCCCTCTGTTCTTAAACAAGTCTATAAACTATCTTTCTACTTGTTTTGATAAATATTTTTTAATTTGCTAACTGAATACAAGGCCCAACAGCCACTCAAGGTAGAGGGTTACTGAATAAGGTTGTTGAAAATAGATATTTGTTGACACTAGACTTGAAGAGGTTAAGATTGCAGTGATTGGGGAAGCATCCTCTCATGACTCTTTTTCCACAAAATAAACTCTTCTTTGGAAGACGATATCTGACTGGAACTTCTTCCTTACTAATGGAATACAAAGGAAATATGGATGATTTAACACTGTATACATGACATGGTGGGTCTTCGCTGTAAAGATCTGAACTGGTGGAACAAAGGAATATAGGTTATCAGAACATTCTCCATAGAAATAGTGAAGGAGTGGCTTGTGACATTTCATATGTGAGGAAGGCGGTTGTAGGGTGGAAAATAATTATTGCTCACAAGGCCATGTAGATGCTTTGTGAGCTCTGTCAAAGTTGGAAAATGATGGTTGAGCAGCTCCAGCTCAGATGAGCAATGACACTCTATTTTGGGTTTGATCTGGCTCTTGTGGAGATAGACCATGGGAAAAGAAGTCAAATATTTTCTGACTTGGTACATGGAACTGACCATTTTTTAGCTACTGTATCAATGGACCAGATGCAGGGTGCAAATATTTCCTGACTTGGTACGAGGAACTGACGATTTTTTAGCTACTGTAGCAATGGATCAGATACAGGTTGCGATGGAAAAGTTTTCAACTAAATGACACTAACATCTCATTTTAACAGATATATTTACCAAAATTACGCAAAAATATCTTTAAATACTAAAGAGTAAATTTATTCAATAAAATTACCATTGGCCTCAACCACACTTTCAGATGCCTTCAGAATCTCCTGCAACTCTTCTGGATGGTCTCCTTGTTTAAGTTGGTGAATGCTGCCAAAATACTTGCCTTCATTTCATTTTTGGTGCCACAAGGATTTTGTTGGTCTCTTGCTCAGCTGCACCCCACACATAATAATCAAGGGGGTTGCAGTTTAGGGAGTTAGATGGCCAGATGTAAGGGAGGATCTGGTCATAGAAATCGTCTGACAGCCATGATTGGGTTCTCCTGTTTGTGTGATATGGTGCAGAGTTCTGTTGCCAGACATTGTGTCTTCCAGCAGCCACCCTATTGACCCAGGGCAGCACTACCTTCTCAAGGCACTTGATGTAGGCCTCCACATTGGCTGTAAGGCCCTATGGGAAGATGAATGGAGGTATAATGTTGCCATCACTCTAAACACCATGATGTTGACTGGATATTTGGTTTTCATCACTCTTGGTACATCTTTTGGGGACACAGCAAGTTGTTCTGAGTGTTTGTATTGGAGTTTCTGGCGCAAATGACAAGCAGTACAATATGCTGTTTCCAAATTTTTAGAGGAGTGAATTGCATCATAGTGCTCTTTTTCTCAGAAGTGTCCAACTGACCCTACTATACTGTGTAGTTGACAAATCAAAAACAAACAATGCACATGTGTAAACTTAAAAATATAAAATAGTGACAATTTACCTATCACACTGTATATTACTTCTGCTTGAGGCCTTTGAACTTCCAATCAATTCAGTCTGCTTGGTGATGATGAAACATTACTAGCTTGGTTTTTGGATTCAATATTACAAGCCAAATTTTTTGCCCATTTAAGTTTGATCAGAAGAGATCAACTACTAGGCTCTGGTTATCTTTATTTTTAGAGATGTGCCCATAAATTGTGATATTATTTGCATAGATATTTACTAAAGATTTGAGAATGTTCCTGGGCAGATTTTTAATAAAAAGCAGATAGACAGTTAGACTGAAAATAGCTGGAGAGTTTGTGTAGCATTTTGCACCTTGTTAAAAGGCCTTTGAAATATCTATAGTGATTGGTTTTGTGATGAATTTATTTTCCGGTACTTTACTACTTCTCTGAGTAATGACAGAACATCAGCAGTGGACCTGGAGGAACAAAATCTATACTATTTGTTGCTTAGGACGTTTTAACAACCTTCTGTTCATAACAGATTCAGAGTTTGCTGATTATATTAAGCAGCTAATATTGCAACAAGGATGAGTGCTTGCCAAGATTGGAGATAATGCAGAGCTAAGCTACTTATCAACCACAGGGATTTTATCTGGACCAGTAGTCTTTTTAAAGTCAAAATTTTTGAAGAATGTGAAAACTCCCCATGCCAAGATAGGTATAACAAAGTTTCTATGAGAGGAGGGGAAGTTAGCTCAAGGATGGCCCTTATCTAATATGGAGCTTCTTCTTTGATGAGTTTACCTCTGGGACATTTATAATAGTGGGCACTGACAATTTGCCTCTATCAAGAATTTTGTTTTATGATTCTTTCCCTATCCCCTTAATTCATAAAAACCAAGGTTTTTTTTTTGTTTTTTTGGTTTTTTAAACTTTGGCTTGAACTGGCTGTATATAACTGCTCTTTACATTTTCCAGAACTTTCTTACACTGGATGTGGGGCAGTTTTGAATGCAGTAAGAGTTCTATTGAATTTTTTGGCATGATTGCAACATCTGTTCTTACATGGATTGTATGTAATTAAAGAAAACATGTCTGTAGTACTGGTCTTTGAATTTTTAGAATCACAAAAATTGTGTATCCACAGTGAAAATGTTAAGATAATTTTTTACCAACTATCCACCCAGACGTATAAATGTTCTGATAATTTTAAATTCCTTTGGTAGAAAAAAAAATTCCTTCACTGGAAAAAAAAGTGTTGCAATGACTTGTTTTTCATAAGTGAACTTTTGATAGAGATGAAAAGCAGACTTGAGTTAATGATGTTCTTCAAATGTATCTTAGAATGTCCAGTAAAATATGTCATCCTGATTACCTTTACTTGACAAACCTGGTGAAGGAGCTATTTTAACTATAGCTTGATTTCTCAAGCAAATGATTTCATGCTAATTAGACATGAAAATCTTAAAATGTAAAATATCAGATATTCTGTATTACTTTTCACAACCCAGAAACTATTCTTATAAAGAATGTCTTCCATCAGGATTATGTTGTTTGCAAATTCTAATGTCCCCTCATCAGTCAATAACTTTACATTATCTTGTGTTATAATATCTATTCTTACCAAAAATATTGGCTGCCAGATCTTAATGCAATGTAGATATTGAATGAAGATCAGTAATAAGTTTATTAGTTGATTGAAAAAATATCTGCTGTTTTTCTCAATCTAAATTTCTCCTTTTGAGCAGTGTTTCTTATAATATTGGTATTTAGTAAGTGTGACCTAATCCGATTCTAAACTATATTAGTGAGGATTGAACTATTTAACTGTTTGTAGATATTTACTAAGCATAGCTCTTTCTTGGCACAAGACAACAATATGGCACCTAGTGATAGTTAAACTTAACTAGTTAACTTTAGTTAGTTTTAATAAGGACAGATATTAGAACTTGCAGGTTCATATAAATATATCCTGAAAATTTTATCAAACTTGTTTAATATCATGAAAACTTATTGAAAGAAAATAGTTTTTAAGTTGCATATTGATTTGACCAATTGCTAAATATAAACCCAATTAAAAACATTTAAAGTTTTAAAGGAGTTTTGGGGTGGGGTGCAGAACCTGAGAGATTTAAACAATTAAGTGTTAAAGGTGGTCATTTTAAATACCCCTTTATTAATATCAAAGTTGTAAGCAAATGTAATGAAATATAACAGACCATTTTTTTTTTCTTCAAGTGGATGTGTATTTGTATGTATCATGTATGGCTTAATACTATTATAAGCTATAATAATATATTATTTTAAAAATTATTTTATTGGATACCTTTATTTGAAATAGATACTCTCTTTTTATTTTAAACCATGTTTATTACATGTATTAATCTGGATGGCCTGTGTTTGACTTGCACTCAAGAAATTTTAATAAAGCAAATGTGCTATTTAAAATAAAGACAGTGTATATTTCAAATATAACTAAAAATAACATTTGAAGTAATAAAAAAACTTACATAAATTTCTTATTAATATATGTAAAAAGATATAATAATGTTATATAAAGAGATTATATATAATTCTGTTGATTTATAGGTTATTTTTTTCTTTGATTAACAATAGCCATTATTTTAATTCAATTTAATTTTAAAAATTACCTAAAATTTCCTAATTTGAGAAATATCACAATTGTGTTAATGTATGGTGAAAAAATAGATATATATTCTGATATAATGTCTTGTAAGCTGATTTTACAGAGTATTTAATTTGATCCACACTTGGTGCTACATACTTAGTGTTATTTAGTAAATAACTAATTTTATTTATAGATTATTTAAATTTATGTATAAGTAGAATCATATTATTTATATGTAAACATAGGAAAACATGATCAATAAATTCCTATATATCAGAGCAATGTTAAGCAATAAGACTTCATTGAACCAAAGTAATGTTTTTATAGATGGAAGTATCCCCACCTCCTACACATATACAATTTGGTTATAACTCTGATATACACCTTCCTGCACATGTATAATTCAGTTATCCTGACTCCTGCACATGTATAATCTGGTTATCCCCTCCACACCTTGCACATGTGTAATCTGGTTATCCCCTCCACACCTTGCACATGTGTAATCTGGTTATCCCTCCACACCTTGCACATGTGTAATCTGGTTATCCCCTCCACACCTTGCACATGTGTAATCTGGTTATCCCCTCCACACCTTGCACATGTGTAATCTGGTTATCCCCTCCACACCTTGCACATGTGTAATCTGGTTATCCCCTCCACACCTTGCACATGTGTAATCTGGTTATCCCCTCCACACCTTGCACATGTGTAATCTGGTTATCCCTCCACACCTTGCACATGTGTAATCTGGTTATCCCTCCACACCTTGCACATGTGTAATCTGGTTATCCCCTCCACACCTTGCACATGTGTAATCTGGTTATCCCCTCCACACCTTGCACATGTGTAATCTGGTTATCCCTCCACACCTTGCACATGTGTAATCTGGTTATCCCTCCACACCTTGCACATGTGTAATCTGGTTATCCCCTCCACACCTTGCACATGTGTAATCTGGTTATCCCCTCCACACCTTGCACATGTGTAATCTGGTTATCTTGCACATGTATAATTTGGTTACCCCTCCCCCGACACACACCTCCTGCACATGTATAATTCCATCAATAAAAAACATTACTTTAGTCCAATGAAGTCCTAGAAGATGAAATACATTATACAATATTTCCACTTTGTCATGTTAACATAGATAAATATTTTATCTAGTTTCTTAAATACATTTATAGCTTAGGTATCTTATATAAATATGCCAATTTTTAGTTAATTTTGTAGAATTTAACTTTCTTTCACTATATTTATTTTCATATTTAAAATCTCAAAAAATAGTAAGGATTTAACAAAATAATTTTTTTTTTTAGGTTTCTAATTTAAAGAAAATTATACCTAACAATTTCAGGTAGAGATAAAAAAAACAATGTTTTCTGATGATCATTTAAGGTGTGAAACTGACAATCACCATACAGGTTGATTTTTTTTTTTTTTTTTTTTTTTTTTTTTTTTTATGCAATATCTCTGATACTGAATATTATTCTCCCCATGAATGTTAGCAAATTGTAAACATTTATTTATAGATAACAAATCCTTAACAACACAAGAATTCTATCACATAAACTTAAAACAATGACTGCAAATACTAGAAACCTTAACCATAAAAAAGAAACAATCCATATTTATAACATTTCATTCAAATTGAGAACAAATATACTAATTATGTATATCTCATAACTAATATCAAGAAAGACAGCACTATAAACTGATGTTTGAAGACAGTACTTGAAAAAAATTGACTGGATGCTCAGTGACACATTAACATGTGACATGCAAAATCTAACAATGCACACACAATGGCTACATATAGACACTATCTTGGCAACATGGAAAATAAAACTCTTTGATAATAGCCAATAAAGCCCAAAGGGCTTGGAAGATATTTGACAGAGGCATAAAAATGGTCTGAATGGATATATATTGTTTTTCTTGAGGAATAGTGGGATCTTCTGTGCTTTCAAATACAGCAGATGGATTAACTCTTATAGTTCCTTTAGTAAAGATCTTAGTTATTAGGTATATGTGTATTAAAATTACCGTGTCCAAATGGGATTTTTTTTTTTTTTAAAAATACTTGGGACTGACTTTTATACTAGTTACTACCAGACTGCTATGATAGGTTACTGTAAGCATAAATTGTTATTACTCAGATGTCTTGCTCAGACATAACAAGTAATAAAGAAAAGTACATAAATCAGACTGGAATCTAAAAACTTATTAGTACATGTTTGAGTATACAGTATAGCTGATTTAGTGATTTTTTTTTTTTTTTTTTTTTTTTTTGAGGGGGGTTTCAGTTATAATAGTAGCCAAACCTAATATTTTTTTTTTCAAATATTTAAATTTAAAAGCTTAATATTTTCAGTGTCCCCTCCCTCAATTACATGTTGATTCTCACATCAACATAAACATCACATTAATCCAATGTAGTTTTCAAAGAATGAAACATATGCAATCTACTTAGCCATAGATTTTCACAAAATTATTTACATATATAAAAATATTTATATCTTTAACCCATATATATATATATATATATATATATATATATATATATATATATATATGGTTAATGGTAAGAGTTGAATCAGACCAGAAACAGTAGTATTAAAAAAGTGCACACAATACACATGTGAAAAAAATATAATAAAAGTAAAAATAACATGTAGAGCTTTTAACTTTAAAAATCTGAAGTCAGTTGAATCCAGTACCTTGGTTTCAACTGACCTGATTTTATATATATATATATATATATATATATATATATATATATATATATATATATATATATATATATATTATAAAAAGTGCTTAATATCAAAAATATTGTGTGTAAATATAAAAGTAAACACTGAGGTCACCACCAAGCAAAAAGTCTGTTTCAAATAATCTAAAGATTTTTTTTTATTCTACATTAACTATTTTATTTTAATAGCTTCAAGTATATAATTAGAAAACTATCATCTAAACTTTTAAAACCTGTTAAAAAAATTTTTTTCATGAAGCAATTCAGATTAAATTTTTTATTTTATTTATTTATTTGCATACTTTTGATTAAAGTTAAATTGAAATAGTTAAACTTACTTAAAACAAAAAGATGTAGTTGGAAGTTCTTTTACTGGTAGGATTCAATCTTTTTAGAAACAAGTTCTCTCATTTACATCCCAAATTTTTTATCTATGAAATTAAGAACCAGATTTTTTTTTGTGTGTGTAAACCAAGAAATAAGTAAATCAAATTCTTTGAATTTCTGTAATCTTAAACAGTTTGAGTGAACCCTTTAAATCCTATGACTGGGTTCTATCCATCCCCTAAAATGAACGCTAGAATCATTTTAATAACGCTTGAAAACACATTCTGCTTATAGCTTGTTTTACATTTTATTGTATATGACTGAATAACATTAGGAAAGTTCATTAATAATTTTCTAAAGTCAATGTAAATAATGTAAGTAATCATAATACCTTATATCAATGATATAGACGGATTTCTTTTAATCAACAAATGTCTACAATTCTATTTTATAGTCAGTAAACATAACAGCTTTGTTTCATAGATTTTATAGATTATTTCTACATGTAAAAATAATTAATATGGGATAAAATCCACACCTGCTCTCTAACACACACACACGCTTTATTTTATGGGTCATTTGAAGTTCTGTGACAACATTGTGTGCTGCACACTGTCCAAATGCAAAATCTCTCAAGGAAAAAAAAATTGTTTTATCTTCTGATTTATTTTTGTTTATTTTTAAAACTTTTTTTTTTCACAACTTCCGAATGTTACATTCTTTGTTCACTGCTTATCTTGTAGGCTGTCTGTAAAGGCTCGTTAGCAGGTTTTTCCTGCCAATCTGCTTTTGTGCCTGCACCTAAGCGAAAACCACACGATACCCTACAGTCTACTTTAAACCATCTGCAGTCATCTTGTATAAATTCCTCTTCACTAAAGAAAAAGAGAGAGTTGGTCAACTTGAGACAGGTTTGTTTGTATTACTGAATGTTATATGGTATTGGTTATATACAATATCAGGAGGAGCTGCTAGGAAAAGACAACCTACTCTTGACTATGAATAACATCAGCTTCATTACTCCTGCTTACTGTTTCATATTTTCTTAAATAGCTTAGTTCTCCTATATAATAACTAGGATATTTCAGTTGCTAAGTTTTTGAAAAATGAATTTAAAATACAAAAATATACAAATCTAAATCCTCACAGAAGTTACTTCACAAAAGAATGTATATCACCACATGAACATTTTCATGTTTGCTTTATAAGAGAAAGGGCTTCATCTATATGCTGTGTCACTTCAGGACAATGACAATGACGGCTCTCCACAATTTCCAGTTCGTTGGAGCTCTAAATAAATTTTTGTATTTTTGTTATCTCTCCTAAACCTTGTTCTCTCATCTATTTACTCATGCTCGCTAGGTAGGTTATGCATTGTTTTCCTCTTGTCTTCAATCTATCCTGTGAATATCAAATTTTCTAAGCCCTCTTTCCTCATGTGCCATAGAAATATTAAGTATCCTTTTGGTTTTCATTTTCCCTAAAACTTAGTCATTGCTCACATTTCTATGGTATTCTCAGTATCCTTCTGTAGAACTACATTTCTGTTATCTCAAGTCTCTCTTGCATCTGTGAGGAGTTTTTCCAGCATTTACTGCCATATAGGAAAACTGATATTGTATAAATTCAGTACTCTTTTCTTTGTTTCTAATGAAATTTCCCTTTTCTTAATACTTTACTTAATTTCTAGAAGGCATCTTTCACTATCCCGATGTGCCTTCAGATTTCAGTTTTGCTCTTTCCATCCTCTGTTAAGACACTTCCCAGATATTTAAATTGTATGGGTTTGATTCATAATTTGCATGTTGGCTGTTTCTTTTGCTGGCAACAATGCATTCTATTTTCTTGCAATTGACCTTTAGTCTTTTCTTCTTGCTTTCCTTCACTACCTTTTGTAGGAGTTCTTGTAGTTTCCTTTCTGGTTCTACTATCAACACTGTCATCTGTATATCTTATGTTAAGATTGTGGCCACCAATAATGAATCCTGGTAGGACTTCTAATATTTTCATAAATGCCTAACTGTATAGCTTTAATAAGTTTGGTAAGAAGGCACATGGATGGCATTTCTAATTATATCATTGAAGTGAGATTTTAATGTTCAGTTAGTAGATTTTAATTATAATACATTTTTTAATCATTTCACCCCCAAGCAAAGCAATAAGATGTCTAAGATGCAAGGGGTTACTGTGTGTGAAAGAATGAGAAAAAGAAAAACACTTTTATGGAGAAAGAACAATAAAAGAACAGGAGTTAAGAAAAGATAATTCTTGACATTGCATTTAAATTTTTGAAGATCAAACTTGACTGGAAAATAAGAATTCTGATTTCCACAAGCAAGAAATGCAAGAGAAGAAACAGCATAGAACTTAGTTACATTTCGCCATTTCAACTGTAAAATGATGAGACATTGCCATCAGTCTAGTACTGTGCTTAAATTTATAAACTCAAAGAAGAAAGCTCATCGAAACAATTACCTTGAAAATATTGATAGTAAAGTTACAGAGAAGCTACATTATGGTGGTGGGAAAGTGACTGGAGCCAAGATGTTCAGTCAGGACCAATCAGATACTTTTTTGTATTTTATCAATTTTTAAAAATATATGATAGAAGCACAGGACCAGATGTAGCTACAATATTCAATGTTAACTTAAATTTTTTTTTTTTATATGTCTCACACTTCTCGTCTGTAGAACTCCCTCCCCATTTCTTGTTTCCCTGATAGCTATAATCTCCAACTATTCAAATGTAATGTCAATTAATGTTTCCAGATGCCATGATCTATCCCCTATCCTTCTCTTCATCTTTTCCTCTATCACTCCTCTTTGCTCTTGCTCCAACTATCTGTAATCCCTTGCATGTTAGTGGCTTCCCACCTTGCTTGGTGGGGAATGCTTAAAAAAAAAATTCTTTTTGTGTTGATCTAGCTAGAAAAAAATTAAAGGCATTAAAGATAGCTATTTGTATGCTGTATTTTCTTATATAAACTTTGAAACAAATTTTTTGTTTATCATAAACTTTCTCTTTTGAATCTAAATAATTATATAAAATATTTTGAGAGAAATACAAAACTAATATTAAAGCTGTTGAAAGTAGTTTTAACTACTCCATTTCATATTGTAGATAAGCACAATGCCCCATCTTCTGAAAGAGGAAATTACTTCATTGTAAGGTGGAGTTGATTAAGTGAAGTTATGGCATTGTGTCAAGAGTAAATGGTATTTCTTCATTGTGTGCTGCTTCCCTGTAAATTGAATTACAAGAAGCAAATCTAGCTGATTGAAATATTTTTTAAGTACATTTAATTATATAATCATGAAGCATTATTTAAAACAGTTTCATAGACAAACATATATGCTTCATATATAAGAACATGAAAAATTTGATAATTCATGATTATCCTCAATGATGTACTAAGTGTCATGTTACTTTTTCATTGATTGTGGCTGCCAATGTGGAAGATCAATCTTAATATTAGATATGCAGATAACAGTATTAATAGCAGACACAGAAAAGAAACTACAGGCACTCTCAAAAAATGTAGTAAAGTAAGAAAAAAAAAGACTAAGCATCACTTATAAGAAGAAAATGTATGGTTGTCAGCAAAAGGAAACAGTTCCAACATGGAGATACCAAAATTACAAAAAATTTAAATATCTATAAAGTCTTTTAAGAGGTGATGGAAAACATATCACCAAAATTTTAAGGCACATTGGGATAGATAGCAGAAATTGCCTTCCAAAAGTTCAAACTATTAAAAAATCAAGAAAATTTAATTTGAAACAGAAAAAAAAAGTACTGAACTGTTATCTAATATCAGTCCTCCTCTATGGTGGTGTGAATGCTGAACTATCTCACAGATGATGAAGAGACATGAAACAACAGAAATGTGGTTCAACAGCAGGATGCTGGGAATACCATGGACTGGACACGTGAACAACAGTGAAATTCTAGAGAAAATGGGAAAATACTTAGTTGAAATTTCTATGGCATATGAAGAAAGAGAGCTAAGAAAATTTGATATTCACAGGACAAATTGAAGGTAAGAGAAACAAAACAACACATAACCCACCTAGTATGCTTGTGTTAATGGATGGTGAAACAGATTAGGAGAGATAACAAAAAGACAAACTTTACTAAGGGCTACAAAGGACTGGAAGTTGTGGAGAGCCATGGTTGCCTATATTCTAAATGGACACATAGAAAAGAATATAGAAAAGGCTTATGTGGATTATGGATTTTGTCTATTTCCTTTAAAATCAGCATTTGAAATGAGTTACTTGTATTTGAAAACTAACCACTGTTACCAGTAGGAAACCTATAACTATCTCAACCACCAAGTAGGCATATATATATAGGATAATGTTATCAAACCCTTCTATAAGTAATATTACATGCTGGGAAAATTGTCATTTAATAAGTTAAATTGGTAAAGTATTAGTTATTATACGCTGGTAATTATTAGGTCATTAATCTTACACAAAATCTATTTCAGATTCCAAAATGTCTTATATTTTATAAGCATCTTCTTTTTGTTTCTTGTGGGTTATAAAGATGCTTGGTAAAATTCATAGATTTTGTAACTTCCTGTTTTATATTTGATATTTTTTTTTTTATTTGTAATACAAACCTTATATAAACATGTTTCCATTAATCTATCCATTTATTTTTTTTCATTAATTGTTATACTTAAAAATATAACATATTGGAAAATTCCTCCCTATTTAGGTATATTAAAGTATGTTGATGTCGAACATTAACATAAGTCAATAGATATTCTGTTCTTCAGGCATGGTATTGACAAGACTCCTCACAACTTCAAGAACTTTTCAGTAAATCCTTACAGAGTAAATGATGTGTTTTTTTTTTTTTTTTTTTTTTTTTGAGGTTTATAATTTTGGTCTTATTTCCAATTCTCCTAAGCACTTTTTCAGTTTTCTAGGAAGTGTTCAAAGTGCATTAATTACTACAGCAATCTGTTCTACATCCATATTTCATAGTTTCTTCAGTTTCCTAGGCAGATCCTGGTATTTTTCTATCTTTTCAGTTTCTTTGGAATCCACTCTTGTATCATATAGAACAGCAAAACCAATCATTTGACAATTTCTATTCTCTTTATCTATAACAATAAAGTTGTCTTTTCAAACTTCAATGACATGATCTGTCTTGACTGAAAAATCTAATATCTTCTCAGTGTCATTTTCTACCTCTGGCTGATGTTCTTACCATTTTTTTTTTTTTTGTTTACATTGAAATAAAACTCACAGCATACTTCCCAATGAATTTTCTAATAAATCCAATCATGTTGCTTATATACCTCTCTGCCAATCATTATTTTCTGAATGTATCATGGTGCTGTTATTGTGTAAATGGCTTGAGTTCAAGAAATTTATTTCAGACAAGCAGTACTCTTCAAAATATGCTTATTTTAAGGCAGAATTTTGTAGCATTCACAAAGCATATTTTATACAAAGTTGGTTGACTTTCTTTAAACTTTAATTGGATAGAACAGAGTGCTCCAATCACTACTGAGATGGCCTTAACATTATTCTCAGCATTTTCCACACTCTGGCTATCTCAACCTTCAGGTCAGAGTAGTTACTGATCATTTCTATTTGCTTTACTGCTACATTTGTAGCCTACAGGTACAGCCACATCAATTATTTATTTTTAACATTTTTTTCTTAAATCTTATTTTGTTGTTTTTTTTTTATTGCAGATAATGCTAAGTTATTTTATGTTGTTAACTGAACAACATAGATTGGAAATAAAAAGTTTCTGGTGAGCTTGGATCATTGGAAGACTGTCATCTAGGAACAACTTTTTATAAAAGTTAACCAATAGGAATCATTGAAATTTAGCCATATAGATATATTATTTCTTATCTGGTTTTATTCCCAAATCATATTTCATTACACCTAGTGTTAATATATATAATAATTTGAATTTTTTAAATGAAGCATTGCCATTACTAATTTATTTTTATAGTCAAAAAATGAATAATGCTAGCAATGTTTCATTTGATAAATTTGAACTGTTTTATGATTATCAAAATATTATTTGTGATAAAAAGAATTTTCAACACAATTGTTCTTAGTTCTATTTTAACAGATTTTATTCTTACTTCAAAGTTATTGAACAGTTCATATTTACAAGTTCTATTTTTAATATTGAAATAGAAATGTAACTTAATATTGATACTTATTAATACCTTTTAAATGATTCTTCTAAATTCAAATGTTTTTAGGAAAAATTGTTTAAGAATTGTTGGATTTTTTTTTGTTCTTTCACTGGATGAACTCTGCAAATTTGGTAAATGTTAACTAAAAACATTGTCATTATTGAATCCTGTTTTAAATAAGAATTTCTGTTTTCTGCTCAGATTAATCAATATTTAAAAAAATGATAATCATTTATTGCTAATATCTAACTAAGATAACATAACCTTTTTTTGTAGATTATTTCCATAATTTGAAAGTTCCTGGGACTAAAGAGATTGAGTGGGAGAAAAAGTCTCTAGCATTTCTCAAGTTGATAATGTATGGTTACTGTAAGAGTTATTGACGCAGAACATGGAATTGGCAAGCCAAGTTCAAATTCCAGCCAAGTCCGTTGCATTCACTTTCACACAAATATCTTTTCAGAAAGTCACATATCTGTTTCTTCTCTCTCAAGCTATGGATTTAGATTAAATAACAGCACAGGCTAGACTCTCTCTAACCTTGGATGACAGAAGTATTCCAAATTCAAAATTGTGAAGAAGGCAATGGAGAAACCATTCTCTTTCCTAAAAAAATTATGACAATTCACAGGAATGTAGGAAATGTATGAATCCATCTCCTTCCTAGCTATGGGTTAAATAGTAGGACTTGTATCTGAAAAAATTATTGTTGTTGTTCTAAAAAAAAATTGTTAATGCAACAAAAAAATTATCCTTACAATTCAAAAATTTTTCAGCTCTAAATAAATCTGTAAAAAGTTGATAAGCCATAAAAAAAAATCAATCAAATGCAGCAAAGGACATGACATTAAAAAGAAAAAATATAAGAGAAATATTCTTTTCACACTGTATCTGCTATGGTAACAAGAATTATACCAATTAGTAGCAATATTCTACTTAAATTTGGAAAATTTTGATTTCATTGAGTTTTTTTTTTCTCACTAGTATTACCTCCATATCCAATTTTTTGTTTTCCTTAATTGTAAATTATATATTTAGCATTTTTTTACTCTTATATAATAAAAAGGCTTAAACACTAATATTATATTTTATTATATCCTTACTCTGTCCTGGACATTGAGTTCTACCTGGATTCTATCCTCTTGGAATTATTTTTTATACAAATATGTATGTGTATGTAATGTAATGTATGTATGTATGTATATATATATATTTTAGATATATGATTGCATATGTATGTGTATATTTACCACTAATATTATCAATCAATCTCTCTCTCTCTCTCTCTATATATATATATATATATATATATATATATATATATATATAAATTGGTAAGAGGATAGAATCCAGGTAGAACTCAATGTCCAGGACAGAGCTGATGATTTGGATTGTGATTACAATTCCAATGTAATAAATTATATCCATGGAATATTAGTGTTGAGCCTTTTTTTATATATATATATATATATATATATATATATATATGATAGAGTATGTACATAAATTAATCCAAAACTAAAATAATTTAAGTACTAATTTGCATAAGAAAAATTTCAAAGAATTTGAAAATCATCACTTATTCACTTTCACTTATTAGACATTTAATTGTCATGTCCAACATTATTTGCCTGACTTTTCAGCTAACCTGATGGAATAGTTATGGGCATTACTAAACTTAAGAATTTTGAAAAAAACAAATAACATTTTTATTCTTGTATATAAATACTTGTTACAAATAAAATCCTTGCATTTGCCTCGATAAAGTCCCACAGAGGACAAAATATGCCAGCTAAGTTTTCCTTTTGTGTGTGTGTATATATATATATATATATATATATATATATATATATATATATATATATATATTGAAATTTAGAATATTTGTGATGACTGCTTCTTTGTAAGTTTCAGTATTTGTTTGTTACTGCTATTTTGTGATATCATTAATGTTTTTGTATATTTGCCTGTCATTGTATGATTTCTTTTAATTTCTGTAACTATTCCAGTGTTTATTTTTGATGTAATAACCTGTATTTTGTTTGGAATCAACAACCTAGTTTTTATTGAGTGAATTTTTATTCATCATACCTGATGTGAACCTGATTAAATTTACCACTTCAATAATTCTTTTTATTTATTTATTTATTTTTTTGCAAAAAAAAATACAGTGGATGCCAATTCAAAACCACTTTATTAGTCATTGTTCTCATTATGTATATTTCATTTATATAAAGTTATGTTAAGCTTTCATAGTGTTTAAAATAGAATTTGCTTAATTACTCAAATTTTCCAAAAAAAATTAAGTTGTTTAGTTTTCTGACATCCTTTAAACAGAATACTTGGATTCTAACACTTTTTGATATTTAATCTATAAACTTTTTGATAATCTTAAACCATTTCATGTTCAAAGCTTTGTACTATTTCCAATTTTATTGCAGTTAAAGAATAGTAAATTTTTGTTGGAAGAAACATGTCTTTAACTTTTTATATATTTATGTAATTGTTTTAGAAAATCTAATTGCTAAGATAATCATCCCTTTAAATTTTCATATATATATATATATATATATATATATATATATATATATATATATATATATATATATATATATATAAATGTAATGTAAAAGTGTAAGATTTTAAACCTTTAATATTAAAGTGAATTAGGGTCCAATTTAAGGATTATCACTTTTAATAAATTGGTAAACTTTTTAAATGATTTTGTTCCAAATGTTTTTTTTTTTTTTTTGTTCTTTTTTAACAATTTTCTCTTTCCTTTATTTATAAGAAAAATCACATTTTAGCACTTACTGAATGTACACCCCCCAATGACTATATATATATATATATATATATATATATATATATATATATGAAATGTATACCTTCAATTTCAGCAGAATGCTTAAACGGAAAATGTACAGAAGCAATTTCCTGTTCACCAAAATATATTGAAAATATCCTCAATGCAAATGGTAGACAAGAAAAGATTGCAATCAAATTTATGACAATTTCCTTTTTAACTGGATTTTTAATAAACCATTTGCTAATAAAATATTACTCCTTTTATATTTCAAATCAATCTTTCCTACTTCCCTCTTCCAATGAACACACTGGGCTTTTGTCCCTTCTCATTTTTACCACCCACACATTTTCATTTAACATTTCTCAGGTTGTAGTCTTCCTCTTGGAAACATCATTTCTGTTGGCAAATTTTAAAATTATTATTACTACTACTATTACACCATCATCATCATTTTCACTCTTTACAAATGAATTTTCTATGTCTATGTATTGTGCATGTGTGTATTTTGTCCAAGAAAACTAACTTTGGTATGAGTCTTAAATGGAATCACTTCCAGTGATGTAAGTCCAGTAGTCTACTGTTCTGTTGTGTAAGATATAATTTCAATGTTAAAGTTGCATTAAATAAAAATGTATATGGGTGTGTACCTGGAAGAATAAAAATGTCAAAAATCTAAATACAGTTTTTTTAAACTATGATTTTTGAGGGTTTTTTTTTTTTGTAACTTTTGTCAAAAAATACTGTTCAACTTTTATCCCTCAGTATTTGAATCATATTCCACTAAAAATAAATAGTAGTATGCTTAGTTATTTACCTACAATATCTTTCATTTGAAAAATACTTTCATATAAATATAATTTACAAATTGTTTGTTACAAAAAAATAATAATTTAGAAATAACATAATGAAAATGATTATTTTATATTCTCAGAATGGGTTATTTGCTTTAAGTAAATTTTTAAAATAGGTTGATGATATGTAGGAAAGAAGAATAAAAGGAATTTTTTTAATAGCATTTTTTTAAAAAATGCTGTTTTGTTATCGGTGTAAGTTGCTCCATATTCATTTCTCTGTAAACTTCTCATAGATTCGTTTTCCATATTTTTTTTTTTTCAATGAATTCAAAACATTAATGAATATAATATCAAATTTTCTTTTTCTTTTTAGTATTATCATTAAATTTATTCAGAAATAATATAAAAGATTGTACAATTATAAAATCATACAGTTTGAAAAAAAAAAACAGTGTAATCCAATAATAGGATTAATACAAATTTGTCCCTTAGCTGATATTACCTTCAGCATCCTAATTCAAGAGTTTTGTAGACAGGCCCTCCAGCAGTCTCTCCATCTACTTGTTGCTGATATCCCCTGGTGAGTCGACAGTGATTGTTGGAAGGTTTATGAAATTCTAAGGTTGGGATGCTGAAGGTAACATTACTCAGCTAATTGACAAATTTTATGTTATCAAATATGTAAATTATGTAATATTTTATCATATTCTCCATCTTTCCCTAATCACTTATATTTTTTTTACAAACCACTGTTTATTTAAAAAAAAAAATATATATATATATATTTTCATATTGGCTGTTTTACTGTCAAAATATACAATTTAAATTTAAAGACAGGAAATATTGGATTAAAAAATTAAACAAAAAAAAAAAAAATAACTGATAGTAATTATAGTACATAATTATAGAAAAACACAGCTTCCCTATTATAGGAGCTTTCCTATTATTTTTAAGCATTGCTTCTTTTAGTACACCTTTGTTTATATTTCTATTTTAATGACCATTTTCTCTTAAAACATCTTGAATTGTTTCAGGGTTCAATGCCATGGATTGTAGCTCTATCCCCGGTACATTTGTTCAATTTGTTAGGCTCCCAGCCTTCACTGGAAATGATACTTAATGGCACGGTCGGTCCTCAGTAATTGTTGTCTTGTTGTATGCGCTCTTTTTCTTTTTCTTTCTCTCTCTTTTTTTTTTTTTTTTTTTTTTTTTTTTTTTTGTCTTTGTTGGATTGATTTGCAAATTTTAAGTCTGCTTCAATGTATTATTTTACTTTCCTGTTTGTTCTAGATATCTGCATGATTTTTTTTAACAGTATATCTTTAAGGTATTTTATTAGTTTCATGTTTCTTTTATTTATATATATATATATATATATATATATATATATATGAAAGGACATTTCAACTTGTCATTTAGTAATATAAAATGTCTCCATATAAAATCTTTGTATCACCTTAGGAAATATTGCTGTTTATTAATATAATTTATAATAATTAAATAATAAACTAATAAAAGTTATGAATACATATCTTAATAATAGTAAAATGAATATGCCACATTTTAATTAATTTTTGCAAACAAAACAACTTCAATATTTTTCTGATGTTAATTAGGACTTTTACGAATTTTGTTTTTTAGATCTCTACTTATTTGAAAAAAAAAATACCTATTCAAAATTTTTCATGCTTTAGAGTTTAATGACCGAATCTGTAAACTTCCAAGATCTTTTACAGGAAGTCTTAGTTTTAAAAATCCATTTTAACAAAGAACACCCAAATCTGTGTACAAGGCAAAAGTATATAATATCCTGTCGACAAATGTTTAATATTTGGTTCAACTCAAAATTATCAGAATAATTTTGAGTTGAACCAAATATTGAATATTTTTAGGGATTTTCTGGTTTGATAATTTAAAATGCAGCTGTCAGGTCTGAATGATTTGAGATTTTTACCAAAATAAACTAGTTGATGAATATTATTATTATAAAAATATTCTTTTTGACCTGCATTTGTCTTATCACATTCCAGGCCATAACCAATGATCTATGACAAGTGAATGGGAATGTGGGGTTTCTTGTTTCCACTTCATTAAACAAATGATAGCTATTAACAAAAAATTAAAATGAACCATGAACTTGGCAGGATATGGGCTGTATTTGTTAGAAATATTTGTTTTATTTCCTGGGGAGATGGTGTACCAGGGATTTTATTGACAAGTTCCTTTTCTTTATGAGAGTTAAAGCTCCAACCACAAGAAGAACAGTTTTGCTTTTTAAGTGCAACATTTTTTTTATTCCTATTTCCAGGTCTTTTTTTGCTTTATGGTTGTTGCTATCATTTGTTATCATTATTATTATTATTATTATTATTATCTTTTATCATCATTATTATTATTATTATTATTATCTTTTATCATTATTATTATTATTATTATTATTATCTTTTATCATCATTATTATTATTATTATTATTATCTTTTATCATTATTATTATTATTATTATTATTATTATTTTTATCATTATTATTATTATTATTATTATTATCTTTTATTATTATTATTATTATTATTTTTATTATTATTATTATCTTTTATTATTATTATTATTATTATCTTTTATTATTATTATCTTTTATCATTATTATTATTATTATTATTATTATCTTTTATCACCATTATTATTATTATTATTATTATTATCTTTTATCATTATTATTATTATTATTATTATCTTTTATCATTATTATTATTATTATTATTATTATCTTTTATTATTATTATTATTATTATCTTTTATTATTATTATTATTATTATCTTTTATTATTATTATCTTTTATCATTATTATTATTATCTTTTATCATTATTATTATTATCTTTTATCATTATTATTATTATCTTTTATAATTATTATTATTATCTTTTATTATTATTATTATTATCTTTATTATTATTATTATCTTTTTCATTATTATTTATTTATTATTATCATTATCTTTTATTATCATTTATCGTCATTATTATCATTAATCATTTATTACCATTCATTATCATTTACTATTTTATCATCATTTATCATTCATCATCATTCATCATCATTTATCATTCATCATCATTCATCATCATTTGCTATCTTTTATCATCATTCATCATCATTTGCTATCTTTTATCATCATTCATCATCATTTGCTATCTTTTATCATCATTCATCATCATTTGCTATCTTTTATCATCATTCATCATCATTTGCTATCTTTTATCATCATTCATCATCATTTGCTATCTTTTATCATCATTCATCATCATTTGCTATCTTTTATCATCATTCATCATCATTTGCTATCTTTTATCATCATTCATCATCATTTGCTATCTTTTATCATCATTCATCATCATTTGCTATCTTTTATCATCATTCATCATCATTTGCTATCTTTTATCATCATTCATCATCATTTTTATCTTTTATCATCATTCATCATCATTTGCTATCTTTTATCATCATTCATCATCATTTGCTATCTTTTATCATCATTCATCATCATTTGCTATCTTTTATCATCATTCATCATCATTTGCTATCTTTTATCATCATTCATCATCATTTGCTATCTTTTATCATCATTCATCATCATTTGCTATCTTTTATCATCATTCATCATCATTTGCTATCTTTTATCATCATTCATCATCATTTGCTATCTTTTCATCATTCATCATTTGCTATCTTTTATCATCATTCATCATCATTTGCTATCTTTATCATCATTCATCATCATTTGCTATCTTTTATCATCATTCATCATCATTTGCTATCTTTTATCATCATTCATCATCATTTATCATCATCATTTTATCATCATCATTCATCATCATTTGCTATCTTTTATCATCATTCATCATCATTTGCTATCTTTTATCATCATTCATCATCATTTGCTATCTTTTATCATCATTCATCATCATTTGCTATCTTTTATCATCATTCATCATCATTTGCTATCTTTTATCATCATTCATCATCATTTCATCTTTTATCATCATTCATCATCATTTGCTATCTTTTATCATCATTCATCATCATTTGCTATCTTTTATCATCATTCATCATCATTTGCTATCTTTTCATCATTCATCATCATTTGCTATCTTTTATCATCATTCATCATCATTTGCTATCTTTTATCATCATTCATCATCATTTGCTATCTTTTATCATCATTCATCATCATTTGCTATCTTTTATCATCATTCATCATCATTTGCTATCTTTTATCATCATTCATCATCATTTGCTATCTTTTATCATCATTCATCATCATTTGCTATCTTTTATCATCATTCATCATCATTTGCTATCTCTTATTATTATCATTTATTAGTAAGAGCAATTAATCAAACATTTCTCCTGTCATTTTGTTAATTCCCCCAGAGTGGGACGTCAGTAGTTTGCATATGTAATTATCTTTGTGTATTTTAAGGGTTGAAAGGTCAATGGATTCTGGATATTTTTTCAGAATGTGGATCTTAAGATGTTCATTAATTTTACAGTCATTTGTTAAAATATTCTTTAATTTCTGTTGTCACATTGTTGTATTGGACTCTTTTTTTTTTTTCTTTTTTTTTTGTGCAACTCACATAAATGAAGTCATCTTTGGTACATTGGACAGATTATATCGAATGATAATCAGTATAACTGTCACCTTTTGAAGAAATCATAATGTTTCTCTTTGAATTTTTGATGGAATTGACTTGAGTCATGGCATTGCACAATGAACAGGATTTTCCTCTTCTATGACTCTTTTATGGAATACACCAATTAGAAATATTAATATTATCATCAAATATGAGAACAGCTTGAATAATCATTTACGAAGCATAGCTTGTCTTAAGATCACAAGCATGAGATACCAATTGTAGAACAAACTCACTAACTTACTAGACTTTACATCAGCTTGTTAAGTATATGTACTCTATAGTAAATAAAACTACTGATACAACTAACTCTTTGAACTCTGACCCCCTGATCAGTATGGATCTCCTACTCTAGGCCCCTGCTGTCCCTGACTCTGCTCAGCATACTGGTTGCTTGGGTTCAAAAGGGACCAAATGATAGTAATTTTACGGTGGATTAAAACTCACTTAGAATGAAATTATTTAATCTATTTCTCATACATTTTTAATTGCCTATCTTCATGTAAAAGACTTGTTTTATCATTTCTTTTTCTACAAGGTTTTCTCTTTCTCTCCACTCTTTCTTAGCACAATTGAAATATTAGTTGCTTATATGATTTACAAGTTCTTATGTTTAATCTAAATTTGAATAGAATTTTCTGATAAACAGTTTAATATTATAAATTCATTAAAATTAATTCAGATTTTGTACTTTTTGATTTTTGAAACTTTCATTGATCTTTCCCTATAGTTTACTTTATATTATTATTATTATTATTATCTAGTGTTACTCATACTTAATGTTAGGTCTATTCTAGCTAAATAAATAAATAAATAGTATACACCACCCACTCATCACTTTTATCCAAGTTTAGAGGGAAATATAAGTAAAGAAAATATGCCACTGTCTTTTTCCACACTCTTAGCAGGAAAGTGAGCAGAAGTTGAGTAAAACACCTTTTTCAATATTATATGAACCATAACCCTGAACAAGTCATCTTGGATTTCCAGAAATAGAAGTTAAAGTGACATCTGCCTTCCACAACAATTAAGCTACAACTGCGCCACACTGTGTGTTACACACCCTCACTGAGACACAAGAGTTATAGAAGGAAGCAAAAGAAAAAAAGTTACCAAATTTTGGAGTAACAAAAACCTATGTAACACACGCACACACACTAACAAAAAGTTCTAATGTATTCTTACATTTAATAAATTAAAGGTACTATATTTGGAAGAGAAAGCATTTTTATGCAAATAACTTTTACATAGAATTTCTCTCTGTGTCTGTTAAATATTTTCATTTAAGTTAATGCCATACCACAAATCTCATAATCTATTACGATCATAAGAACATTACTATCCTTGTGTACTGCAGCTATAGATACGGTGTTGTGTCTAGGACAAGATGGCTTGATAGAGCCCATCCATCTTCAAGCTGGTTTTGAATTCAGTTTTCCTTCTACACTGGTTGCCACTTGGAAGAAAGAGAATCAAGTCGACCTTGCTATTTAACCCATAGCTGAGGAGAGATTTGGCTCCATACTCTTTTCTTTTTTCTTTTTTTTTTTTTTCAAGAGTATTTGTATGAAAGTGTGTGTAACTTGCCCAAATTTGAACTTGACTCTCCAACTTTTCTTGCTGAGATGTTAACTGTTATACTATCCATACATCTGTAAATTATTTAAATTATATAGATGTCAAATAAAGATGCCAGAAATTAGTTGACAATGTCATAGTAAACAATTTCTTTAAATTAGATTTTATTTTTTACTTAGCTTGAATTGGTTATTTGTCAAATAAAATGAGTAAGTTTTATTCCTTGCATCTTAGTAGGATACAAAGGGTTACCTAGTGTGAGAGAATATGAGAAAAAGAAAACCCTATTAAGGTGAGAAATCAATAAAATACAGAAATTAAGAAGAGAGAAATGATAATGATTGACATTACATTTAAATTTTTGAAAATCATAGCTGAGTGGAAAGCAAGAAACTGGAAGAGAGTTCTATAAGTGTGAAGTGTAAGAAGAAACTTAACATTGAACTTTGATTCATCTAGCAATTTCAACTGTAAAATGATTAGACTTATCTATATTTGAAATATAAATCTGCTGGAAACTTGTTTATAAAAGGACAATCTTAATATGCGTTTAGTGTTATCCATTTTCATTGTCACAATGTTTTGATATTTTTCCTGTTGAACATAGAACTGCTTGGCAAATTGTTAAATCACCACCTTTAATAAAGAGCACGCCAATCAATATATCATGTAAAATAGCGTATTTAATAAAGTCTGTTTTCTTGTATTATACTGAATAAATTAGTGATTGAATATAATGACTTTTATATATGTTCCAGATTAACAAACATTTTGGTAATCAGCTCTTTTTGTAAGAAGAACTTTAATTTCATATTGTTAAAAATAGAATATAGTTTCACTTTTTACTCAACTTTTTATAAGTGGTGATAAACAATTATATTTTATATTTAGTATAAGCTCTATTCATAATTTTCTAATATAGAACACTCTTCAGTTGAAAATGAATTAAAAGCTCTTTCTCTCTTCATCTAGAATTTTTAATCTGCCTGATTCTTCTACTGTGTGTGTATAACTCGAAGATTAAGCATTTATATAATTCTTATATTTTCTTTAACGTTTTTCAAGTGCTGTTTTTTATATAATCTCCTAAAAAAAAAAAAAAATACTTTATGCAAAAGGCATTCATTGAAATCTTATTTTGGTAGTATCATAAGAATATATAATATTGGAAAAATAATTTTTGAAAGTAAAACTGTCTTTATTTTTTTGTTCTTCACTCATCCTTTAGATTCCATAATTTATCATCTTTTATAAACTTCCAACCTTCTATGAAAGTCTAAAATTCAGCTTCTGGCAGTGTTTGATTTATATATTAAACTAAAGACATGTGAAAAATTAAAATGTTTTCAAAAAATACCATTCAGCATGAAGATAATGATTCAGTCTATTGAAACCTTACTTGATGAAATTACTTTTAATATTAATTTACCATAAAGTTTACTATTTATGAAGGTCATGAAATAGCAAATTAAAAGCAAACAACTAAGTTGCTTCTTTAAGATATTATAAAATTTTTATATAAATTATAAAAATAAAAATCAATTTAAAGAAATCCTTTACCATTGCTTTCACTTTCAACCTTACTAATTGTACAAAATTCTCAATTGAGAACATAAGAAACCCTCTATTCAGTGTAATTTAATAAGATAATAAAAAAAATTTCTTCTAAATATTAGCAAATAATAATTAGTCTTTGAGAATATTTACATTTGACAGATCAAGGATGATAGTAAATTCTTAAATATTCTATGAATTTAAATAACTGGTAAAAGTAAAGTTTGAAAAATAAAATAGGTTTACAACAGTGAAGGTCAAATTTATCTACAATTCAATACCTAGCTACAAAGTTATTGCAATACCATTGATAGAAATATCATTTTAGATTATACTTAATCAATAAAATCATGTTAGAAGAGGTCAATATTTAATCAATCATATATCTGAACCATATCTTTCCTTTTTAATTAGAAAGAGTTTAGTAGACTAGGGAAATATAAATTTTTGGATTATTCTTTTTTTATCCTATTATTGAAATGTTCAAGACACTGACTGTTAAACAGCATGGTGCAGACATTCTCAAGTAGCTTCCATTAAAGTTCAATCCATACAGCTAACTTAATCATAGAATGTAAAAATAACCTGAATATTGTGGCATAAAAACAGCAAAAATGGTGACTGAGATTAGCTGTTTCCTTATATAGAAATGTTCAGCATTCATTGACCAAAAAGTATTACTGTCAGTTGAAATTTATAAAATCTTTCTGTCAAAACAGCTTCTCAGGAAAATAGATTTCTCAAATCCAGTAATTTTTTTTTCCCCTTTCTATTATAGTATTGATGGGAGTTTCCTTTCTATTCTTTTGTTTATAGTATATAAAGTCAGTATCTTGATTATATCATTTTCTTTTCTCAGTTACATGCACTACCCTTAAGATAGAAAAATTATTAATAAAAATGTTTCAGTTAAGAAATTTAGGAAAATACTCTCCAGTGATTTTTTTTTTTTCTTTTTCTTTCCAGAAAAAATTGAAAATAATGAATTCTTTATAATAGCTACATTTTTTAGTCTGGGGTAAAATGTTTTTGTCTATTACATTTAGTTTAGAAAGGCTTAAGCTTTATATCATCTGAATGAAAAAGAGGCTACCTCAAAGATAATGTCTCATCATTTATCAGTATTAACACACGCCTGTAATGTCTGTCTACTTGTTACCTATATCATTATTGGTGACATTTAAAAAAAACAAGAAATTCTTTAAAATTTCTTTATTTATGGAAATAAAGAAATTTTAAAGAAATTCATGATTAGACAGTTCCTAAGTGGGAAGATTTACAGTTGGAGAGTTCTATTATTGCAACCTTGATGTGTGTTCAATCTTGTAAATTGAATTAAATTTTCAGTTTGATATCAGAGGGCAATGCCCACTATAATCTTTTCATTTATGAAATATTTCTTTTTCTTTTTTTACTATTAGAATGCTTATTTTGTTTTTAGATAGGCATTTGGATTTATTTTTTCATATTCATATAGTTAAGATTTTAAAGATTTGCATTTAACTCTTTAGTATTCATTTAATTTTGACTTAAAAATTAAGGAAAGAAACAAAAATACAAGTCTAATTTAGAACAAGAATATTGTTTAATACATTTTCTTAAAAAAAAAAAAAAAAAGTGATTTAATTTTTAATGTATATTTGCATTTTAAGTGATCTCAAAACATGTTTCATAATTAGATAAATGTAAGTAATTGAATGACAAAATGGAAAAAATTCTATATAATGTATTTCAACTTTTAAAAGCACTTAATCAGACTAATGTCCTTATTGATGGAATTATAATGAAAGGAAAGGGTGGATATAAATATAAAAATCAGTTATAATTATGTGCTGAGGGGAAGCACTCTTTTGTTTTTGCAGTGCAAGATATTTAAAAAAAAAAAAACAAAAAAAAACAAGGATAAAAACAAAGTTGAGAAAACACACAAAATCAGCTGAACTGTGCATCCAGACATGTCAGATACAAGAAAATTTAAAATTTAGCATTCTGCATCAACATTTCCTCTTGGTATATAATTACAATCAACTTTTGCATTTATATTCTCTTCCTCCTTCAGGACATTGGTGATCATTGCTCTCCATAATTTCCTGTCCTTTTGTAGCTATAAATTTTATCTTTTTACCATTTCACTCTACTCCACCCATACACGCATGCTCACAAGATAGGTTATGCATTACTTTCCTCTATTTTATCTTCAATCTGACCTGTTAGTATTAAATTTTCCAAGCCCTCTTTCTTCATGATGCATCCTAGAAAGTTCAACTATCTCTTTTTATATTGAGTATAAATGTCCTTTTTGTTGCTATTGTCTCTAGAACTTCATTGTTGCTCACATGTTCAGTTCATGGTATTCTCAGCATCCTTCTATAGAGCCACATTTCTGCTGATGTTCTTTTAGGAGACAACACTTTTTTTTTCTTGTCATTTGATTAGTAAGTATTGTTCTGGTATATAAAATTTTTTATCATATTCTTCTATAAATATCTATCTCAGCATAATTCAGGTTTTGTATCTGTCTACAGATAGAATATATCAAAGAATTCATTGTTACCATTTTGATATTTAATTGATTGATAATATGCTTAGTTTTAGACTAAAATATCAATCAGCTAATTTAGATGAATGACTATATTAAAAATCATACTGCTATCTCAGACATTGAAATATAATTAACTGTTATCAACATTTTGCATAAATGGAGACTATATATTTGTTGCTAGCATCTAAATTGTTAATTTACAAGATTCGTGATCAGGTGAGTGACTTTAACTAAATGACTATTTCTTTTTTTTTTTTTTTTTTTTTTTTTTTTTTTTTAATATTTATGCATTTATTCAAGAAAACAGATATTATCTTATTGCACCTTTTAATGCTTTTCATATAGATTTTATTGCATCTTTCAAAATATTATCCCACATTTATTAATTGCTTCTTTGACTAGTGCTATACATATGTGTGTATGTGTAAAAATTCAGATATAACTCAAAATATGTGAAAAGACAATATGAATAAAGAAAATTGAAAAGTTATCTTAGCTGTTTTGTCCTGATGGACATTATCAAGACAAATGTAAGGATATTTTGCAACAGGTATTTATAAACAAAAATAAAAATTTTTGTAGCTTTCTAGAATTTTTAAATTTAAGAATCCTCATAAATATACATCAGGTTAAGTGAAAGTCAAGGTAAATTATAAAGGATACTAAGTGATGAAATTTAATGTCTAATAAACTAAAGTGAGTAAATGTTAAATGTAAGAGAAAAAAAAGCAATAACATTTACTCAGTTTTGTTTATTAGACATTAAATGACATCACTTAGCATCCTCCATAATTTTTGTGATTTTTACTTCTGTTTATAAATACTTATTACAAAATTCTTAGATTTGGCTTGATAAAGTCTATCAGAGGACAAAATGCATCAGCTAAGATAATTTTTCCTTATATGACAAACTGGAAAGTTTTTTTTGTGATGTGTTTCATTGAACTGGCAACATCATCAAAGTCCAGTGTGCTGAAATCCTAATTGATGAAATGTATCACAAAAAACCTTTCCAATTTTTCATTTCTTTAAATAGTATTTGTTTGATACATAAAATTATACAAAATTATATATCCTTATATCATATATATATTATTATATTTATTTTTTATATGTTTATATTTGATTTGTAACCTGTAGTCGATATTAATTTTGTCAAATTTCCTTAATTACACAGCAGCCCTTTTAGTAAATGCCCTTCAGTTTTAGTTTTAGTGTGTGTATATATGTTTATACATGTTTTTGTGTACAAGTGATTTTGTAGTGATTTATTACTCAGCCTCATTTTGAATATACATTCAGAATTTTTGACAACCTAAAAATATTTTTAATATCAGAAAATAGACAAATTACAAGATATTATTGCAATAACAATTTATTTTGGTTTTAAATGTGGCCTAATAATTTAATTTGAATTGGATATAAGTTTGAAAATAGTACTGTACAATTTTTTATATTAATATTTTTATAGTAATACCTGAAACTTGTTAAATTTTAAATTTTATTTGCTGTATAGAAAAGTAAAAATCACTACCACATGTTTGATCATCTAAATAAGAGAATTTAGTTTTGTGACCCTAGAACCGCTACATAATCATTAAGCATGTATGTATATATTTGTATTTATGTATGTATCTTTATATTTGTATGTATTTGTATGTTTGTTTGTATGTATTTGTATGTTATGTATGTATTTGTTTTGTGTTTGTCTTTATAATTATCAGTTTTTAGATGTTTGTGAATAAGTATTTAAATATAAAGTACCATACACATTGAAAATAAATTAAGAAACTGATTTCTTTTCAAAAAATATAATAAAAAGAATAATAAAACAAATTTTTGAAAGCCTTTACAATTTGATTTCAAAACCTCAACATTTGGATAGTTATTTTTAAAAAGATTTATTAGATTATTAATTAGAAGGTATAAAAATTTTATTAAGGATGTTGAATTAAAAAGACAATTCACTAATAATAAAGAAAAGGAATCTATGGATAGCCATGATTGGCTGTTTTTTTTTAAAGACAGACAATGTAGAATGGTTATTCTATATTCAAAGTCATGGAAAAGGCACTCTACTATCTCTCCCAAAATTTATGTTGCAGATAATAAAGAAGAATAAAGAAAAGGAATCAGTGGAGATTCATGATCATCTACCTCCTGAAAGGAGATTGTATTTTAAAACTAAATAATTGGATTTATCAAAAATGGTTTGTAGTTTTGGGTGGGAGATTGTGTGTTGATTCCATGATAGACCTGTTGAGGTTAAACAATCAAATTACTTGAGAATAATCAATATAATTCAAGAAGAAAGATATCCAATACACTCAATATAAAAATAATGTATAGGATATAATTTGTGCCAGACTAGTTAATTTAGATGCTTCGATGATTGGCATCCACATAAATTAAGGAAAATAAACCTACTGAACTTTTTCTATATGTGAATGTAATAAAAATGTCTAGTTTTTAAACAAACTGACCAGCAATGAAAAGTGGATATTTTACAACAAAGTGGAATGCAAGAGATCTTGGGGTAAGCAAAACAAATAAGTAGGTTTGGGGAGGTCATGGGATTAGTTGGCTTTGTAAATTCATAAATTGTCCTTAATGGTTTATTTACGGACAATAACAATGATAATGTGATTAACTTGTTTTTATATATATATATATATATATATATATATATATTATGGTTCCTTACTGTACAATGCTACTCATTTTCAGGTATAAAGCAATCATCAGGCTCTACAAGAAATAATGTATTTTTTAAATATATAACTTAGCTCTGTTCTTTTATATCAAGCACAATGAGTTCTGGTGGTAATAAGTGCTCAATGTAAATTAAGACTTGTACCAAACAATGAGGAAAAAAAAAATTATGTATAATTATTATTAATAATGTGTGTGTGTGTGTATATATATATATATATATATATCTCGCAGATTGAGTGCTGGTGGTAATAAAATAGTGCTTGATGTATAATAACAGAACTTTAATTTATATTAATAATATACATTTTTTTCCTCTCTGGTAGCATAACTGCTGATTGTACATGAAACTCAGTTGTGCTACCAGTTTGAATGAAGAAAAGTGTGTGTATATATATATATATATATATATATATATATATATATATATAATTGTATTTAGGCAGCAATCCTTTATTTATACATGTTTCATGAAAGACAACAGGCAAGGTACTGCAATTAAGCTTTTTATTTAATTTTTCTTGTGTTTGAACAAGTGTTTTTTCTCGACACAAAGTATGTAGAAACTATCCAAGTGTTCTGTAATTCTGAGCACTTTCCACTATACTTTTAGTCATTATCAAGGATGATTTTATTTTTGCCTTTTAATTGCGTGTATGGGTTGTGTGCATGTTTCTAGAGTTATAGGTATATTTTATTTTCCAAATGCAGTTAGCACATTGTAGCCATGTTTGTAGTTGATATTATTGAGTATTGACTTTTTCTTTTTTATTATTAAGGCATCCATTATTTTTAATCTTTTTTTTTTTTTTTTTTTTTTTTTTCATGTGAATGAGGTTATTATGTTTGTATTTTTTATTAGTATGTTTCAGATGGAGTCTGGTAAGTTTGTGAGCTATGGTTGGATAAAGCGCCTGGATAGACATGTAGTTGTGTGACTGATGTAATTGTTTATGAATTTGGTTTGATCAAGAACATAGTTCCTTAAGGAGCATTTGAACTCATAAATAATGTTTGTTCATTGCAATTTTGATTTTGTTGGTGCGTTGTTTATTTTTTAGGATAAAGCTAGCTGTTTTAAATGTTTTGTAGTAGATAATTTGATTTTTTTTTTTTTTGTGTGTGTCAATTGGTGGAGTGTATTTCTTTATGATATTTCTAAGTGAAGATTCATCTTGTTTGTAGTTGATGTGCATTTGGTTTTTGTAGAAAATATTTGTTATTTTTGACTGTTTTCACTATTGTTATTTACTTTGGGAAGAAATAGTCTAATTTGGTGGTCGATAAAGTGGTTGAGTTCTTCTTTAAGGAAGAGTAGCCGACAGGATGAATTCTGGTGTGCTCTTTCAAGGAAGTTGTTTATCACTATTTTGTATTTGAGTGAGCATTCACTCTTAAAGTTAAGGTGGCAAGAGTTTCTGCTAGTGGTTTTTTTTATAATATGAGGTGGTAAAAGTGTTGTTACTATTAAAATCATCCTTGATAATGGCTAAAAGTATAGCTAAAAGTGCTCAGAATTACAGAACATTTGGAAAGTTTCTACATACTGTGTCCAGAAAAGAACACAAGAAAAATAAAAAAGCTTACTCACAGTATCTTGTCTGGCGTCTTTAATGAAACCTACATATATATATATATATTTTTGTTTAAAAATATGATTCCTTCGGTACATAAGAGTTCTCACGTTTCAAAAACGAGAGCCGAAATCATCCAAATAATTAAAATTAAGTTGAATTGAAGTTATGTATGGAGCACTGTCTTCTTAAAAATAAAAACAAAAATACTAAGGAACTCCGGATTATGCACCCAATGTGTTCTTTTCTATTTTCTACATACCTGCGCACTTATATTGTTGTTACTCGCTTACATCTGAGCACTGGGATCGTCATCCTCTCTCCCTATCCTTTTTCTCTCCCCTGGTGGCAGAGATGGCTGTGAACCAGTGTTTGACAAGACCATTCACATGAATTTGATTTTGGTGGGCAACTCTTCACAACAGAGAAGCCCATATACCTGGCCAGAATTCTTCTATTTTATGTTGAAGATGACGTACTTGATGCATTAAAATAAAATGTTTAATTTTCTTTTCCTTTCAAGATATAATTTAGAATCCAGACATATCCCTTTGATTATTTGTGCTGTCAAAATATCCAATTATCTTGATACCTTCTTTTAAAAATATAACTGGCTCAAATGACGTGTTTAAGAAGATTTAATTTGCTGGAAATATTATTGACTTGATGTCCCTTTTTTTTTTTTTTTTTTTTTTTTTTATTTATATAATTTTCAACTGAATGTATTTACATTTTTCTCTGAAAATGTTGTTTCATATTTGTGTTTTGTCTTTCTTTCTATTTTCTAATTCTTACATATCTATTATGTATGTATATTTAGATGCTGTATAAATATGCTTACTTTTTGTTTTAATTTTGTTTTTTTGTATGTCTGAATATGCAGCTGATTGCATATAAATGATACCATTTACCATCTGCTTTTGTATTGTGATTTATTTTATTTCAGTACTTTGCATTCTTTGTTGTCATAATCAGCAATTTCATTATTCTTTTCCAATTTTGTTTGCATTGTAATCTTTTAAAGTGTCAACATTATTTTTTATTTATTTTTTTTTGTAAATTAAGTCATTGATTCGCTCACCTCATATCCACTACAAACAGTAACGGGATGATACAATGTTGCATATGTCCCTATAATCTGTTTTCAGAATATTTGTACCCTATAATAATGTATATTGTAAGAGTTTTGTATTTGTTTCTCTGCGTAACAATAGATTTCTGTTGCTGAACAGTTGTTAAACAACCTGGTCTCACTATTAAGTAATAAGAAAATTCATTGTTATAGTAACATATACTATGCTTGGTACTATTCAAATTGAGCAATCATTGGGTAACTGTAACAATGGAATTTCAAAATTATAACATTTATTTATGGTAATATAAGTGTATGCTCAGCCCCACCCTGAAGTGAACTATTTTTCTGAGAAACCATAAGGGAATCTTAAAAAACAATACTAATTTGTATATTCTTGCCTCTCACACTCACATACACCCACTCATTCATATATAAATATGTGAATATCTGTTACAGATAATAACCAGTGTAGGTTATTCACTACTTTTCTCTGGCCTTCTAATCTTCAATAAGTCCTGTGGGAAATTTTCTATGCCCTAGAAATTTCATCCATCTCTTTTTGATGCTAAGTGTCCTCTGTTTCCATTTTCCTTAAAACTTTTTGATTGTTCACATGTTTATTCCATGGTCTCCTTTTCATCTGTGAGCAGATTGTCCAGCATTCACTGCCATATAGGAGTACCAATATTACATAACAGTCCACTACTCTTTTCTTTGATTCTAATGAAATTTACCTGTTTCTTTGCTTAGCTTTCAGAAGGTATCTTTTACTATATATACTATTATAATGCACCTTTAGATTTCTGGGTCACATTTTCTGTCCTCTGTTCAAACACTTCCTAAATATTTAAATTTTTGTACTTGCTTGATTTTGGTATCTCAAATTCATAGTTCATATCTTGGACTATTTCTTTCAGTAAAGTTTTATTATTATTATTATAGATAATAGTAATATTTCTTATTCATGGTTTCAGATTTTAATTGATTGGAGGTGTTAGCATAT
Organism: Acanthosepion pharaonis; assembly: GCA_903632075.3. Lineage (NCBI taxonomy): Eukaryota > Metazoa > Mollusca > Cephalopoda > Sepiida > Sepiidae > Acanthosepion > Acanthosepion pharaonis. Next base: position 1,862,901 of record CAHIKZ030000258.1, read on the forward strand.
ATATATATCAGGTCATCCCATAAGTTCTGTCCGAATTTTGAATAAAGAAAACAAGTGACCACATGTTACATTTAATTACAGATTCAATCAACAATGTATTTTCCCTGATTATCTATGACTTCCTTCCATCTATTAACAAGCTTACTAATTCCATTACTGTAAAATTCTTTTGGCTTTGATTCGAAGAACTCACAAATGTCACTTTTAACCTCTTCTTGTGTTACAAAAGCTGTTTCTTCCAAATGATTCTGTAAGCTTCGAAACAAATGGTAATCTGAAGGAGCAAGATCGGGAGAATAAGGTGGATGAGGAATTTTCTCCCAACCAAGTTCTTTGATCTTTTGTGACGTGATTCTTGCTGTGTGAGGTCGCACATTGTCCTGATGAAACATCACCTCTTTTCGATTCACTAGAGCAGGTTTTTTTTTCCTCAAAGCTTGGTTGAAACGCTCTAGTTTCATGTTATCCTTTAAGTTTAAGGAATGAGGTAGCAAAAGTGAATTAGGAGTCTCATTTAGATATTTAGTAACACCATCAATTCAGCACCATCTGAGCAGCCTTGGTTATTTGACCTGTATACATTTGGCAGTGCTTCATGCGCCTGGTATATGGTTATCAGACTTGAGATTATGATGTATATATTGGGCTTTATATATTTTCACCTCAGTATCACTTTGTTGTGTTTCTTTCTTGTTCAATGATAAGTAAGACAATGATAATAATAAATGCCTTGATACTACAACAGTCATTGCTCTCGTGTTTTCTTATCTTAATCAGTTGGTGTTAACACGTACATGTTTTGTCTTAGTGAAATGAGATAGACTACAGTAAATATCCCATTCTGTACAACAGATTTATGTCACTTGTCTTGTCTGACCTTAACTACTTAGGCATATCACCTAGGGCTTGACACAATTTACATATGTGTTCATGTGTGGGAGTATATATTTAATAAGAAAAAGCACCTATTTACAGTCCTATTTGAAAAGGGGCTGCCATATGTTCAGTAATAATGATAATAATAATAATGGCTATTATAGCTTCTGATCATAATCAACTGGAGGTGTTAATATGTACATGTTTTGTCTTGGTTAAATAAGATAGTTTACTGTAAATATCCCGTTCTGTACAACAGATTTCCCTTACCATAATTAATTAGGGATGTCTGTTAGGGACTGACATACTGTATATCTCTGTCCATGAACAGAAATATTGAGAGAGCATCATGACCAGATGTTGAAATGCTTTAGTTATACATTTATTATTTAAGGGACGATGAAGCTATAAAAATATTCCAGTAAGATCCTGCAAATTTACATGCAGCTTTTATTAGAACCTCTCAAAATATCAAGCACATTTGGCTGGGATACATGAACCTTGTATACCATTATCAGACTGGAGGTTATGATTTATATATTGGGCTTCATATATTTGTACGCAAGCATCACTTTGGTATGTTTCTCTTTCACTCAAAAATGATGTGAAAGAGAATGATGATAATTATTAGCACCTCTTATAATAAATGTTTAACTATTTACGGTGCACAACACATCTTTGTAGCTTAGAATACAATACAAACTAATTTATTTTTAATAAAAAAAAAAAATTATATTTGGACTGTTCAGAATAGAATAATCACTTTTCTATTTGAATAAATGGGAATATCTTAAATATACATTCTATAATAAATAAATAAATAAATATATATATATATATATATATATATGATAAAATATAGTTTTAAAGTATGCTAGATTTATGGTTTAAAGTGCTCAATATAAAGGATAGAAAATATGTAAATATGAAAGTGGACATTAGGGTCAACAGCAACTGTCTCATGCTTAAATGTAATCTTCAGGCTGTCAGTTAAAAAAAAAAATTCATTTGTCTCCATTGAGTGTCAACTTCATTGTACACTGAGATATATATATATATATATATATATGTATATGTGTGTGTGTGTGTGCTTGCACTCGTGTATGGGGTTTGTCACATTTGGTTTCACTGATACTGAGAGACATACACATACAGAGACAGAAAAGAGTGTGACTCAGGAATTTGAGAGGAATCCATCTTAGATAAAGTTAGTTGTTTATTGTGAGGGGTTAAATCATCATGTTTTGTGATCTAACAATCTGTTAAGGACAAATTTGCCCCTAAACTTTTAAAATTAAAATCTTTCTTTTAATAATTATAATCATTTTGTAATATAATAAAAATAGACAATGTTCTTCTAATCCTATGAAACCCAAACTGTGTTGAGTATCTGAGATAGACATAATCAGCCAAAAAATGTGTGTGACATAAGGGGAGGCGGTATCTTGGATAAAGGCAATTGTTTGTAGTAAGGGGATGTCGTGTTTTGAGACCTAATGATCTGTTGAAGATATTTCAGTCTTTTTTAAGAGATATAGCACTTTTTTTTATAACAATCTAGGGAATAGGCATGGGTTGAAAAATACAGAAGTGTACAGCAAAAAAAAAAAAAAAAAATAAATAAAAAGTTATTAGTAAATCCGTGTAATTTACACAGGTCTTGCTAGTAATAAATACATAATATCTGAGAAATATCTGTTTTAGATATATATTCCTTCATGAAGTCATTTTTTTTTTCTATGTAAGTAATAATTCATGCCTGGAAATATTTTGTGTTTATTGATTTGGTCGAAGTCATGTTTCTCATTTATGTCTGTGAATATTTTTTTTCTTTTTTTCTATTCTGATTCTGATCATGTTTGGTGTTCATCATAAACATGAGTGGTTAGATATTTCTGTTGATTGCATTTCTTTAGTCTTTAAGCAATCAAAACATAATCTTAAAATAGAATGAATGAATAAATTTTCTTCATTATTAAGGTCATATATATAAATAGCATATGTTTACCTTAATGCAGACAGTATAATAAATACATCCATAGATAGTTACATAGTAATTCATGTTTATTCATCTGAAAATATTGATAGAATTAATCAATCTCTCTCTTTCTCACACACACACACACACAAATAATTATGAACCATAAAAATGATTTTATTCATTTCTAATGAATAAAATTTTCTAATATACAAAAAATAATTACACAGGTATACATTTAGTTCTTGCTGTTTAGTTTCTTCTTAGAATATATGTATATATAATATAAGTAATAGGTTGGTCACTTAGCTGTTACCTTCAGCATCCTGACGCCAGTTTTGTAGATGGACCTTCCAGGAATTACACTGTCCCCCTCATCAGGGGATATCTACAATTGACAGCTTATACTTCTTGATATTTATAATGAATTCATGAATTTATTTTTAATTCAACATTTTTATTATTTTCTCCACTAAGTTTCTCCAATGTGCAGACAAATAAATGAAATGCACACAATTTAATAAATAAAAATGGGACATCTATTTCAAATATGAAGTATCCACTATAACAATATTTTGAGTAATGCACACACACACACACCATTTCCACCCAATCAAGGCAATAATGCCACTAAGATACTAGGGAGTGAAAGAGAATAAGACTTTAGAAGAGACCAGAAATCCAATCCTAAATAGTAAACCCCTATTCTCATTCAATAGATTGGTAAGGAGAGTGAAAATAAATATATATATATATATATATATATATATTGTCACATGGTCACAATGCCTTCCAGCATAGGGAGAAAGACTTTTTTCACCATAATTGAAGCAATTAGGGACACCCTGAATTTCGGCACATATTAACAATATTATATATAAAAAAGAAAAGGAAATATAATGGATCTGTCTGATGGATCAAAACTCATTAAATAATGGCATAACCAACAAGACAAACACTGGGGAAGTTTATATGAAATTTTATGTACCAACAAATAAGTTAAATGAAAAACAACAATGGGAAAAAAAAGAATGACTATTAGAATATATACAGTAATCAGGGATTGATAGTTTGAAGCCATAAGAATGAATGGGGGCGAATCAACACAGTTCTTCTCTTTCTTTTGTGGAATGGTGTGTGCAAACTTTGGTGGGGTTTTGGAGTGTTTGTCAACAAGATCAAATGATACTTATCTTTATTCTTCATATTATTATTGGAATCTCTCCCCCCCCTTTTTTTTAATCTCTTCATTTCTTTTCAACTTCGTTTTTATTGAATTTTTATGTTCTCTCATTTTGAGATCAGTTTCTGTCTTTCTCTGTCCTTGATTTTTCTTCATTTGTATTTCCACCATGTGCCCCTTGGCATGTTATTGCATAATCCAAGCAAACACATGATTCAAATCTCTGTTTCACATACCTGGTATAGATGTAATCATTGTCATTAGTGATATCTTGACTTAAGTCATTTCAAGTTAAGACATTTTCAAAGATACATCGGTTTCTCTTAAATATTATATGGAAAAATAAAACTTGCCTTAGATCATTTTACTCAAGTTTACATCGGCCGTTAAAAATATTAGAAATGTCAAATCACTAAAATAGCAATACACATAAAATTATATCCAAATAAATTTAAAAATAATATTATGTATACTAACTATATAATCTCAGAATCATCTAAAACAAAACAATTAGTATAATAATGTATGTTCAGCAGATGTTTATATTTCAAATTCTTGCCAACAGACGGCACTTGTGCTTTTTTTTCTGCTCCAACACCGCTTTTGAATTCAGACTGGTTTACATCTGTGTTCTGTCATTGATGTTCTTTCAGTTACATTTCAGTTGTGATTTAGAATACATTTTTGCCAATGCTTCAAAGAAAAGTCCAAGTGCTAATGCTAAGTATAAAGCTATAACGCTGGAAGATAAGGTGGAAATTAATTATTTTATTCAGAATACTGTCTATACATATCATAAATACTGTAATAGGCAATGGGGAGTGATTATTTGCAGTTTATAGTGTAGTTATTTCAACTTAAGTTGTTTTTTGAACTAAGTCGTCATCTCTGGAACCAATTACTGACATAGGGCAAGGTATACCTTTAGTCACTCTACAGCTGAGCCCTTAACCTGCTTCCTGTATCTATTTCCAGTTGAATATTAATATCTGAGCCTCTGTAAAATTCATTTTTTCCTCATCAGCCTTATCTTTTGCTTAAAGGATGGCAGTGAAAATATCATTGGCTTTTATGACATGTCCATGTCATTTTTACTTTCACTTCTTGACCATGGATAAGAGCTTTTCTAATATGCCTGTTTCTTGTCTGAAGGTGTCTTTCATTTGTAATGTGGTCTATGTAGGAGATACCTTGGATAGTTCTGTAGCATGTCATTTTCAACATTTGGATTCTTTGCTATAGTAATATTATCTTAAATTCTATAATTGTGATGATTTTTTTTTTTTTCTTTTCAAATCTAAAACTTGTCAGCCTATTTGTGGAACTGATGGAACAGGATTAAATGATAGAAGAAATAATATTCAAATTTTTATAGATAATGTCTAGTAAAAAAAAAAAAAAAAACACTCACAAACTTGTATATTTAAGTAATATTGTAGGTTTAATCAACCAATGAAATCTTAGCAAAACTTTTTCCTGTATCCCATAATGTATTTTGTATGCTGTTTTTTTACTGATTTTATTGTTTGGTTCTTTTACAGTCATGTGACCGTATTATTGTTTCTTCCATTTACCGATTGTCTGTCAAGTTGAAAACAGCAACTGACCGGACAGTTCAGAGATTAAGGTAAGTTTTTTCATATATATAACAAATAATATATTTTCTATAACATACATATTTTAATTTATATAACAGTAGATAATCTTTTACATTTGTCATGGACACATATTTTTTTTCTATTTAGTTATAAAATTATTATTTTTTTTTATCTATGTAAATATTCTCTTTTAGTAATTATTCATCCAGTCTTGGAAGAAAGGTAATGTTTAGAATTGAATTTTGAGGTAAAATTTAATCACTAATTCATATTTAGGTAGGAAAAGAAGGATCAAGTTAAATACAGTGGGAAAAACTGTATTTTTAGGTAAAATTAAAATCACACCCTATTTTTTTTTTTTTTTTTTTTTCAGGAAAACATTTGTAAATTGGAAGTTTTATACACAACTGTGTGAAGAAATGTGCTAAATACATAATTTACCCATAATAATGCAAATACTCCCAAAATTTTGTAATTCAAAATCCAACATTTTCTGTACCTTTATAGCCTAGCCTTTTTTAGCCTAGCTTACAGCCACTTCATGCTAAAATACCAGTTCCTGTATGATCAACAACGTCAAGCTTGGTCAGCAGTGACTGCATGGGAATACCAGGTGCTTTAAGCTTGGATGTGCAGATGGTGTAAAGGAAAATAGCTCAGAATTGTTAATGAGATCAAGGTTCCAATTCCAGTTGGGTTCATTATATTCACTTACATGGAAATGTCCTTGGGAAAGGTATGAATCCACCTTTTCTCACCCCAGCTATTGGTTAATTAGTAAGACTTGTATCACTAAACCTTTATTATCTTCCCCCAAAATATTCTTACAATCTAAAAATATTTTCTGGTTTTAAATAACCTGCAAAGCGTTGATAAGCCATAGAAAACTAATCAACCAACCAAACCATTTTAAGCCTGAAAAAAATTATTTTATCCTCAGTCTGAACATTGTAACTTTGCTATAAGGTACATGTCAATGTAGCATGTCAATGTCAAGTGTGATCCAATGAAAGCAAAGCATGTAATCAGATTATGTGTAATTACGTATATGCTTAAATATTTTCTACCATGAATAGTTACAAAAGACTGTCAGATGATCATTGAGAATCAGAATTGGATTATATGAGTCACTCATTGATCTTTCATTTGAGGCAGAAAGAATAGAGTAGAAAGCTGAGAATGAGATTTTATTCAGATTCTGTTATCTTTTGATGGTCAGATCATTTTTTTATACTATTGTTCACTCTATACAAAGCCCAAGAGTCACTCAAGGCAGATGGTTACTGAATGAGATTGTTATAAGGGCATAAGAGGAAGTAAGTTCAGATTATGAGGATATATAGGATAAATAAGAATTGAAGAATAAATAAGAATTGAAGAGGTTAAGATTGTGGCAGTTCGGAAAGCATGCTCTCAGGAGCCTGTTCCACATAGTCACAATTCTGAGTTGATATTCCTCTTTATCAAAGGAATATGAAGTGAATGAGGATAAGTTGATGCTGTGTACATGGCATTGACAGATCCTAGCTGTGAAGGTTTGAACTGGTAGAGCTAAAGAATGTACTTGATATGAACATTTGCTATGGAAATAGCAATAAAGCAGTGAGAGGCTAGAATATTTTATCTGTGGGAGAGGGGTGGCAGAATGGAAAATAATTCATCACCCAGAAGGCTGCTTAATCACTTTTGAACTCTGTCAAAGCTGGATAATGAGGACTGGTCAGTACCAGTTCAGATTTGACAGCAATACTCTATTTTTGGTCTGATCTGACTCTTGTAAAGAAGAAATCTCATCACTTGTTCAACCTCATATTCTCTCACCTCAATCAACTCATAGACACAAGACATCAACAGCCAAAATAGTTTGGGGTTGTTTAGGTTTTTTTTAGCTTTATTTTAATTGTCCTGCCACTAAAAATAATAAATATTTTTATTAATTCATATAATTTCAAAAATGTGTTTATTACAGTTGGTGTGTTGTCAGTATTATTTATTACAATTGGTATCTTTAGTAAATATTTTGTCATATCTTAATAGCTATAATTTATTTCACCTACAATGGGAAGTGAAATCATTTTTTATAGTAATATAAGCTTTTTATTTATTTTAGTACTTCATATGTCAAAGCAGTTCTGACTAATTTTGCACAACAGAAAAATCTTATTCAATTTTCTTATTTTCTCTAGTATTTTATATTTTACTGCAGTTACACTTTTCATGTGACAAAAAATATTCTTAAAAATAATGCATATATGAATACTGACTAGTTTTTTCGATGGGATTATTCTTCTGTATTCCCAGTGAAAATTCATGACTATAAAATTAAAAAAAAAAAAATGATTTTCTTTCATTGTACAACCATATTTATAAAATAAATTATTAATAATTTATAACTTTTGACAAGGTGTTGTAAGCTTGGATGTGCAGATGGTGTAATGGATAATGGCTTGAAATTGGAGAGAAGAGTTCCAATTCCAGTTGGGTTCATTATATTCACTTATGCACAAATATTCTTGGGAATGACACAAATCCACATCTTCCCTCCTGCCAAGTCATCAGTTGGTAAATGGGTTAATATCAGTAAATCATTCTCTCCAAAAACATTCTTAAAATCTAAAAATATTTTCTGGCTTTAAATAACCTGCAAGAGGTTGATAAGCTATAAAAAAAAAAAAAAAAATAAAATTAAAAAAAAAAAAACTGACATTTGAAATGTTTTGGCACAAAATGTATTGAGGTTTAAGCTAAGACATTGATGTAAAAAACATGTCATATATAGCAATTCCATTGATCATTTAATTTTATTTTAAAAAATGAAACTTTGTTTAAACTTAGAATGACCCATACAAAAAGTATATTAAATCTTTTCAAATTTACCATATTCTCTCTTTTGTAGAATATTCTACCACTAGAAGTTGTCTGAACAGTACAGCTACTGATGTGAGAATATCCTACAACAATGAATTCAGACAGTTATGTGCCATGCGTGATACACGTTTAGGCAATCATGTTTCTTTCAATACATGACTGACGAGGTAGTTTTTTTTTTGTTTTTTTTTTCCTGCAGTAGGTTGCTGTTTCTTTCTTCAGTAGACCAGTTGCCATCCAAGGCTATAGAATCTGGTCTCTCCCGCTATTTACCCATAGCTGGGGTGAGAAGAAGAGGATGTATGCCTTTCTCAAGGGTATTAGTGAATGTAATAGATTCAACTAGAATTCGAACTCGGCTCAAAGGAATTACTTTATGACATACCAAATGCATATTTCTTAATTTAAAAAAAAAAAACTCATTTTCTTATATTAGAGTGTGCTGTATATAGGTGATTTAAATCAACTATTAAATTAATATTTTGCTTATATAATTTTAAGGGATAGATTATATTTTTATGTTAAAATAGTATGTCATAAATGCTCATAAAATACCAGTTTATTAGTTCCATTTGACTGAGTTTAAATCATTTTTCCTTGTCATGACATTATTAATCTTCTACTGCTGTAAAGTTTATTCATTACTTTCAGTTTCCAAAGCGATAAAATAAGGTTGGTTTCTTTAGGTTGAAATAAAATATATACATGAACTAAACACTGAATTTATCATCACATAATGAAAAGTTTGGCCAATTTAAAATATTAATTTTTGGATTATTAACAATGATGAATAAAACTCTTAGAGCTATAATATTTATTTATTCTATTTTTCAATGATACCTAACTGTTAGATCAATAAATTTGTATGTAAGTTATTTGCGGAATTTTTTTTTATCATTTCACCCCAAGCAAGGCAGGAGTGCCACTAGTACATCAGTTTACAGAGAGTGAAAGTGAGAGACTAGTTATTGGTGGGGATGAGGAAAGGATAGAGATGAATGGGATTCAAGATGGTGATTGACATTGCATTTAATTTTTTGAAAATTGTAGTTATCAGGGAATCAAGGAAATGGAACGGAGTTCCACATGCAGGAAATGCAAGAAAAGAAACTGTTGGAGTAGAAGTGGTGGTTGCATTTAATTATTTCAACACTAAAAAATGATGGGACCTAGTTGCCAATCTAGTAGCATGCTTAAATTCATGTAGTCGGGGAACCAGGGGAAAAGTAGCTTGTCAGAGCAGTTGCCATGAAAATATTTGCTGAATTTTGATCTGAATGTTTCACTGTATAATCTTTGATCTATATAGAAACATTGGGTGAAATTCATTGAAAGAAATTGTTGAAAAATATTTTTTATCATTAAGCTGCGGATTTATTAACTATCCTATGTACAGTGAAAGTTCTAATGTAATGAAATGTTTTAAGAAGTATCTTCTTTAACTATATATATATATATATATATATATATATATATATATAATTTAACCAATAAAGATATATTTTATAGATTTGTATGTCAGCAAAATAGTTGTGTATGTATTCATTTTACCGAACCATAAATTTAAATACTTAAATTTGCAAATTTAAATGCCAATCTGTTTAATGTTGATTTAAAATTTGAGAAAAGTTTAACACTTGTACCCATATGATTTGTGAGTACAAATTTTAAACTTTGCCAAAATTTGTATACATCTTACAAGATTATGGATATAAATTCATCATCATCACTCCCATAACCAGGTGTGGTCTTAGGGTCACTGCACAGCTGGCCACTTGATAGCTAGGTTGAAAGCTGGATAGGTATTTATTAATTCAATTCATGCATAGTGCATCTCTAGCAAGTATACCTGGTAGGGTTCATTCTTCTCCAGATCAAACTACAACCAACTTGAAAGCTTGCTTTGGTCACAGACACATGACTTGATTCCATCAGAAAGAACCTTCCTCTTGACTGTTGACTTCAGTCTAGGAAGCCCTCCACTCAGTAATCCGTCCTGAATATGACAATAAACTATATCTGCATCCTGGGTAAGATAAACTATGTCCAACAGCAAGGCCTCTGATCAGGAAGCTTTGAGAAGTGTGGAACCACCTCTTAATTGCTGGTGTTCCCAGGTCTGCCCTGACCCAGGGTGGTAGCACCTGTTACGGTCCCAGCTATGAACAAATAGTTAATCCTGAAACTGGGGTAAAACACTATGAAAGTGTAAAAAGGTTTTAATACCAGAAATACTTTCAAATTCAACTTGCATGACAAGACTAACATTTTGCTTGGTGAAAATACCTACAGTGTTAAAGGTAACCCAACCATGCTGCTAGTAGTGTTGGACTGTATGGTATCAGAAGTACTCATAGAATGAATTGATGTAAGGATAAAAATTAGATATTAATTTGCAATCTTCATACATTTTGCAATGATTCTTTTTTTTTTATTTTATCCTCCAGAGAATCTAATAAAGCCAGCCCAATGCCTTTTCTGACAGATGACTTTATGGATCAAGATTCTGGTGAAATGCCTGCTTGGACATCTGCAAATCGGGAATTAGCTGCGATTCTCTGTAACCTAAGACACATTGAACACCGCATTCGAGGTAAGATGACTTTTTTTATTTATCTAATATAATTATATTCATAAAGCAAATATCTTGATCTTTTATACATACAATCATAAAAGACTGACCTCTTAAGCAGTTTCCTCCACATATCGAAGTTGAAAGCTGGATAGGTATTCATTCATTCAATTCATAAATAGTGCATCTCTGGCAAGTACACCTGGTCAGACTTATGCTTCTCTCTCTCTCATATACACACATACTATCTCACTCCTCTAGCACAAAGTACCATAAAACAGTCATTTTGAACTCTGCATCCAAAGGTTGCATCATACATGAAACTCAGTTATGCGAGAGGTGTGTGTGTGTGTATATATATATATATATATATATATGTGTGTGTTCTGTTTCATTAACACATGCATTATATGTTGTAATTTTATTGGCATATATATATATATATATATATATATATATTTAGGGCACCTCAGCGTGGTATAATGGTTAGCCAAGCTTGTCTTGCTAAAACAGTTACGATTGAATAGTGAGTTCGATCTTCACTGGGTGTCCATACTTTTGGCCTTGTGCCACATCTAAGGTACGCTTAGAAAATCAATGATGGTACCTCGAGGTGGTGTAATGGTTAGCAAGCTTCTCTTGCTAGAACAATTACAACTGAGTAGTGAATTTAATCCTCACTTAGTGCCCCATACTTTCAGCCTTGTGCCACATCTGAGCTACACTTTGAAAATCAGTGTGTGTGTATATATATATATATATATATATATATATATATATATATATATATATATATATATATATATATAATGAATACAGAACCCTTAAAATCCTTTTGTAAAATTTGGTCTGAAGAGATGGATGTCTGAGTCCACAAAATAAATTATACCTGAATGGATTTTTAAGGATTCTGTATTATTATATTTGCTCTGTTCTTTCATTGAGCTCTCTTTTGGGTTCATCCATGGAATTATCCCTAATAATTATCAAGTGAGATATATATATATATATATATATATATATCAAAATTCAGAAGATTTAGGTAAGTTTTGTTCAGACTCTAAATTTGGAAGGTTGCAACTACAATTCTTTTTTTTTTAATTTTTTAATCATTTCACCTCAAGGCAATAAAACCACTAAGATGCAAGTGGTTACTGAGTGTTAAAGAATGAGAAAAAGAAAACTATTAAACAGAGGACAATAACAGAACAGACTTTAAGAAGGAAGGCAGAAGATAAGGATTGACAAATTAAATTTTTGAAGAACAAATTTGAATGAGAAGCAAGAAAAGTGAAAAGTGCAATAGAAGAAATTTTTAGCATAGAACTTAGTTATATTTTGCAATTTCAACTGTAAAATGAAGATACTTTGTTTCCAATCTAGTACTGCACTTATATTCATAAAGTCTAGATACTATAGAGGAAAGCTCATCAGAACAATTACCATAAAAATATTTATACAAAAGAGCAGGGAAGCTACATTACAGCTGTGGGAAATTGAAGTTGATATGCCACGTAAAAATAAATTAGTGTTAGGTTTACATTCCTTGAACATGATGTATTTAAGATATTTAAGGTGTGTCTTAAGAGGTATTTTTTTCAACTTGTTTCTCTCTGCTTTACCCATTCTAGTTGATATGGATAATAAGTTTAACTGTACATGACATGAAAAGGTAAAGAAATAAAATCAAAAAAAGATAGGATTTAAAGAATAAAATTTGGGTTTATTCTACTTAAACATTAGTTCATTAGAATAAAATAATCACACACACACACACAAAAAATAAATCATCTGCAGGATGCTGTAGCAAAATGCAATGAAAACTCCACTATATAAACCACAGACTGGAATATAAACAGTATTTACCAATACCAAAATTCTAACATGGATTTAAAAAAAAGTAAAAGGATAAATTAATGTAGAGAATGAACTAGAAAAATAGTGGGGAAAAAAGAATTATGTCCATCAATAAACAAAAAACAAGTTATCAAATCATATAAAAATCTCTAACTAAAAATGAGTATTTTGTTAAATAAGTATGTTTGTATATATTAAGTATAACTATGTATGCTTGTAATGTATTCTTTTTATTTCCCTTTATTTTTATAGAGTACATGGTAATTCACTTTAGTATAATTTCAAGTTGTGCCATTCCACTTTAAATCAAAATTACTAAGCAAGGCCTCTAATCATGAGATTAGAGGTTTTGAGGAGCATAGCCCACCCCTTAATTGTTGCTCTCAGGTCCACCAGGGTAGTAGCACTTGTTAGGGTCCCAGCTATGGGCAATTAGTGAATCCCCAAACTATGAAAGTATAAAAATACATTTTTATGATAAAAATACCAGAAATACATTTCTGTATGAAAAGAATTACCACCAATACATTCTGTTTATAGTAGCTATAGTAGAATTACCGACAATACCTATTTATAGTAGAATTACCGACAATACCTATTTATAGTAGAATTACCAACAATACCTATTTATAGCAGAGGTAGCAGATTTACCAACAATTTCATAGCAAAATAACTAACAATATATTTTATCTATAGTTGAAGGCATACAATTATGCTCAAAATATATTTATTAAAACCATAAAATTGTGTTCAAAATATTTTAGATTTTGGAATTAAGTAAACCATAAAGGGTGATATGCTCTAAACAAAATCAACCAAAACCCAAATTATTATTCTAGAATTATAAATGGTTTTATAATCTCTCCCCCCAATTTTTTTTAATACTATCTATCAGTAGAATGTTCATTTGTTGTCTACTTGTTAAATCAACTAATAAAATAACAAGCTTTACATGATGTGAAAAGCATGAGGTTTTTATGGATACCATAAAATTTTATTTGTATTTATGTTTTCTTAAATGTATTATATACTTTGTAACACACCTATTTTTAAGGAGGCTAGATGTTTGACTTTATGCCACTGAAAAGTCCAGCTTTTTAGTATTCTTTCCTCTATTTAGCAATACTTTGAACCAGATGTTAATTTACCATTTCTTTTTGTGTGTGCAAGTATGTGTGGAGGCAGGTACTGAATAAAACTTTTATTTTTCTTGTCTATAATTAAAACAGTGCAAACTGAAAGAATAACTGTTAATATATATTTATGAATCCATGGTTGAGTGGTCAGAACATTTGTGTTCTGACCATGAAATTCAGTTTTGAATCTCACGATAGTTTAAGAAGGTGGCATCTTAGCAGGGTAATGAAGTGATCCCAGTGTGTATCACTGTTGCAAAACAATACCAAAGATTAACCTTTTGAGTAAATTTGGTTAGATAAAATTGTTTGTCGACGGTTGTGCTAGTTTGAGATCAAATAAAGTTGTGACTGAAGGTTTGAACATACATCTTGTTTGTTGATTTTTTTATTTTTTTTTTTTATTTTTTTTTACTGAGAGTTCATCCAGTACAAGGATGAAGAGCTACTCAAGGTAGAGGGTTACTGAAATATGAAACAAAGCTTAGAGAAATAAACTCCCACCCCAATATAATGAAGAAATTGAAGAGTAAAAAATTGATTAACAAAGTGAGTAGTATAAAGAAAATCATTAATTAAAGTAAGCATTAAGACAAAACAGCTGTGGGAAATTGGAGGAAAATAACTCTGGAGAAAGAAAAAAAACATATTTCAAGTAATATGAATACATAGTATTAAAATGGGGGAAAAAAAGACTTTCACTCCATTCTCCTTATATATGCCATACCCTTTCAAGACCTAGGGGATCATGACTCTTCACAATTTCCTTTTTTTTTACTCTAAGAAACTCTTCCCATTTACCGAGTGATTCCATGTCAAATCAAATAATGGGAAAAAAAACAGACATTGGTTTTTGTTTATATTTCTTAATATAACAGATTGTATTATGAAAAAAATGATATAATGAAAATAGATATTTAAAAAGTGATTTAAAATCATGTTAACATTTTATCAGGTACTAACATCAAAAGAATGTGCAATATTATGTCAGTGGTCAACATAATTGATCTTTAAAGCACATTAAATCCTCAAAATGATAATTTTAAATTTTTTCATATATATAGCAAAGAGTTTCGAAATTTTTGTTCTCATTTGATATGGTAGTCAAAACCCACAAAAAAATGTAAATACAAGTTACAGTGTCAACATATCTGAGAGGGTTAGTCTGCTAAAGTCCTTCTTTTTGGTCTGCAATGTCC
This sequence comes from Acanthosepion pharaonis, assembly GCA_903632075.3. NCBI lineage: Eukaryota > Metazoa > Mollusca > Cephalopoda > Sepiida > Sepiidae > Acanthosepion > Acanthosepion pharaonis. The sequence continues at coordinate 1,878,168 of CAHIKZ030000258.1, forward strand.
TCCTCTTCTTGTGAAATTTGTAAATGGATGATTTACTATAAATGTACAAATAAAGTAGTCATAAAAAAATAAAGATAAAAATCAACTTTTACAGATTTAACATTGTACTTCTTCCTGATACGTGTCCATCTCACAAACATGTACACCTTACACGGATAAATGTCATATGGCAATCAAAACTTTGGAGACAGTCTTGTTAATTAGCAGGTTTATTGAAAGTCAAAAGGTTGCCTGATATATATATATATATATATATATATATATATATATATATGCATGCAAGATGGACATGTATCAGGAGGCAGTACAGTGAAATGTTGATGATATCATTAGGCGTAGATTTAGGGAGATAAAAAAATAGGAACTACATGCTTTGACCCTGTGGTTTATTGTGCCAGTTCAGATAATTACTACAGGCTAAACAGGAAGTGATCAAAAACTGTGATAGTGTAAGATGTACCTAAATTAAAAGGGGATGGACAAAAGGAAAATTAGACAATAGAGATGATATACTGTGGTAACAGAACATACATCTCTTTTTTTTTTTTTTTAATCCACCCCAAGCAAGGCAATAATGCAACTAAGATAACAAGGGGTTACTGGGAGTGATAAAGAATAATACTTTAGAAGGAACCAGAAAACCAACCAAAACCTTGGGGTTCTTGATAGGCTCCAGAGGTGGATATGCAATATAATTGGCCCTGTTCTGGCATCTCGTCTACAGTCATTCTCTCACAGATGCACTGTCACCTCTCTCTGTCTTTTTTACAAATACTTTCATGGTAATTGCTCCAAGGAGCTGCATTCGCTGGTTCCCAAACTTCATGAACCAAACAATAGCTGTAGTTATCTACTATTAAAATAGAAGACTCAATATGAATTGAGCCTCTTAGTAACGTTAACAAGATGTTTTATTAAATGTTAAAGTTATGTTTAAATATAGGAAATGCTATTAATACACACACACACACACACGTTTTAACTGCATCTTGGGTATGATGATAAACTGCATTCACGTCCTGGGTAAGACGATAAACTACGTCCAACAGCAAGGCCTCTGATCAGGAGGTTTTGAGGAGCGTGGAACCACCTCTTAATTACTGGTGTTCCCAGGTCCACCCTGACCCAGGGTGATAGCACCTGTTAGGGTCCCAGTTATGGGCAAATAGTTGACCCCCACAACCTGACTCAAAACACTATGAAAATGTAAAAATAGATTTTAATACCAGAAATACTTTTAAAAAAAAATTAGTATCAGCAATAAATATTTGAAAAAAGAAAATATTACCAGAAATAAAAATCTTGTCGGCATTAAATAATGCATTGATGTTAATATGCCACAAACCAAAGAAAACAAACACATTTTAACCATCTTTTAATGTTGACTTTTTTTATCTTTTTTTTATGCAGTCATTGATCAAGCCTTATTTCCAGAAAAGGAAGGTGGTCTTGAAGTTGATGGTCTCAGTCGTCAGCGAAGAGAGAAAGAGAAAAAAATTTATTATTTACAAGAGATAGAAAGGATACGGACAGAAATTGCCGGCTTTCAACCTATTGACAATCCCGAAGACAAATTATGGAAAGACGATGAAAGAAAGATGGAGGGCAGTTTGAATTACAGTGGTGAAGAAGAGCTCTTTTAATCATCACCAAAAACAAAGAACAACACTTCTACTCCCGCCTCCTGATTATACCAAATAACAATTTGGTTACTGTTATAATTACTAAAATTCAAATAAATGCAAAAAAAAAAAAATAGTAAAACTTTAAATGCTATTTACTTTATGCTTTTTTTTCCTATTTTTGTATTGTTTATTTTGTTGTCATGCACCAAATTTAATTTTTAGATTGTTCTTTTTTGAAAAGTACTAGTTTTGAGAAATTAATATTGCGCTAAAAAAATAAAATTGTTGATAGTATTTATTATGTCTATTAAATTTGTAATCAATGTGTAAGTTAATTGTTTTTCATAACATATCAATTTAACAAAGAAATTAATGGTTTATTGAATTTATGAAAGTATAAAAATCAATAAAGATATTTTGAAAATAATTAATATGATACTGACTCAAATATTTTTTATTTAAATACTAATTTAATAATTGTACATGTTAATTGGTTTATTTAAATGATGATTTTTTTTTTTTACCTACTAAAATAGATATTTTAGTTGTTTAAACAATATAACAACTGTTTTAACTATAATCTTAGATAGGTTTTAAGAATTGTTATGTCTGTTTCTTTTTTTATTTATTTTTTTAAATAATGTTCACTCTGTACAAAGCCCATGAGCCACTTAAGGTAGAGGGTTACAGAACAAGAGGCACAGTTTATGGGGATATATGGGGACGGTAACAGTTAACTCTAGGCTTCAATAGGGTACGCTTGTAATGGTTAGGGAAGCATCCTTTTGGGAGTCAGTTCCACAAAGCAGTAGCTTGTGAAAAGACGCTGCTTGGGTGGAACTTACATCTTATCAATGGAATATGAAAAGAATGAAAGTGGTTCATTACATTGGACATGACATGGCATGGCAGGTCTTATCCATGAATGTTAGAACTGGTGGAACTAAGGAGTGTAGTTTGTCTGAACAATTTACATGGAAATAATGGGAGAGCAGAGGGAGGACTGTGACATTTTATCTGTGGGGAAAGATTTTATGGGGGGGAATAATTCATCACTCACAAGGATGCAGATACACTTTTGATCTCTATCAAAACAGGAAAGTGAACAATGGGCAGGAGTAGACCATTTTCAGCTTTATCTAACCCTTGTAACAATAGAAGATATCAGGAGTCAGATACTTACTGGAGTGGTACAGGGGACCAACCATTTTCCCAGCATCTTGCAATGGATTGTATGTTATTTCTGTTTGATGTATTTATTTCTATATATGAAATCAATGCTCTCTTTTTATATAGTATTTTTCTATAATGTATACAAGAACTACAATAGTTCTTTGAAAGTAATGCTTCCTAACTTAAAAAAAAAAAATTCTCTAATATACAGCAATAGTTATGAGGGTTATTCAGAAAGTAATGTCTTTTTTTTTTAATTACAACAGATTTAATAATAGAAGCACATAAAGTATAACAAAATAAGAAACAAATTTTGTTCTTCCTTCTCAATCATAATATTCCTCTTTTAAATAAAAGAATGTATATCCCCTTCATAGAAGCTTTTTAGCTGTTTCTTAACTATTATTGGAAAACAACTGTCAGATGAGTGCAACTTTCATTTTCAAAGATGAAAATTTGAGGGTATTAGGACTAAGGTGAATGAGGCAAGATTGTCAAGCCATGGACTATAATTTCTTGGTCTGGTTTTTATGCCACTGTGAGGTCTTGGATTGTCTTATAAATGTACATCACTTTTTATCATATATGGTTAAACTCAGGAGTTCTTGACCTATTTTGCCTGATACACACTTTCCCCATAAGTCAGGATGTGAACCCCCCCACTTTCGAAGATTGTCCAACTCAGAAGTCACATTCCAAATAATATGCATATATTATTAAAATTCATTCTTTTCCCTACTAGTATATAGATATTTACATGGTTTATTTTTGTTGTGGCAGAAAAAAAAAACAAGAGCTATCAGAAAGAAAATCCAGCATGACCTCTCGGTTGCATGGACTGATACACATTGCAGCTTGTGCTGCTTTGAGGGGTTTGGTAAATTCAAAATGTTAACTTTCTATCTGTGGCCCCAATCCTCCTCACACATGAAACCCTGAAATTCCCCTTCCCATTGGTTGAGAACCCTTGGTTTAACTCAAAGAGGCCTTGCTCTGAGATTTGACATAGTGATCATCATCATCCACTTGACTTTTGTAATCATAGGGGAGATCCGAATGCAGAATCCATATTGTTTATCAATGGGTAACCATCAGCAATTCTGGTACCGTCATATTTGTCCATCGTTTGACATTGTCCAACCAGTTTTTGTACTGTCTTCTACATCCACCTTCAATGGCGCCTTGCATGATGGTCTTGCACAGACCATCATGCCTTGTAATGTATCCAAACCATGCCATTTTTCTCTGTTTGGCATTGGCAAGAAGAGGTTCCTGATGTCCCACAAAACTTTCAACACTTTCCGCACAAACTCATTGGTTTTATTTTCCTAATAGAAGATGCCATGAAGTTTTCTCATGCATTTTTTTTTCTCAAACGCTTGGGTCCTTCTCTGTTTCTGCCTACAGTGTCAACATTTCAAATCCATATAGCAGAATGGAGACTACCAGCAATTTGTACAGCCTGTACTTTGTTTGAAAGCTGATTTTACTTCTCCATATTCTTGCCAATCTGTGTTCATATAGGAGTCTAAATTGATTTTGATGCCATTAGATTTGAGCTCTCATGTTATGACATTTTGTTTTCTTATACTATTGTTCATGTGACACAAAGCCCAAGAGCAACTCAAGGTTGAGAGTTACTGAATGAAATTATAATGATGTAAAAAGAAAAAAAAAGTGCATATTATAAGGATGTGTAGGACACTAGATATGAAGAGGTTACATAGTGACCAGGAAAACATATTCCTGGGATTTGTGTTCTATAAAGTAACAGTACTCAGGAAGAAGTTGTTTGAGTCAAACTTCCCCTGTACCAAGGAAAATAAAGGGAATGAGGATGCTCACCTTGTGTACTCCACATGATTGGTCTTAGCTGTGAAGGTCTGAATTGGTGGAATGAACGCATATAGCTTGCCCAAACTTTTTTTTCCATCAAAATAATGAAAGTAACAAGAGGCTAGCAACATTTCAACTGTAGGGAAAGAGGTTGTAGGGTGTAAAATAATCACCTACAAGGCTATGTAAACTATTGAGACTGAAGATTGAGCAGCTTCACTTCCTTATGGTCCTAAAATACATTTTGTCATCACTTTCTCTAAGAATTGTTCCACCTTAAACTTCTTGTAGGGGAGTTTGGATAACACTGCTCTGTTCTTTTGCTCTCTGGCTCTAGTAATGAACCCAGGTCTTATTTCCTGAAACTAACATGCTTGGGAAGGTGTTATCCATATTATGAATCTTCAGAAACTCTGAGGCAACAACCACCCTTTGCTGCTTCATGGAATCTTTCAGCATTCTGGGAACCCATTGTGCAGATTTTGAGTAACCAAAGACTGTACTAAATTGCAGACACTACTCTGGCTTGCCTGAGGGCTTTCACAGAATTTTGCAATATTGATTCTTCTATCTGTAATGATAGTCACAGCTTGTTTGCTTATTAATAGAATCAACAATGTATTCTCTTTACTCTCTAAAATTACTATAAACTGTACCTTAGCCATCTTACTGTGCTTAGATGAAATACAGCCTTTTCATAAATCTTCACTAACCACATTTGAATGTTTGCAGTACTTTTCTTTAAAAAAAATTCTATAACAGCTTTTTCTATGCATGTGCAGAGGAACAGCCATTTTGTTAAAAAGAAAAAGATTTTCTTCATGTGCTTTCAGAACATAGTTGATCCATGGCCTTTCACAGTTTCCTTTTCTATATTATCTGCAAGTTACCATCCCTTCTTGAGAAAAATAGCAGAATGATTTCCTATTGCCTTTGGGATTTACTTCTCCATCTTTTAGACTGATTGCCATCCAAAGGTAGAGATCTCAATCTACCCTGCTATTTAACCTATAGCTGTAAGAATAAGATATGGATTCATGCCTTTTCAAAATTTATTTGTGCAATAGTTAATGCTACAGACTAGGCCAGGATTTGATCTCAATTTGTTAATTCCTCTTTCTGAACTGATAACAATTACACTAACTGTACATCAAAGAGGATTATGGGTAAGAAGAGAGAAAGCCACTCTATAAATTTTTTCCCTGGGCTTCTAGTTATTTAACTGAAATATTCCTGAGAATTATGACTAGTATTTTTTAGATTAATTTATAACAAGCCTTACTTTTTAACTGACTCTTGTACAATCTAATTGTTAGAAATCAGTTATCTTTATATATGAAATTGTTGTTGATGTGCAGCAATAACAATATTGTTAATGCCTACAGTTAAAAACAAGAAAAAGTAATTAGATCTGACTGTAAAAAACAAAAATGTAACCTAAAAGGGCAGTTTTTCTCTTCATACCGCTTTTATTCTAACCACCTTCACTCCTCTTCATTGCTTTTTGAAACAAACATTGCTGAGGGTAGTTAAAATAAACACTTTTATTTTCAAGGGAAAAACTGTTCTTTTTGTAGTGTTTTTTTTTTCAGGGACAAAGATTATAGATTGACAAAAATTGAATGGTTTTATTACATGAGACATGCATATTTTGCAATAGTATTCAGGAAAATGCTTAAAGAATATGAATATCTTGTATCATTCAATGCATACCATCTTTTATTTTTGTGTGTTGCTTGTCTGTTTCTCCCACTGAAACAATGTTTGACTTTTCATCACTATCTTTTCTGCTAGCATACAACCTGCTATTTCCTTAGTAAATGTGCAGTGGTGTAATGAATAACAACTCTGAATGAGAAAATGGGAAGTCAAGTTCAAATTCTATTCAAGTTAGTTGTATTGATTAATGTGCAATTGCATTTGGAAAAAAAGCATTAATTCATCTCTTCTTCCCTTGGCTATGGGTAAATAACAGGACAGACTTGTCTACATAGCCTAGCTTGGTAACCAGTCTAGGAAAAGGAAAACTGGATTCAAACCAATCTGGAAAGTGTTGGGTTCCTTCAGGCTATCTTGTCCAAGATAATACATCTGCTGCTATGCTATAACTACATATAAGGAGAAAGAGTTCTGCTCTTACTGTTATATATATATATATATATATATTATATATATATTTATTATAAATTTTTTTTCTCAAAGGCTGCTACTTTGGTACAGACTCCTGCATATATGCTTTCCTGAATGCTACAATAATAACCTTTACAAGTCAAAAGTCAATCGTTATCTATCCTCCTTGTGTTCTTTTTTTTCTTTTAAGGACTTCTATCAAATGATATTTTTATTTGAGATCTTGTTTTTTTTTCTAGTGTTAGTCATTTTTAAATGATTGTTTTTTTTTTTTTTTTTTTTGCTAAAGTTCATATTCCATATATAAGGAGGAAGTTCCATTTAGACAGCTTTTTCCTGATAAATGCTTTGTAGAATAAAAGTAGTATGTTGCCTCTTCCTTTAATGCTACAATCTTAAACTATTCCTACTTCTCTTAAATTCATGTCACACATCTCATTCAGTAACCCTCTACTTTGAGTGACTCTTGGGCTTTATATTGAAAGAACATTAGAAATTTTTTGAATATAAAAGTAAAGATTTTATCTTAATTTAGATATTTTTATTTACTTTTATTAATATTATTATCATCATCAGTCTTAAGATTAGGTGTGGTTGTAGAATTAACTAAGTACCTGATCAGCTCACTGCATATGTCTTGGTTGCATGCCAATATCTGAGTTGAAAATCAGAGATATATTCATTTATATGTAGCATGTTCTTGGCAAACCCATTCCTCTTCAGGTCAGATCACAGCTTGTATACTCTAACTTGATGACTCACCTTGGTTACAGACAAGTGGCTGTTGATTCTATTCAAGAACCATCAGTTCTAGTTGTTTGCTTCAGTCTAAGAAACCCAGTGATCCCATGTCATTACCACTCTGGATATAATATCTGTAGTTTGGTCTCATGTGCAGGTTTAGTCTGCTAACAGTTGCTGCAGTTAGCATTTCTCAATTGAACACCCTACTAGTAAGAACTTTGAAACCACTACACATGGATTTGCCTACATATTAAATTTAATAACTATTAATTAAAACACTATCACTGCCAAATAATTTTTTGTTTTATATACTTAATTAGAATGTACCATAGTAATCTATACACAAAAAAATAGTTGAAGGGTGGGGATCTTATGTCACCAAAAATAGTATTTCTTATGCATTTTAATTTTCTTGGTTGTAACAAAAAAAAATGGTATCTTTTGACTTCTCAATGTTTTTCTTTTTCTATAATAGGAAAAGTTTAATGAGGTCAATAAATACAAGGTACCGTGTAGAGTTTTCAAACATGAGATGCCTCTCCTAATAAATACAAGCAGAATATCATTGTTTATTTTCTAAATATAATATTGAATGTGTGTGTGTGATGTTATGGGATAATTGTTAGTCAGAGAGCCAAGTTCAAATTTCAGCCTAGTTCATTATATTCGTATATATGCAAATACCCTTGGGAAAGGTATGAGTCCAACTATCTGTTAAATAGTAGGACTTGTATCAGTAAATCATTATTATCTCCCCCAAAATTCTTCCAATCTGAAAATATTTTCTGGTTTTAAATAATCTTCAATGACATAAAAAACAAATCAATCAGTCAGAATATGAATGCAATAAATAAATTTTAAATTTAGTCCTAACACAAGAAAAATAAAATGGCAACTATAAAAGACAGTAAAATTTGTTTCAATCAGGTTTCATACATATTGGACATGTAAATGTTAAATTTGATAATATCCAGACTAGTGCTTTATTTAAAACCCAAACCTATTCTTACCTGGGCATGAATTCAGCCAAAGTCAAATATATTAAAATATAAAAAGATTATAAACAGGTGATTTAAGAATAACATAACAGTAGGTACCTCCATAGATTTTCTAAAATTGAGTATAACATAATGAGAAAATGCCCCAAACTTAATAAAAATGTTTTATCATCAACAATCAATATTTTTATTATTAAGAGGAAAGACCAAAGTATTTTTTTTAATATTTTATTAACTTTTTAATCCTTTCTAACACATTCGGAATTTTGATTAAAAATCTTGTTTTTTTGGAGGGTTTTTTTTTTTGTCAATGGTATGATTTTTCAGGTGAAAAGCACATTATGTGCAAAAATCAAATGATTGTTGGATTTTAATGAAACTTTTATAGACAAATGAATAAAATTACTTATGAAATATTTTTAGAAAATCTTGGTAAAAATTTGTTTTACTTTTGTTACCCACCACTTAATCTTATGAAAATTCAAGAAATTAAAATTTTCATCCAAAAATTCCTTGATTATTTAAAAGCAAGATTACTTGGAGGATATAAATCATCAATTTTTTTTCACAAACTATTACTCATTTCCCGAAAAATCTGCCCCAAATTGTAAAATGAAAATGCAATAAAACATAAGACATTATTTAATTAAAAAAGCTTTTAATTGCTTTTATATATAAGACTTATTAATGCTGCTAAAGTCTTAAGAAAAAAAAATCTTTTTGATGAATAATGAATTTTTACAAGAATTTTTTTTTCATTTTTTTAAAAATTTTAATTATAATAATTTATAATATATAAATCTTTTAAAATTCTGCATTACTTTCATCCGGTTAAGTGATATTGTTAAGTGAAAACTATATCTACTAATCAAAAATTGAAAACCTTAATAAAAATCATTTTTTATTTTTTTATATGTATAAAATATTATGTAACATGCCCATTTTTAAAAGGATAGTCAAACATAAGACATTATAAGAAAATAAGAGCAATCACTATAATAAATTTAGTGAACATTTCTAAAATTAGATTACAGAGAATATTTTCCAACATTTTTAAGATTACTGAGTACTTAAAAATTACATAAAAAAGGCACACACATCATTTTCTTAAATTATGTTTTAACAGATAAAGTCTCTGTAGAACAACAATCATTATAACATCACTTATCATCGCCTCATCAATTATGTAAAACATGGTGATGTCAGTTAAAAACACAGCTATTGTTTTGTTTTTTAAAAATACATTTCTGTTTTATTTTATTAAACTTAAAGTAAATAATATTTTTTTCAAATCAGATTAATTATACTTTAAGTCAGCTAATATTCCTCAAATAAAGTCTCAGAAAAGTATATTTTATTTTTGCAAGATTTTTTAATACAGAGAATTACATTGCAATGAAAAACAACTAAAAAAGGGTGCTAATCAGCTATTTTAGAAAAAAAATCAGTTTTGATTAATATAATTTCTGTTTGAAATACACAAAAATATTTTGCTGACTGGAAATAGTAAATTAAAATTAAAATGAAAGCTTTAAGAAAGAATTAATTTTAAACCTTAGATATCGAAAATTAGTGGAGGTATCTTAATTCTTATGTTAATGATTGAAATAGCTCATGGTGAGTTCTACAACAATAAAATATCCGTATAAATACAGATATGTGTTTTCCATCTTTCCACATGATCAAAACAGAATAGTTCATTATTCATAAGGTATTGGCAGGAGACATTAAACACCTCTATCTTCCCTCTGTTTCTCTTTCTCATTGAAATCAAGTAGTTTATCTGAGATGTCTTTTCCGTTTTTCCACGTGAGCAAAATAGAATAGTCCATTACTTATGAAGTACTGGCAGGATGCCATGGTTGTGCAAAGGGAGGAACAAGACAGTGGAATAATGGATAGTGGCTCAGATTGAGGAATCCGAGAGCCAAGTTTGAATTCCAGTCAAATCCATTACATTCACTTATGTGCTAATACCCTTAGGAAAGGTATGAAACCTCTTCTTCTTAGAATAGCTATGGGTAAATAGCAGGATGGACCAGGTTCTATAGCCTTGGACGGCAACTGGTCTACCGCAGAAAGAAATGGCAACCTACTGTGGGAAAAAATCTGCCTTGTCAGTCATGTATCAAAAGATACATGATCGCCTAAACGTGTATCACACATGGCACATTTTTTAACCTGCAAAGAGTTGATAACCCGTAAAAAATGAATGAATTAAATCATTTTCACTTCACAACATTACCTCTTATACATAATTCTTTATTTTTATTTTTTAATAAAAATCAAGTGGAAAGTCCTATTTTACTTTTTGACATTTTTAATTAAATTTCTTAAGGCTTATAATAACTACTATTATTACATCTATTTTATATACAGTGGACAATAATGGTTCTCCACAACTTTCTATCATTTGTATCTTAGTAATGATTTCTTTTTTACCATCCTTCCCATGTTCTATCATCCATTTCCACAAGCTTGCTAGGTAGGTTACTCACTGTTTAGCACCATCTCTCTTGCCTTCAATATGCCTTTAGTGTGTGAAATTCTCCAAGTCTACTTTCTTCATTATTTACCACTAAAAATCTCAACCGTCTCTTACTGATTCTAGGTATAAGTATAATTTTTATTCCTCTTTTTCTTAGAATTTCTTTGTTGTTTACATGCTCCGTCCATGTTATTCTGAGAATTCTTCTTCCTTCCAATATGTCTTGTGAGTATCAAATTTTCCAAGCCCCCTTTCTTTATGTGCCTGTTCATTTCATTCTGATTTGCTTGTCAGTTATACCAGTAATAATAATAATGATTTAAAGGAAAAGAAATTATGATTTAAAGGAAAAGAAACCATAAAGAGTAGATGGTTGTATAAAAAATTCATCTTTCATATATAAAAACTTTCTTTTTAATGAATAAGTAAATTTTCCTTTGTTAGTGAGAAATTCAGACAGGCTTTATCAATAAATATACAGGACTAAGCATCAATTGCAAGAAGAAGCAACCTACAGTTGTTAGCAAAAGAAGCAACCAAACATGCAATTTACAAATTTGATACTGTAAATTCAAACAAGTAAAAAAATTTCAACCTCCGAGGAGTGTTTTAAGAAAGGACGGAAAATACGACACTGTAATCCGAATGCACATAAGGATAGCAAAGATACCATCCAAAAGCTAAGCAAAGTATTAAGAAACTGAAAAAAGTTAAGAGGACTGAACTGTTATGCAATATCAGTCTGCCTATATTGTCAAAAATTCTTTTTTGGTAAATCAGAAGCCGGTCTGGTTCAGTAAGTGTTATGAAACATTGCCTAGTCTCACGATCTAAAATTCAGTCAGGAATCAGTTAATAATGAAAGAAGAGAGCCCGCAGAACGACTCTATTCCCATAAAGTCCCTCTCAAAAAAAAAAAAAAAAAAAAAAATGAAAAGGGAAGGAAGGGAGGAAAGGCATGCCTTAAGTAACATTGTAGCAAACCTGCGCATCTTACCCCTTCCATAAAAAGATTACAAAAACTAGTGCTCAGAGCGACCTCGCTCTGAAAAACAAGCCATGGCAAACACTCCACCTCCTACTTCTGACTGTAACCTAACACATGCAGGTAATTTCACTTATTTTTTTCCAAAATATAGCAATGAATGGTGGACAATCTCATAAATGAAGAAGAGACTTGAAGCAACAGAAGGATGCTGAGAATACCATAGACCGAGCATGTGAGCAATGGTGAAGTTTTAGAGAAAATGGAAACAAAAAAGGACACACATACTTAAAACCAGGAAGATAGTTGAAATTTCTAGGGAATCTAATGAGGAAAGAGGGCTTGAAAAATTGATCCTCACAGGACAGATTGAAGGTAAGAGGGACGGAGGAAAACAGTGCATAGACAACCTAGCGATCTTGAGTAAATGAATGGCAGACTAGGGCTTAGGAAAGATAGCAAAAAGAAAAAATATTAAGAGCTGCTGTTCTTTTGGGTTTAGACTGAAAAGATAAATTATATGAGACTAGCCGCTGAAAAACTGAAGCAGAACAAAGATGACACAAGACATTTAAACTCAACAACTATTTTTTTGAACTCCTGCTTGATTCCTTTGCTCTTAGCATTCCCTAATATGACCGGAAGTGCTTACAATCATCATCAGCGTCATCATCATCATAATCAACATTATTGATGTTGTTATAAAACTGCTACAAAGGACAGGAATTAGGGGAAAGCCATGTTCACCAAAGTCCTGAGAGGACACGACATATAGAAGAAGATAACTGTACTTTTATAGTTTATTAGAGAAATTCACAGTTTGCTATGCTCAGTGACGTTTGTGTTTTTAGAAATATGACGAATATTGTTAAACTTTGCTACTATTATTTCTGTCTTAACAAGAGTCAAGTACAGTGATTCTCAACCGCTGCGCCGCGGCACACAAGTGTGCCGCACGATCCTCTTAAGTGTGCCGCGAAATATTGTCACGGCATACATATACAATGGGGGAAAATAAATATTCGTACACCATGAAATTCTTTAATTAACAGTTATAACTTATGAAAAACTTAAAATCCGTACAATATTTCTATACCATTGCATAATGCTGCAATATGCAGAAAACAATTAAAAAACTTTGTTATAAATGAAATTATGCATTATTTATAAAAATTTAGAGGCGAAAAAAGTATTCGTACAAAATATGTCTTTAATATCAAAAGGCATAAATTACCTTTATTTACATAATTCTTTGTAGGATTTTGCTAGATTCTTTCAATTATCTTCTTACTGGAACAATCTAGAACATTACGCAATTTATTTCTTATATAAGGTTATCTCCGCATATAAATTATCCTCATGGGGGAATGCAAGAAACTATCAAATTCGCAAAAAGAATTGATCATCAAACATTGGAAGGAAGGCAAAAGCTCTAGGAGAATAGCAGAGATTCTAACTATGCCATTTAGTACTATTAAGTTGGTGCAAAAATAATGTCGTTTTTTGACGTTCAACTTAACATCAAAAAACGACATTATTTTTGCACCAACCTAATATTAGTTCCGTTGTCGCTAAGTATAAAAGGTGAAAAGTGAAAACTGTTGAGAACAAACCGAGATCTGGTGCACTACACAAGATTTCTCCCAAATCAATGTGAAGAACTCAGCGCAAAATTCAAGAAAATCCAATGACTACTCGGAGGAAGAATTAAAAGCATCAGGAATTATTGTTACGAAGCGAACAATAAGCAATGAACTTCATAGAAGTCAACTAAGATCGCGTTCTCCAAGAAAAATTACACTAATATTGAAGGAACATAGAAATGCCCGGTTAAAATTTGTTCGTGAGCATAAGAATAAACCTGAATCATGTTGGGAATAGTTCAATTTTTGCTTCATCTGTCCATAAAGACAGATGAAGCAAAAATTGAACTATTTGGGCGTAATTCAAAGATTCACATTTGGAGAAAAGATGTCACATCCTTTGCACCGAAGAACACATTCCCAACGGTGAAATTTGGCTGTAAGTATATCATGGTTTAGAATTTTTTTTTTTTTTTTGCTAATGGTACGGATAATTTAGAGATAATAGATGGTTGAAGGAATTCAAAAAATGTTTGGGATTCTAATTTGTTTGGTTCAATAGTAAAGCTTTGACTCCCAAATGAATGGGTTTTGTAACAAGATAATGAACCTAAACATAAGGCTAAATCTATGAAAAAATGGCTTATTGAAAACATTGTCAATACACGCTAATGATCATCACGGTCTCCAGACTTGAATCCAATAGAGAATTTGAGGCGTTTATTAAAAAATCAAGTTAATAAAAGAACTCTGAAAAACATCCTGGAACTAAAGAGAACATACTTATATGAGTATTATGCAAATTTAGAGAAAATATTGAGAAATTTTTCATTCGACAAGAAACTTGACTTTTGCCTCTGATGGAACAGTAAAAACTTGGTTTAATAATTCTTACATGAGGGATCTGACTAAAATATACTATAGGAAATAAACCCTATTTCCAACATAATTACATACCCACATATTAAAACACGCCCAAACTATATTTATTACACTATAACAGACAATATTACAAACACACCGAAAAGATTTCAGAGTACAACACATAGTTTAAATTAGTGTCTATTGGATAGAAATTAACATCACCATGTTAACTATATGACCAATCAAAGAAAACTAAAAACCTATTTTTCTCGAGCCTTTCGATAAAAAATTCTTATAAAACCCCACAGATTTTGACTATTAGTGAGAGATATGCGGCTGTCTTTAAGCCAAACACAAGTGAAGGTATATAGCTTTTTCCTTCCCATTCTGAAAGAAATATGTGTCGGTGACTTCACACGAATGATCTCAAGCAACAGCAGCAGAGACAGTGAATCTTCGTTGACGATCATGAGTCGGCAGCTTCAAACGAATCATTTCCAACAAAAACAAAGACGGTAACTGCATCTTCGCTAACGAATATATCTTTTCTAAACCTCAACTTTTTCTGTTAATCAAAGACCTTAACTAAAGTCTAATTTTAATACTTTTTAACTCTTTTGAATTCATGTACATATGTTTGTAAATACAAGTGATTTATTCAACAGGCATTAGACCGTGTTTTCTTTATTTTTTTTTTTTATTATTGATTGCAATTCGGAAGTTAGGATTAAAAAATACTGTACGACTGAATTTCCTACAATGCAATATTTAAAAATAAAAAAATCAGAAATGAAAACCATGTGCTCAATATATACAAATTAAAAACGTATTTTCTGTTCATACAAATTAAACAAACAAAAGTAAAGGAAAGATGTAAAAGTCTCTCAAAATCCGAAGAGACTCATTGTTTGTTTTAGGGACTGATGAGATATTATTTTTTATGTTATGTTTCACAGATTGTAAGCTGGTCAGTAACAATGATTTGTTGAATCGTTCATTTTTTCTAAAAATATCTTCTGTGGAATAAAAGAAAATTATGCTGCTTTAGTTTAAACCGTGCTTCTTCTGAATAACTCTGAAAGAATTGTTGTCGAAAATGTTGATCAGTAGAGACGTGACGATAATTTTAGTCGTCTTCACATCTCTATGCAAAGAAACACCTTTAAGAAATAAACATTAGTCATAGCGTTGTGGAAGTTACTTAAAATAGTTGACTTCTCATCACACCGGTGCGTCCTGTTTTGTCAATTTGTTGTTTCACTGCTACTGTACCCTAGAACTTTTAACTGTTTCTTCTTGATTATTAGTGTAAAATGTCCTTTTTGTTTCCATTTTTCATAAAATTTCGTTGGTGCTCACATGTTCAGTCTATGGTATCCTCAGCATCCTCCTACTTCTGGAGTTGAAATTCGACTGGTAAAATTCGTTATGCCAAAATGATATTGAGTATGTTGAAGCATGTTTGATGAAAAGGTTTTGTCGGAGTTAACTCCTCCTTCAGTCCGTTAACCCTTTCACCAGGGGTCTCTCTTCCCTGGCTATAAATAGCCGCTGACCCTTCGCCTCTATCTCTTTTTCCTTCAGGCCCGTGCACCGACACCTTGAGGTAAATCTATCTCTTTTTCCTTCAGGATTTCAGCTATCAACCTCGAAATGTAGGCGCTAACAAGGGATAGCGTGGAAACACGCTAAGCACAATATTCACACACGCACGCACATACAGAATATTCACACACACTTCGTCCTTTGTACTGTTTCCATGTATTGTAAGTTGTTATTAATATATATTTGTATATACATATATTATCGGTCTTGTGTTTTGTTTGCTTTCTTGCCTTCTTCTTTGGACTTAATCAAAGTCCAACCTTTTTATGTAGTTGGGCCCGGCGGGCAGGAGTATCTGAACCTTACTTGCGTTTCTTCTACGTCTGACTTCTATCAACAAAATATCAGCCACGCCATGAACCCTCAACAAGTGGTAACCGCCACGGCCCCTCTACAGTTTGTAAAGACATCTGGTATTAATGTTGATTTTCCAGAAGTTCTAGTGAATCCTGTGTCATTAATCGTCACTGAATTGATGGTAGTTGCAAAAAGTTAAACTTAACTAATTTTTTCGAGTCGGGATAAGTTTGTAAGAGATTTTCCAGAGCAGCGCTGAGGAACCTTTTTGTGAATGAAAGCCACATTGAAATTCATCGTCCCCCATAGATGCCGCATTCACCAAGTGATTTTTTACAGTTACACATTCTGTATTTTAGGTAAATAATGGATAAAATAAAATTTAATACTATAGTGGGTTAGCCAATCTGTATTGGTTATAAATACAAATAAAACTGACCCTCTACTATTTTTTACTATATCAAATGTCACAAAGACAACTACAGCAAGAGAAATAATCAAGTAGAAGAAATTGTTCAACAATAAATATTTTTTATAAAACACAACAAATACAAAATATATGATGCTAAAGTTGTTAAAACATTTAGAGTTCTTGATTGTGTGTTATATTGAAGGAACTTAAGTTGCTGATCTGTGTGTATGAAAGTGAGAAGGTGTGCTTAAGTATATTTGTCGTTGTAGGAAAATTAAACAGTTGTTTTTTTGTATTAAATTTTAAAAAATGTATTGTTCTTGACTCACTGTGATTTCTACAGAGTCGTCGCTCTTGTCGGAGTTAGCTCCTCCTTAGCTAATTAACCCTTCAACAGGGGTCTCTCTCCCCTGGCTATAAATACTCGCTGACCCTTCGCCTCTCTCTCTTTTTCCCTCAGGCTTTTGGGCCGCCACCTTGAGGTAAATCTCTTTCCTCAGGCTTCAGCCTTACCATCTCGCAGATGTGAACGCTCACAGATACAACGTTTCCCAAATGCTGGGAACACGCTAAAAACAATACACGTTCGTACGAACACTCACCACAACACACACACATATTCACCACACACACTCTGTCCATGTAACTGTCCATGTAATTGTCCATGTAACTTGTAACCTTTCTTGTTATTAATACATATATTTGTTTGCATATATTTATCGGTCTTGTGTTTGTTTTTTCTTTGCCTTCTTTGGACTTAATTAAAGTCCAAATTTCTCATGTAGTTGGACCGTCTAGCAGGAAATTTCTACCCACGTGTATTCATCTACTTATACTCAACATCGCCGACACGGTCCGCTACACTTTTTTACCGGAGATGTTTGTTGTGGAATAATATATTCTGTTGGAGTGAGTGTTCTTTCGCAAGCTGAATTTATGTTAATTTAAGTAATTAACGTTAAGCCTGGAATTGGTGACAAGGTTCCTTGTCGCGTTGAAGAATTTGGTTCGTCTCCTTTGTTGTTGTATTGATTTCCAATGAAGTTAAGTGAATGAGTTGAATATTTTAAAGGCCCACTGACCAAGTCGCGTCGAAGTTTTGTTTTTATTAGTTCTATTGGTCACGTGGGGATAGGGAACATGTTTACATTTTGTGACGTCAACTCGAGGTCAAAATTTAAGTTGGTATCTTCGTACGTAGTTGACGACATCTAATTAATATTTTTCAACCAATCAGAATGCATCAGTTGTTGTACTTGGTTGGGAACCTATATGTGTTTAACTTGCACAAATTTGAGATTTAAAACAAATGCAGGGATCTTGATTCTACAATACATATATAATCTAATAAAAACAGACATTATAAAACTGAAAACAAGATATGTTCAAACAAATACTTTATTCACCTTTTAGACAAATGAATGACTTCTTTGACATTGCTTCTTTTGAGATGGCATTTTGATATCAGGCTCTAACATGGTGATTTTTAGTTTTAATTGGTCTTCCAATCTTCTTTGCCAACTGTGTTCTCAACGAATTCTTGATTTGTGTCAAGTACGAAAATGCGAATTCATAACTGTATGTTGAAGAAAAACATAAAATTGTAGGAGTTACCTCTTCCTTAGTTCCCTAATTCTTCACTAAGGGTCTCTCTCCCCATGCTATAAATACCGGGCGACCTCTTGCCTCGATCTCTTTTTCCCTCGGGCCTCGTGCCGCGTTCCACCTCGCGTGGGGGTGAGGTAAATCTCTTTTTCTTCTTCATTTCAGCGACAAGATGTAAGCTCTTAGAAGATCAGCGTTTCCCATTTCTGGAAAACGCTATGAACATTACAAACATTCACCAAAATAACATTCACCAGTATTATGTCTATGTGCCTTGTAATTTGTTTAATACATATTTGTTGATATATATATATATATATATATATATCTTGTTTGTCTTCTTTCATCTTCAGTTGGACTTAACTTGAGTCCGCCAATTTTCATGTAATTGGATCTTTTAATATTCTACCAGGAGTTACACACGTGTTTCTAATACAGCAACACGTAAATACACACACGGTCCTCTACAAAATAAGTCATGTGCATGTTTACTAAGATGAGGATATTCTACCGCCTTTTTCCAATTTTCAATAGGATCTTCCTTGCTATCAAACAGAGTTTTCAGGATATTATCTTCAGACTACCCAATTAGCTCCATGTCAAAAAATTTCATAGAAAATATGTGCTTCGCTGACAGGAATTGAACCTGTAACCCCAAAGGAAGCCATAATTTGATGTGCTGTTAACCATTCAGTCATGAAGAAGCATCTGGTTAGCAAGGTCCGAATTACTGTTTATAAACAAATCTTCGACGATTTATAAGAATATCTGTGAACAAGAAAATTTAAATAAACACTTAACGTCGAGTAAATGTAATTATACATTTTGGAAAGAAAATGCATTTCCGGCCATTTCTTTCATTTACTATTATTGGGATTTTCCCAATTATATTTGGTAACAAAAATATTGTGACGCCGCCAAGAAGAAAGGAACACAAACACAGATGAAAATGTATGAAAAAACTTGTATTGTAGGAAAAGAGAGGAAAGTTTTATTGCAAACAGTCGGGTTTGCGGGACTTATCTGAAAGATGCGTCCTTTTAACAGTTTTATATTTCCTGTGTCGTTTTGGCTGGATTGAAGAAAATGACTTCTGTGCTTCAGTTGCTATCTAAATCCACACACGTTTCCTGGTGTTTAGATGACGGAGAGTGCAGACGGGGAACGTGTTGTTTCTGAGGGTTCCAACCAGCAAAAGAAGAAGAGAGTTTGTAAAAACCGCTCTCGTGGGGGGTTGGTGAAAATCTAAAAAGGTAGCCTATGATTGGTTGTTTTTCATCCAATCACAGGGCACCCAGTTAGCGACTCCGTAATAATTTCAATACTATCGCCGTATAAATTCGTTAAAATAAGTTTTAAACACATCTCTTACTCTGAAGTAAACATTCTTTTAATTTTTAAACTATCGATGTTCATTGGATGGACAATGTTTTTCTTGAGTTTAATTTCAGAATATCTGTATTTTTATCGCAAATATTGTATTATAGTTGGTTTACATATTTGGAATAAAAAATATTTCTTTTAAAATTTATTTCTTTATAAAATGGTAAGTAATAAATATCAATCTGTGTTTGGTTCATATGTTTTTATAATCTTGTAAACTGTAGTTGTAAAGAAAAGAAAAGAAAAAAAAAACGTCTTCAATAGATTTCTTCTTCTCTCGACCGCAACACTTGTAGCCAAATCACAGTTCAAACAATAGCCGTCATAACAGTGCAACAGGCAACGTAGAAAATGGGGTCACAAATCCAACCATCACTTATCACCAGCAAAAACGCGTGTTCGTCCACCAAGCTCAGAAAATCCAATCTGTCCACATACGCGAAAAACAACGGCTTTTACTCACCGAGAGATTTTTCTGATCGGTCATGCCATTCCAGGGGAGCATAGATTCTGGTCCTTAAAGTAAATTTTTGCAAGCTACTTTTTGGTAATTTTTCTTCGGCAGATTGCACACAAAACATGAATTCTTTTTCAAGGTAGCTGATTTTCTCTTTCACTATATAAACAAACATGGCAGCGGGCGTGAAAAGTAAATATACTGCACAGTATAATAGCGGCGTCAAAGGAATAACCGTGCTTTTTGACATACTGCTTTATTGCAAGCACGAAAGTTTATTGTAGCTGCTAGATCAGTGTTTCTCAACCATTTTTTACCCATGGACCACTTTAACTCTTAATTCTTTTTGGTCGAACTCCAAAATCACCCGATGAAAAAAAAGCTTATTTTATTTTTTGCTAATAGATAAATTTAGGTATGGTATTATAGAAATAGGAAATGTATATGCTTTTTATATATATAATACTAATGAAATTTATATATTAAATTAATTTTATTATTAATATTTTATTTTTTTAATATTTTATATTGATTATAATTTATATTAATATTTTATTTTATTAATATTTAAAATTATATTATTTATTATTAATATATTAAATTAATTTATATAATAAATTATAATATTTATATCATTTTCCTTTATAATTCTTCTTTTATATATCCTTCGTTTTTATTCAACTTTTACAATCAAAACATCCGGTAGAATATAAAAGGGACGCTAACTTACATTACTTGATTACGTTTTCTGCTAATTTTAGAGTTGTTTCTAAAAATTTAAGTATTTTATGACGTAGATTACTGTAGAAACTCCAAATCTCAATTATGACAACCGCTCCGAAGAGAAATTGCTCCATGGACCATTAAAATATTACGGTGAACCCCCAATCTTCTTTCTATGTTTTTTTTTTTTTTTGTGTGTGTGTGTGTGTGTGTGTGTGTGCGTTTGGACCCCCAATAACGTTACATGGACCTCTTGGATCCATATAGACACCGGTTGAGAACCACTGTGCTACATCAAATCACGTCGGAAGGTTTCCATTTCTAAGGAAAAGAGATGACTAATTAAAACGACACTCGGTTGGATGTCACAATTTTTTTAAAAATAAGTGCCTTCATCATAAACATGGATTTTATATATATTTATATACAGAACTAGATGTAACATAGCTCAGAAGAAGAATAGAAATATATTTATTATCAGCGAATTTAAGATTAATATAATGATTGGCACTTTAAATATTAATTGTAAAGAAGAAAGCTGAGAGACCTAAATTATATCTTCCTGTTTTATGAATGTCTAAGAAAAATATACCAGAATTTAAACAGAAAAGCTGAAGGTGCTACGTCTAGTATGGAATATGAGGTAAAATTTTCTAGTCCGATGATTTATTTTGTGATTAATGTCACCATTTCTGGTACTGTCACCATTTCTGGTAATGTCACTATTTCTGATATTGTCACAATTTCTGGTAATGTCAACATTTTTGGTAATGAAAGCTGTACGATTTTAGTACAATACACCACTTGAGTTATTGACAGTAAATGCCTCCAGTTATAATTTCTCAGTCAACTAAATAAAACCAGGAATTCAAAAAATGTCGGAAGGTTACCCAACTGTAAAGGCATTCAGATGAATAAATAAATGAATTCGATATTTATTCACTTTGTAGGTATACAGAAGGTGATTATTTCCCTTTTTATACGATGGACTTACTGGCGTTACAATACAATAGGTGAGTGGCATCAGCTCATGAGTGACAACAACCTCAAGGTGATGATAGTTTCTATGTAGACCACGAGGAAAATGTGACACTAAGATGTCGGCCCGTGGTCAACTCCCAGTCGCGGCGCGAAACTGTAATGTTTCTCCCACCGGCGTTTTGGGGTTGACTCTTAGTCGCTGCCACCAGCCCGTGTCCCGGTCGATCGGTGGTCGTCGCTACCCGGCGGAATCCCTTGGTCAGGGTACCAATATGTGACACTGGCCCGTCCAGGGTCGAATCCTGGTCGTTGCTACCCAGCAGAATCCTTTGGTCAGGGTACCAAGTGGGATGGTCGGTCGATGCTAACGGCTTCACACCAGCTGCAACCGGTTCGACACCAGCTCCGTCATTCCCAGCTCACTTCCAACGTCTGGTTACCGAACTAACTGCTTCGATCTCAAGTCTAACCTACCCACGTTATGATTTTGATCTTAGGTAGACGAGATCAATCAGGCGTCGGGCCGTAGTGTAAGATGAGTCTAAACTGAAGGTGATATCGCACAAGCGTGAAGAAAAAGAAGCAAATAAAATCCCAAGAGGTTCAAGTATGTTAAAAAATAACAAATTAACTTTATCCGTCTGTTATATACAGGAGTGTGTTTCTACCGTTTTCAGCCCGTTTTCTACGGAGTGAGACACTTCTATGTTTCTTGAGCAATTTCTGGTATCCTAAATCAACTGGTTTAGTTTTTAGGTGCTGGCTTGGTTTCGTTCGTCAGTATAACTTGCTATTGTTAGGATAGGCGAAGTCGGAGGTCGTGGAATCTCTCGGTCTGCTTCTGCGAAGCAACACTGGTTCCTGCCACTCGAACTACTTACTCAGGTTATGACTTCTTTGACTGCACTAACTGTCGAACGGCCCGAGGACGTTCGTTTATATGTGTACCGACCAAAAACCGATGCGGGGTTTTCGGTAAATCTCGATTTCTGACAAAAATTCTCTTTGTTCTCAGGCCAGGAAAATTGATTACTTCCCAGGAAAAAAATTCCATTTTGAGGACTCCTCATTTCGGAGGAAATTAATCCCTTTCGCCATCGATATCACCAATCCCCGTCCTTCTACAAATTAGTCGCCTATCACCAATGGCATCCCGGCCGTGCGGGTATGACTAAGCTGGCCTCCTTAAAATTATAACCCAGAATTTTTGTTTACAAAATTCTTTTTTTTCCATCGGCCAAAATTTTTACGAATCCCACATTGCCGCTTAAAATCTCTCAGATCTTTTGGTCACTCAGAGTCTTCTTAAGCAGCACCCTTTACAAATTCCATCAATCACTTGTCAAAGTCTGCCATCTGGTCCCTTTATAAGTTAGCTTTTACTGGAATCCTTGGCTTCTTGAGAAATTAAATTTCTTATCTCCCAAATCACGATTCTTCCACGATATTCTTTCTCATGCCCCAAATTTTATAATCACCATATTGCTACTGAACGTGTCGGCGCCTGAAGACGACACTTTGGAAAAGTAAATAATAACAATTCTCTCTAACTCGTATCGGAATGAATATTTTCTCATGCCAAATTTTTTTCGAATCACACATTGCCATATGGTCCTGCCTTGCCGGCACACAAGAAACATGATATCTTGGGAAGACAGTTAATATTGATTCTCTTTACCCCGTATCGGCAAATCATCTCATGCCGAAATTTTTATGGCCTGCCCGATATCTCAATGCTTTGCTTTTTCTGAATCTCGTGTTCTTTCGGCAAGTATTCCTTTACAAACAATATTAATCAATTGTTAAAAAGCTCGCATATGGCTTTTCTGTGAGTCTACTGTCTACGCCAATTTACGGGTCTTTGAAAAAAAATTCGGGGTATCTTCTTTTCCGTTCTCAGTATTTTCTTGCTTTAATTTCTATGGTTAATTAGTTAGCCAATTGCTATAACAAAATAGTTTCACAAAAATAGACGTGATAGCCCCCGGCGGTAAGGAGAATGATAAAAACCACGAGGTGCAAATAAAGAACATAAAAAATATTGCACGGAAATCATTGTAAGTAAGACCCTCTTTATATTCTCCTTTTGACATTCTGCTTCATGTGTGTTATAGTTTCTCTGCGTGGGACAAATACCCATAAGTATATCCATGTTTGTGTATAATTTCTTGTGTGACATATCTATATATAAAATCTTTTCAGGTACAATGCACTTTTGATATTAATTTATTTGAGTAATTCTGGTCCTTCCTTCCGTTATGTTAATGTGTTAATATATCACGGGTATACTAATGCTTAATATGGGCCTTGGAGAGTAAAGATAACCAAGATAATTCTTCTCTATTTCCAAGCCCCATTAACTTCATTTACAAAACACGAGAACGAAAATGAGGCATCATGTTAATACACACTCTCAAAATAATGCAAAATGAGAACAAAATGATAGAACAAAGTAGCAACATTAGCTTACTAACTTCTACAGACGTTTAACAGTTCGTTGAAGAGAGATGTTTTCTTTTTACAACAAATTATGCAATAGTAATTTCGATTAACCGCGTTGCTTAGAACGACTACTTCGCTACTTATATAAATGTTATAACAGTATTAGTTGGCAATAATATAATTAATAGATGACTATAAAAAGGCGCTGTTGATTATTTAGAGATAATTTGTTTAAATAATACACTGACTGTTGTTTGCATCACGTGGCAGTAATTGTAAGTAAAATAGAACTCTAAAATAAGTACCCAAATAATCGTTTTAAGTTCTTTAAATATTGATGTCTTTTCTTTTGTTGATATATATGTGATAGGTTATAGTGGAATAACTTCCACTTCCATCTGACCAATAAAATACGGAGGGAATGAGGGTGGTTCGTTACAATGGGCGTGGCATGGTGGGTCTTAGGCGTGAAGGTTAGAACTGGTGGAACTAAGGAATGTAGTTCGTCTGAGCACTTTTCATGGAAATATTGATAGAGCAGCGAGAGGACTGCAACGTTTCGTATGGGAGAAAGGGGTTGAAGGATAGAAATAATTCGTCACTGGCAGAATATAGCTATGATATCTATAATTGCTTTTGATTGCAATCTATAGACAGGAGTGCCCCCCTCCCCTAAATTCAAAACTGTCCTATTACTTACACAACGAACTTAGCCTTAATTTATTGCCTCTTATTTAATACTGCATGGTTTCTATAGTTCTAGGTGAAAAGGGTTATGTCAAAGTTTCAGCTTAGTTATTAACTACTACGGAATCCTCCATATTTGCCTGTCACCCCGGAGGGAAAATGCACTCTTCCCTCAAATCAACTTTAACCAATCATCACTTCACTTTTTCAAACTTGACTTCTCATTGGTTAAAAGGACCCCAAAAATGTAGCAAGTTGAAACAAATCTGTTTTCCCGCTCACCTATATGGAGCCGGTTTGAAACCCCAAAAATCAATAAATAGAATCGCTTGACTTGATTCAAGCAGTCAGTAACTAAGTTGCAAGAGATGCCAACAAACTCCACGCGCGCCAACACACTGACTCAACAACCAGCATGCGCGCCGACATACTGACGATATTCAGTCACCCCCCCCCACTGGGGCATCATGTGACACAAGGTCGGTTATTTATTGTGGGTTCTCCGAGCCCGTGGTCTCGGCCAAAAATATGTCCATTGAACCCGTATAAACGGGTTCAGGGTCGGTTTACCTCCCCGAAAGAGAATCCGCCCTTCGGCGTAGCCTCCTTCAGGTTCCTCCCCGCCCGAAGGCAGAGAGTTCAACCGATCTGTCGTTCAAGACTTGAGCGACTCAACAACCATCACTCTTTCTCATCAACTCAAAACAACCCACACAACTATTGCCGCGCGAATTGACCCAACTTACAATTTACTAGAAAAAGTGACATCACTACCGAAGTAGTAATTGTATTTAGTCAACTTACATCATATCAGTCAAAGGCACATAACTCCTTATGACTTTAAACAATATATACAATTGTCGCACACATACACACTATTATTTTAACCCACACAAGTGACATTTCACCTTGCAGAAAGCAAACTGTTTTAATTTCATAGAAAAACCTTAACTACAAGCTTTCATACACCAAATCACTGCATAACTCCTTACAATTTTATCTCACTTATCACATTGAACAAGCAATCTTAAAATTCACTTGTGTATATCAAACGTATACAAATTCATGTTATTTGTTGTAATCTATAACTACGTTGTTTCTCCTTGATTTCTTCTAATTGAATTGCCTTCAGATGTTTGTTTATTTTATTTGTTGTCGATGAATATTTAACGAACACGCGCATTTTTAAGCCTTTACACAATTACACCTTATGATACATCCAATTAGCTCATATTCCGCAACACTATTACCAGTAAACTTGAGATAAATAAAAGTTGGTTCTGAAAAGGAAGCTAAAAGACAACAATTAGTAATGTCTGTAGAATACACTCATGGGTGTAAAATAAAAGTGGGAGTGTCATAAATAAAGAAAGGTTTTTAAAAAAATCAGAAAATCTAATAAACACGGGTAGGTTCAATAGTTTATTTTTTCAAATCTTTTTAAGATTTTTTAGAAATAAAATTAAAAATAAATTACCATCAATCTCTTTAAATAAACTGCTTTAATAAAATCGAAAATGTTTCCATGAAGTTTTTCTAAAGTTACAATAAAAAATAAATATCTATAAATGTCCAACAAATACATAAATAATATATATCCAACAAAATTAATATCTTAAGATGCGTTAATGAAATCGAAAAATATTTTGCTCATTTTGAATGTTATGTTTAAACTCTAACATTGTAAAAATTTCAAATTAGAAATTTGAAATTTATGATTAGAGTTTGTTCCGAGAAGTTATGATAATAATTTCAATAGATTTATCAAACAAACTTTTTGACACGAAACATTGGAGTCGGTCAAGAAGGTAAAGTCCATTTTACATTTATTGATTTATTGAATATTATATCTCTAGTTATCTATTGAGAACATTTTTGTAGACCTTCTGCAGGCTTAAAATACGTTAATTTCACGTAATTTTCACATATTTTTTTAACTCTTCTTCTCATTATTATTATTATTATTATTATTATTATTGATTATGAAACGAGCACATACAATTTTTCAATAAAGGAAAATTAGTGGAGTAACGGTTACTCACCACATTTCAAAACAAAATTTTCAAGAAAATTATTGAATAGAGTGACTCTGAATATTCAAAATCCCATAAGCGGAATGGAAGTTGGGTGGAAATAAATTAAAATATTAGCAAGTAGGGGTGAAAGACGTTTATTTGGCACCCGAAATTACATAACCACATAAAAGAGTACATAACTACATAAAAGAGTACATAATCACATAAAAGAGTACATAATCACATAAAAGAGTACATAATCACGTAAAGCCTGAAAAAAAAAAAAAAAAAAAAAACAACTAGTAATCTTTTACTTGTTTGTATTCAAGATTCCATACGAAAAGTTACTTCATTTTAATTTTCCAAATTATCGTATTGCGGTATTCCGAGATTGTTGATTCTATGGGAAGACAGTTTGATTTCACAAAATCTCAAGTCTGTGTATTTGTACATTAATTTATATCCTTTATCCATGAACTTCGAAATATGTCCCTCATCCGAAAACGGTTCTTCAGGTTATAATTTAGTATCGACTTCAAAAGATTCTTACAATCCTCGCTTATAAAATTCGGTAAAGTCAACCTGTTCTTTTCTTGCTCCAGTATCATCTTTCTAATATTTGTGATATCGAACGGAAACTTGGCAGTTAACTGCATGAAAATAAAATAATACATTAGTTTCGATGTCATAATGGAACATAATTTTTTCTTTGAACTTTTTTTTTCGAAATAATGAATGTTTAACATTTTATGCATGGAAAAAGTATTTATTTATTTGTACAGTTTTGCTGTAAAAATGGTCAGTGTGCTCATATTGGTAGTAAATTGGATTTGGACTTTTTAAGAGCATGAACACAGAACAAAATACCTATTTTCTCTTTTTGCTTCCTTTTTCAAACCACCATTGTGGTATATCAATGAAAGTAACCAAGCAAAAACTATAACAATATACTCAATGAACTTGAAGCACCTCAGAAAAGAAAGGAACTTGAAAGGTAGATTATAACAAAAATCAACCAACCAAAAGACAATGATTAGGAGTTACTAACTGCATGCATCCGCAATAAAAGGAGGTTACCTCTAGACTTTAACTGATCAGTCGGTCAGTGACTGGTTTCAATTGCCCCAGGGCCTAGGTCCGGATTTTACTATAAGGAGATGACTTTGCGTTAGGTTGCAGGTATGATAGTAATCACTTTTTGGAAGATGAATAAATTTCATTTGAGAATATATCTTCATTACATTTCGCATGTGTTTGTTCTTTATTGTCAAAATATTAGATATTTCCAGTACTAACATGTAAGTAGAACCAACCTTTTCCGAACATTGCAAGGACTACTCCATGCTACTAAAATATGACAAGGCCAAGCTACTGGATACCTTAATAGGACACGCATGCACGATTTGCCACAGATTTCAAGTTCAATCAGTATAGTTTGGTTTTGTTATCAGGCAACAAGGGACACTCAGTGAGCCCTCCGCAGGACTTAGTTTAAA
Source organism: Acanthosepion pharaonis (assembly GCA_903632075.3). Taxonomy (NCBI): domain Eukaryota; kingdom Metazoa; phylum Mollusca; class Cephalopoda; order Sepiida; family Sepiidae; genus Acanthosepion; species Acanthosepion pharaonis. The sequence continues at coordinate 1,906,697 of CAHIKZ030000258.1, forward strand.
TGCCGCCCTATCGGGCGGCTTTTAAGCTAGTGTTTAATATATGTTAGAAGTGCATACATTTTTTCATAATTTTATTTTCATTCCCTTTCATAACCCTATTAATGATGAATACACAAGAAGGCACCTTTGTTGACAAAGGCCTGGATTTCTTTGCTTGGGATTTCATAAAAACAAAGGTTTATCGGCAAAGAAAATCAATAGTTTAGCTGAGCTTAAAGAACGTATTCAGTTCGCAGGGCAGGCGATAATTCCTGAAATGCTTCAAAGTGTGTTTCGCAACGCTAAGCATTGATTTGAAACTTGCAGGGATATAGACGGAACACATGTTGAAAATTTTCAGTTGTTTTGATGTAAGATTTATAAATCTATTTGTTTTGTGTCATAATAAACATAAAACTCTGTCATATTTTTTTTTAAATTTGCCTGATTTTATTGAAATATGTAGTTAATTCTGGGACACCTTTTATTACTATGCATACTGAAACCTCCCAGAAGACTCTCTGCAAAATCCAAGAAATGAAAATAATAGAAAATTATGCAAAATATAATATAGAAAAGGATGAGACCCATTCCACTACTTCGGGCCGTTACAGCTAGAACACAGCACGCTACTTTCACTGAGGTGAATCATATTCCATTATAGGGATGCAGAATGCGATTATCTCCCTTTAGTGAAAATAAGTCGCATGGGTCACGTGAAGACCGCTTAGTGACATCACTTCATACGAGGACGAGAGTGGCCAATCATTCAGAGTAAGCTTACTGGTATCAAGAGACAGCCAACTACCAAATGCTATAGCTTACAAGTCCATGGTGCCGTTTTCTTTTGGGAATATATCTTTCCCAGATATATTTCCGGCTCGCAGTCCTCAAATTAGGAAAACCCAAGACTTACCGTTTCCCCTTTCGAATCCGACCCATTTGTATCTGGAGTCCTAAACATGGCTTCTCCAGAAATAGAAGAATTGCCATACTATATGTAAGACCTGTTATATACCGTACCTATGAACACTAATGGGTATGTCTCAATCCTCATAAATACGTTGGGCACTATTGTAAGTGTGGGATAATATGCTGTCTAAGTAGTCCACCGCTAGCAGTGGTTTACCTACTTCACGCCGCTGGCGAGTATTGCATTTTATTGATGTTATAAAGATTACCATTACATTTCCAACCTCTGTTTTGGTCATTCCTCATTCAGGAGGCACGGTGGAGTAATGGATAGTGGCTCGGATTGAGGAATCGGAGAGCTGAGTTCGAATTCCAGTCGAATTCATTATATTCATTTACGTGTTAATACCCTTGGGAAAGGTATGAATCTACTTCTTCTCTCCCAGCTAAATAGGACAGACCGGGTTCTATAGCCTTGGATGGCAACTGGTCTACCGTAAAGAGAAATGGTAACCTACTGCGGGAAAAAGATACATGAACGCCTAAGCGTGTATCACGTATGGCACATTGAGAAACATTTTTACAAGACATATCCTTTTTTTTTCTTTACTCTCTGCTCGCTGTGTAGATATATATGATATATTATTCTATGCATGTGATACGTGTATATATGTATATATAGTTTTGTACATAGTGGTATAAAAGTCTGAAAACAAAGCATATTTGTTATTTATTTCCCTTTCAGCCACTGCGTTCGGTCCATGAACTGCGGTGTTATTATACCACGGATATAATAATTCCTGTAATGGAGGAAACGCAACTAAATATTTCCATCATAACACTATCCAGTTACACCATCATAGGCAGCCTCTCTTCTTAATAACTATCCCTTTTAGAGCAACGTAGATGTGTTCCTAGACACTACAATCTTCAATTTAAGAACTAGTCGTTATCTATGCTATTTACCCCTATAATCTTCATTTCATACCTCCTCTTTCATTCATATCACTTATCTCATCCTAACCATTTTAACAGTAACTTTTTGTATCGAGTGACATAATAATTTCAGTTATCTGTTTGGATTAGTTTTGCTCTTATGTCCATCGTCTTTTCATGTTGAATTTTATATGTTCTAATGTTAATTATGTTTAATGAATATGTCCTGATGATGGTCTAAAATAGACCGAAACGTCCGACGTTGACTTTATATTAACATTAATACAGCATAATTGCATATTAAGATTTTTGTTTGTTTTTTTCTGTATATTTTCTTCATTACAGTACTGTATAAACACTCAAAAATAAATAAATATTAGAAACAGTGCAAAAGTGATATTTAAGCTCAATGACTTCCAATCAGTGGTTAACTGGGGCAAGGAATGGCTTGTAAACAAAACTGCTATCATTTAATCACAATAAAGAACCCGTATCTTCCTGCCATCAACTTAACTAATGCTAACATCCAGGAGACCGACCAACTCTTTGTACCTTTCTTAGGCTCACTTCTTCCACTGACATTTACAGAAACGTGATGTGACACAATTAGGATTTAATGTGGGGAACCCGAGCGCGGACAGTATTGAATCAATTGCTAGGTCTGCTGTAAGGAAAGTTGGTCTACTGTGCCGTGCAAGACAATTTTTCTCGTCGGAATTGATCTTGTACATTTATAAATCAACCATTCGTTCGTGCATTGAGAAGACGGTTTATGACACAAAATTGTAATTGCCGTTGTATTTAAAATTTTGAAGATTATAGGTGTCGGGAGTAGCAAGAGACCGAAAATAGTTCCAGGGTGAAAAGTGCAAGAAAATAAACTATTAGAATAGAACTTACTGTTACATCTAGCTATTTCACAAGTAAAACGGCGAGACCTAGTTACTAATTTAATAGTACGCTTAAATTCAAGTGGTCAAGAGACCAAGGAGAAGAGCTCATAAGAACAGCTGTCATGAGAATATTGATAGAAAAGACTAAGGGAAGCCACGTCACAACCGTGAAAAAATGGTTGATGTCGAGAATCTATGATCAAATCGATCCTAACTTGTTAGGATCGATTTGATCATAGATTCTTCTTTGGATTTAGTAAAAAATATCGAGATGTATATCCGGAGCACTAGACCAGATATTTTAAAAATCTTTGGTATGAAATTTAATAACGAAAAATATCAGCACTCATTAAATTAAATTATTTTCCTTGGTTATAAAATAATAAAAAAATAGGAGGCTCTGAGCTGACCCAAAAAGAAAGTAAATGTTAGTGAACTTTAAAACAGTAACCAAACTTAACTGCTTTATCGTTTGTTTGTTTCATTTTTTTTTTTTTTTTTTTTTTTTCACTACTAATGCTATCAGAATTTTCTAATTGCAGCATCTATGGACAAAGACTGATATAAGAAAATACTTATCACAAAACTGGCACATGCCGGGGAACTTTTTTAAAAAAAATATTCAGCCCAAGCCACAGGGATGCTTCACCCAGGCAATACCTCTCGTTCGGGAGAGGGTTGAGTTTATTGTCCGACATCAGAGGCGTCCCCAAAAGGGGAAGCGCCGAGAGGACTTGGGCAATTCATTTTTCCACGGTACTGCCATTAAAACCAGTTTAAACTGACCTTGTGTCACATTCAGTAGCGATGTGGGTGCACTGAAAAATACGCATACTTATTACAAAAAGGAAAACTACAGTAGACCGGGTTAAAAACAACAGTCTTAGTATTAACCTCGTCTCCCACTGAGACGTGATGTGACACAAAGTCGGGTTTAATGTTGGGAACCCGAGCTTGTACGCCCGGGACAGGGCCAAAAATTGCCAACTGTCGGTTGCGCTGGCATTGGTATGACTACCAATCCTCCTTTCTAGTGCAGCCTCGGGCGGCTGTTTTTTTTCCAGCTACGTCTCTATTCGCGGACAGAGACAAAACTGAGCCGTACTCTGCCGGAAGATAGAGACGTAACTGAGAGATGATTACAGTATCCGGCATATGCCAGGTAAGTATTAGTTTTCCAGTCACATTAAGTGGAGCGACTATATTGAATCAATTTCTATGTCTACTGCTACAAAAGCTCGTTTATTACGTCATGTTAGAATTTTTTTCTTGACAAAATCCGATTTGTACATTTATAAATCTACCATTCCTCCGTACATTGAATATTGCTGCCACATCTAGTCTAGTGTTCCTGCTGTATATCTCGAGATTCTTAACAAAATTCAAAGAAGGATCTGCCATGTAACAGATCCTAACCTGGCATCTCGTCTTCAGTCACTTTCCCACCGCGGTGACGTGGCTTCCCTCTGTCTTTTCAACAAATACTTTCTTCTCAACTACTCTGACGAGCTTTTTTTTCCCCTGGTGGATCGGCTACATGAATTTAAATGTGTTATTAGAATAGCAACGTTTTATTATTGAACTAGCTAGATACAACCGTCACTTCTATTCTAACGATTTCTTTTTTGAACTCTGTTCCTTTATTGGCTTTTCTCCTCATTAATTATCTTTCACTCCCAGGAACCGCCTGCATCCTAGTGACATTATCGCCTTGCTTGGAGTGAAACGATTTGTGTCTTTCTTAATAGCATATCAGTGTATGTCACCAGAAATTGCAATCAATACGCAAATTCAATTTTCCAAGTCTTTATAATAAAAGTAGAGATGAGAAAAGGGTAAATAGAAAGAAAGGGAGAGGGGGTGATATTAATGAAATAAAGAAAAAAAAATTAAGAAAGCAAGTGTCATGACATTCTTAACAGATTGGATTCCGCTGATTCGGCAGACCACAAATTAAAAGTGATAAATTAGAAAAAAATATCTGGACCAAGCAAGAGAAGTGAGAAAAACTGGACCATAATGTTAACAGTGGTGTCCATTGTTTTGAGATTGTCTATGTTAAAGAGTTTAGCTTCGATTAGTTTAGTTTCGATTCTCTCTCGATTTTTCAATTTTTCCTGCTTTTTAAGCAGGAAAAACTGAAAAATCGAAAAAGAATCGAGAACTTTCAGACAAACAGCTAGAATACTAGGGAAAACCCTGGAGGACTGTTTTTTTTGATTTTTTTTTATAATCATTTAACCCCAAGAAATCGATAATGATTCTAAGACACAATGGCTACCGGGATTGAACGAGAATGGAAAAAATACTTTAAAATGAACCAGAAACCCAATCTTAAACAGAAAACAAGGTATAAACCTCCACTCCTGTTCAAAAGACTGTGATTGTTCGGTTTGTTTTCATTTTATTACTAGTGTAATCTGTAAATTTCTACTTTTCTGTTCCAGAGTACATCCATCCCAGTCAGTACCTCTCCTTCAGTAGGGAGATTGGGTCGATACTCTACACCTGAGCTGTCCCCAAAATGGGAAGTGCTGAATTCTAACATTGAACTCCCAACATGTGTCACATTCTGTTGCTCCGTGTGTGCTCGGATAAATACCTACTTTCGTGAATACCTAATAATAATCTGAAAATCCTTGCAAAGAGAATGGAAGATTTGCTAATCCCAGAAAAATTTAAGCCATCAAGACAACATTTAACAAAAAAAAAAAAAAACTCTAATAATTAGAAAAGTGTTGGAGAACTGAATAGACATGCTCTCATTTAATCTGTAATAAAAGTCAGTAGTTACTCAGTCAGTTAAGCGTCATACATGATACACGCTTTCTCTTTCGATTCGTGACTGACTAGGCAGAAGATTTTTGCGCGACAGGTTGCCGCTTCTTACTGCGGTAGACTGGTTGCCAACCAAGACTTTAAGACCCAGTCTGTCCTGCTTATTCAACCCATAGATAGGAGGGAAAGTGAAGGGTATTTACGCGTAAGTAAATGTAACCAGACTGGAATTTGAACTCGGCTCTCCGATTTTGAAATCTGTCAAGGCTAGAAAGTTAGGATTGGGCAACTTCATTCCAGAATAGGAAATTATACCATTTTTGATAGGATCTGACTCTTGTAAAGATAGAGCATGGCAGGAAGATTGGAATAATTAAAAAAATTTTATTAAAACAAAGATATATTTTAATAAATTAAAAGAGATATGTGAAAGGAGAAAAAATGGGGAAGGAATTGTTTACCTACCTCACACCTTTCCCTAACCCCCACTGATAGCTGGTTTGACATAGAGGTTACAATTAATGTAGTCCCGCACTACATCCGGGTAGTGCTAGAAATTGTCCCGTTTTCTTTGCACTTCCCTTTTTATGATGCCATAGGCATTAAGGATTGTCTCTGACCTTCCTCTAAGTGCAACGGAGAAAGTACAGTCTGGTAGAGGAGATGCCCCACCCTGAAACTAGTTTTTAGTTAATGTCTGACTTGGAGCCAAAAAAGCCAAAGAATGGGTGAAAAAATACTAGAAAAAATAAATGTTCATGTCATAGACAAGATGTAGAGAGAGATGGAGGGATTGGCAGTGGAAATGAAAAGATCATGTGTAAGAGATTAATGAGAATTCACAAGAAGAAAATAGTTCTTTTTTTTTTTTAAATATACAACTGTCTCTCTTTTTAAACAACTTTCTTTGTGTGTGTGTGTTTCTGTGTCTATACATGCACATGTGTGATTATTAAGAAACATCAATTAGTTGTTTGTTAAGTGAGCGAAACGTACTGTATGTGTGTTTGTGTGTTCGTGTACTGACTTAGTCTAAGTCTATTTCCGGTTTCATCAACATTTTTTTTTTGTCGAGGGAGGAAGGTTCACATCTGATGCTCAAATTCAAATTCGCGCGAATTGAAACAGAAGCGTACATGCATATGGTAAACCGGTGCAGTATATTTTGAACGCAGTCGGATTGATGTGCGTAGAATTGTCATCACTACGTAATAATAAAAAAATGCAATTAATTAAAGGTTAATTAATTGGGGTTTTATTTATGAAAATTAATCACCTAGATATTTTTTAAAAAATATTATTTTTCTTTGTCCGAACACGACATACTTGTCCCATACTACTACTTCGCTGCATCCATATTTGTAATAATTAATACCAGGGTATTACAGTATTATTATCTACTAGCAGCATGGCCTGGCGTTGCCCGTGCTTGATTCAAAAATCGTACAACTCATACGGCAATTGCTATCACTTGAGTTAAAATATTTTTGCCCTTCCTTGCCTTTAAAGGAGTGCCCTTTGTCATGCTGATGTTGCTACATGCCTTAGTTCTTGCCTATCTCACACTGCGAATTTTTTTAAGGTCTATACTAAACATTAAATCTGTTACGAAAAAAGAACTAAACAAAATGAACACAAATCGATCAGCTTTAAAAAAAGGACTCGTAACTGGAAAAACCGAATGAAAAAAGAATGTTAACACCAAAAACTTTTTCACACCCAACCAAGTTCTGCGGAATCAGAATCAACGTTGACCCAATTGGAGTAAAGTGCCATGCAGATTTAAATTTTTCCCACTTGTGACGAATGCAGCTATCGATTTTTTTTTGCATGCTAGTTAACATTCGTGTCAGTCAGCTGTTGGCTCTCACTCTGGCCAGTACAAAATGGCCGCATACTACATGAAAACTGCCGTAGAACCATGAAAAATCGATTATTTCCATTATCGATGGGAGTTGGGAAATACAAATCGACCTTGGCCTTCCCGCTAACTTGGAGCATGTGCATGTAAATTTTGGCACAAATCCGTCGAAAATTGCGGCCGTGCATTCGTTACACACACACACACACACACACACACACACACACACACACACACACACACACACACACACACACACACGCACATCTTGCCTTTTATAGATAGAGATTCAAAGGTATTTTGTGGTATTTTATAGTATTTCATGATATTTCGAAGTTATTTCAAAGTATTTCATATTCTAGTAGGTCATTTATTTAGTATTTTTTATAAAGATATATTTTCCTTTCAGTTTAGCATTTATTTATTTTAGTAGGGTATTTATTTAAAGTAGCTTTTCTAGTTTTGTTCACATAAGTTTCGTTATGGATTCTATGATACACACATAAATACATAGCCAGTACTCCCTTTTGACATCTTGAAATATGAAAACCAAAACACTATTAAATAATAAAACAGATATAATTACGAGGATTTAATTCTACTACTATTGGGGTACCACAAAAACTAGTTAACTCTTTGGATGTGTTGTGTGGTAATGGATATCAGCTTGGAATAAGAAATCGGTGAGCCGAGTTCTAATTCCAGTCGAGTCCAGAACATTCACTTATGCACAAATACCCTTGGGAAAGGTAAGAATCCACCTCTTCTCCTCCAGCTAGGGGTTGAATAGCAGAACAGACTGGGTTCTATAATTTTGGTTAGCAACCAGCCTGTCACAGAAAGAAACGGCAACCTACTGCGGGAAATCTGGTTTAGTCAGTCATGAATTGAAAGAGACATGATCGCCTAAGTGTGTATCACGTATGGCACTTAACTGACTGAACTCTTCCAGAAACCAATATCTCCTAAAGATTAGAAATTAAATTATTTAATTCCAAACACAAATAATGTGTTAAATTGTAACAAAAAATGAAAAATCATAGCACCATACAATCAAAACAAACACAGAAGAAATGCCCTTGTTGCGAAATTAAGTAAGATGAAGGTTATGTGTGCTTATATCGTCCGTATCCCACAAAATATAGGCTATACAAACAATTTAAGAACAAATTGCATGGCAAGAAACTACTAAATACTGTTGTTAAAGATTTAACATTAAAGAAATTTTTATATCAACAATAAAATATACATGTAAAGACAATTACAATGTTGCTGTTGTGACAATTAAGACTGTGGTGGAATTCCAAACGAACATCGGAGTTATCAATGAGATATAGCGTGTCTAGGCTATTTATTTATTTTGTTTAGGAACCCAAACTGATATAAGAACAAAGTACAACGTAAAGGTATCTATCTATCTATCTATCTATCTATTTATCTATCTATCTATCTATCTATCTATCTATATATATATATATATATATATATATATATATATATATATATATATATATAAATTGTATTCAACAAAGCTTACAATAAAGAATATATACGAAAAAGAAGCATACAATGAGTCAGACGAGAGTAGTCACTCTTTGAATATAAAAGTTTATCAATGTTCTCTGAAAAGGAAATGAAAGAGTTATTAGCCTGTTATAAATGTTTTAGACAGTTCTGCCGTGCAAGAGGAAAAAGTGTGATAGAATATGTAATTTGAGAGTGAGTGAGAAGATGGTCGCATGTCTTCGACTGACGTGGATTCCAGTAGCAGTCGAAGTCTCACTGGTGTTGGTCCTCTTTTGTTCTATTTATATAGGTAAGTCATCGAATTATAAATCTGCGCGGAAAGAATCATTCTCCACATGCAGAGAATCTGATTGATCGATACTGACCAATCAGTGCCTGCGATTTGGGGAGACTTCTGGGAGCCAATTCTCCCAAAAGTGCACAAAATTTACTATATGAAAATATAGTGATTTTAAAATTGTCGCTTCAGATAGCAGTGTTGCTTTCTCTCCAATGAATGAATGCTGTTAAAGATTTGAATTTGTAAGGGTGTATGTGTGTGTGTGTGATGAAGATCGCCATAAGACAATGTCATAAGGAATGTTTGTGCAGGAATGTTGTTAAGAAATGTTGGTAATTTTTGATTGTTAAGAAATTTAAAATGATTTAGTTTCTGCTAGGAAAAAGAAATTATATGTGTTCGTTCATTTATCAGTGTGTGTGTACGTGTGTAATTTACAAGTAAGAATAAATGTTATCAAGAGTTGCTTGCCTTTGTCAGTGTAGGCTAAGTTGGTAAAATATACAATTACTTTTTTAGTAGTGAAATTGTTTCACTTTTCAAGTCAACTGTAGATGTTGGTTAACACGCGGACAATGGTTGATGAAAGTTTGTTGAGATTTCAATGTGGTGTGTGAGCCATTGAATTGTTACGCGTGGAGTTTGGTAGCATCTTGTTGAACTCCGGTGGCTGACTGTTTGAATTGAGTCAGCTGTGGTTAATTTATAGATTTTTTTTGTGTAGCGAAATCGACTCAAAAGAGCTTGGCGGGAAATAGGATTCGTTTGGAATTTTGCTACACTTTGGTGTTTATTAACCAATAAAAAGATTGAATTTGCAAAAACGAGACGATGGTTGGTTAAAGGCTTTTCAGCGAAGAATGCATTTTTCTGAGGGGGGTTAAAGGCTAATGTGGAAGATTCTACATCCTAGTCTCAGAAAACATTTTGAATCATATTTCAAACTAAAAGCCGATCTAAACTGTCAGCTGCATACAAGACACGTGGCTTTGAGCGAATAAACCTGTGAGTTTTGAGAATGATCATTCTTCTTCGAACGCTGTGGACTGGCGTTACATAATCACAAACAAAGAACAGTACCAAATAACAGAAACCACACAAGAATTAAAATAAGTATTTTATAAATTTCAACCGAAAATAGTACTAGCTACTTGGTCAATGAATACCAAATGTTTCCTTGTAAGGAAACGTCTAACCATTACAATTTCCATTGTTTGTTAGATTCGGCTTTGTCGTTGTTTTATTAACAACACATAAAAGAACATCCTTAAACAAGTAGACCGTCCAGAAGTGTTGCAGGAGATTCTAAAGTCGTCTGAAAGATGCGATTGAAGCCAATGGCGATTTTATTGAATAAATTTACTCTTGAGTATTTCAAGATATTTTTGTGCAATATTTGTAAATATATCTGTTAAAATGAGACGTCAGTGTCATTTTTGCATAATTTAGACGACAATTTATCCATCGCACTCTTTATATATATATATATATATATATATATATATATAGAGAGAGAGAGAGAGATAGATAGATAGATAGATAGATATATTTTTAAAAATAATCAGAAATTTTTCTTTTCTCTTTAATTAAACAAACAAACCGTTTGATTCAAATGTAAATACTCGAAAATATTAAAAATTTCAAAGAGTGATAAATGCAATTGATATTCAGGGTTGATATTTCCAATTTAATTTATTTACAATTCACCTTCAATTATATTTAAAAAAAAAAAAAAAAAAAAAAGAAAAGAAAGAAAAGAAAAACATTGTCAGACGCTAGCGATTTGACATCTGCAACATGAGTCATTCGATAAGCGTTGATTGGCTCGCCCACTGCTTCATGTCTTAGTGGTATCGTCAAAGACCACTGTACAATTAATAATACGAGTTATACAAATCTCTGTGGGACAGGAACGCCGTCAGATTTGTATAAGCCAACATAAAAAATAGTCACACACACACACAAATATATATATAATATGGGTGTTCCGTGAAACTTGAAGATGTTAGCAAACTTGAACCTTCTAACTATACAGGATAGAAAAAGGATACATAAATCTATCGATTTATGTATCCTTTTTCTATTTCTCTCTGTCTCTGTGTCTGCCTGTTTGTCTGTTTGTCTGTCTGTCTGTCTCTTTATACACACACACACACACACACACAGACATATATAAAATTTAAAATTAATTTAAAAATTAATCAGTTTGTCTGACGATCGCAAAATCGTGAAACCCAGGGTCACAAACTCACATCAATCCAACCAAATATGTTAGCTCTATCTCTGATATTGAGCGCTTTCTAATAAATACCGCGCATATAATATATAAATAATTATATATATATATATATATATATATATATATATATATATATATATATACACATTTTTCACACATACACACACACACACACACACACATATATATATATATATATATATATATATATATATATAGTTCATGACTCACAGCTTAGGCATTTCATATGGGATTAGCAATGGATTGATCAATTTAAATTAATGAGGATTTATTTTCAGTTAACTGATGATACATTTACCGATGAAACTCTAAGTAAGAAAAGAAATCTAACTTAAAGAAATATAATTGATCGGATAAAAGGAGAGACAGAGACAGAGGCAGAGAGACAAAGAGAGATAAGAAGAAAAGAAAATGAATTAATAAAAGGAATTAAAAATAGGATTGGTTTTTACGACTTATCAACCTTTTGCAGGTCATTTAAACCTATAGATTGTAAGAATTTGTAGGGGAGATAATGATTTTTATTGATACAAGTTCTACTAATTAACCCATAGATGCCAGAAGAGAGTGGAATTAACAAACTCGACTGGAATTGGAACTCGCCTCTCCGATTTCCAAGATGAAGTCACGTGATAGCTGCTTAGTGACGCCACTTCATAGCGTGACGAAAGTTGTCAGTCAGCTTCCAGGAGTCAAATCGAGCAGTTGTTTTTTTTAGCCTGGGCCACTAGGTCTGGAATGAGGCTAAATCTGCCTAACCCAGACACACAGTGCAGCTTACAAGCCTATGGCGCCGTTTTCCTATGGAGATATATCTTCACCAGATATAGAAAATATATCTGTCTCGTAATCCTCATGTTGGAAAAATCCCATAACTCGCAGTTTACGAAATATGTCCTTGATAACGATATTGTAGATGAATCCTTTCCGTTCGAATGTAGAATTTTAAATATGGTTTCTCCAGAAACACAGAAGAATATCCGGTAGCTCAAGTACCGGTTGAGAATTATTATACGTAAGACTCTTTGTTTTCATTTACTTTTCATTGTACTTGTTGTTGCATTCATGTTATAGTTTCTCTGCGTGGTACACGTGTAAATCATACTTATTATAAAACCCCGGTTGTGTGTGTGTGTGTGTGTGTGTGTGTGTGTGTTCGTTTATATATGGGATCGGATTTCCTACATTTTTCATCCGATTTCAACAAAACTTCACTTTTTTTTTTTGGCAGGTAGTGTTTCTTATTGTCTTGCACACTTTTTTCTTTATTTTTACATTCAGAATGCTTTAAAAATTCCATTTACAAGGCAATTGTTTATAATATAAAAAAATCGGTAGACTCATAACGATTGAAAACAATGTTTTTGTTTGAGTTTGGGTTTGACCAATTCGTAAAAAAAAAGTATGTGTATATAATTTTGGGTGTGACTTAGCTCCATAAAACTCTCTCTGAGAACAAAGTATGTTTGTCATTCCTTTTCTTTAAGCTGTTTTGTTCCGTTCGTGAAATAAGGTGGTATTATGTCATGGATATAACAATGCCAGTAATAGGGGAAATACAAATGGGAAAATAAGCCTTTCTTCCATAACTCACCAATTACTTTGGGCAGAAACTAATTTCCATGAAGGATTAAGTACCACATTATTTTAGAAATGACTAAGAGGACAACAACCAGTTAGAAACGATACATTCAAATAAAAAAAGACGTATTAGCTGTGAAATGGATTTTAACTAAACTCAGAAAATTCTTAATAGGTGCACTAAAATTCACAATGATGACATCACATAAACCCTTGATACTAATGGTCAATAAAGCTACAGCCAAATTACGACCACGTATAGAAAACTGTATTATGGAAACAACAGAATTAGATTTCGAATTAAAATTCGAACCAGGAGGAAACGAACTAAATCCACTAGATTATATATAGAGACCTCCAATGTCAGAATGTATACGAGACGACACAGAACTAGTAATAAATCATGTTTAACACAAATAAAACGCCGAAACCACAGACAGAACCAGAGAAGAGACAAAAAGGATACAACACTAAGAAAACTAATATCCTAAGTCATCAACAATGACTGGATAAAAGCAGAGAAAGATCCGAAGATAGGAACATACATACACATGAAAGAAGAAATTAGTATAATTGAAAGCATCATATACAAAAGGAACAAGATTATTCCCTCAAACTGAACAAAATAGCTAAGATACGACAACCCTTAGGGCACTAAGACAAAAACCAAACAGCTGTCCAGAGATAAGTATTGGTTTTAAATTCGGAGAAGTGAAGAAAATGACGGAAAGGAATTCGTGAGCCGATGTGAAGTTTTCTTTAAACCAAGAGATTGACCGGCGAGCTGAGAAAAAAGAAGGGAAGTAATTCACGAACCTATGTGAAATTGCTTTCGGACCAATGAAAACCTTGTCTTTACAGAAATTAGATGTTGAGCCAAGGAGAAGAGAGAAAAGGAAGTAGCGAACCGGTACGAAATTCTTTTTTTTATATAAAATGAGGAGAAAATAATAAATTAATAAGAGAAGATTTTCGTTTCTGCTCATCGCATCTAGCGTTCAAGTTTTTGTCAGTGTAAAGCTATTCGTGAATTGCATTATTGGCTTTTAACCAAGCACGTGGCACTTCAAAAAATTTTCATTCAACAATCATAGAAAGCTAAATATTTCAAATTATCTCCCTTTGTCTACTTTTGAACATATGAAAACTCGGTGAGCAACGAACTCTTTTACATCTGTTTTAAACATTTTTAAAAATATTTTGTGTCAGATCATTTAATCTGTTGTATGAAGATTTTCTCTTAATTATTAATTCTGACATTTTCCCGAAACGTGCTAGTTACACAACTACAAGAGTGAAAATGTATATATAAATTCCTTATCTTGTTTTGTTAAAATTACCCGCGTGTTTCTTCGTCATTATCACCTTCCATTAATCTTTATGGCGCAGGTAAATCAACTATTCTTTTTAACCCCTAAGCTCCACGCCACTATAAGATAATGGACCAACATTTCAAACAAGAGAATTTACCAGAGAAGACAGTTTCCATCATCATAAAATAACATCGCTACACCCATAAGCGAATAGGGAGGTAGAAATATTTTTATGAAGACCATCAACAAGGCAAAACAGATCGCTATCCTGAAAGGAAAAGACAATTGGAGAGAAAAATAAATATATTAGATGTTGACAGCATATAGATCACTCTGCGACAAATATAAAACTAATGAAAGATAGAGAGATTATCATTAGAATTAAAGTTAAACTACAACGAACCTAACAAAACAAAAATAAAAAAGAAAAAGAGAATAATAGATCCCTGAGATGCACAATACATACAAATTCAAGTCAAGCAGGAAATTGATAAAAATGATAAATGTTGTTCACAGGAACACATAATCAGAATCATACGAACCAGCATACTACATAACAAAAATAATAACAAAATAACAAAAACTTAACATATTTTTCTACCACTTTACTTCTGTGTATAAATACAGAAAATATCCACATCTGGCACAGGAGCTGACCATTAGCCAATGAGATTTTACTGGGTTGTGGTTATTTCTCCTGTGCTATGTAGAGCTATGTTTCTCCTCACTTTAGATGGGAGAAGTTGCTCATCCCCGGGAATTCCAACCCTGCGGCACCTTCTTCATTACATTAAAAGAGGTGGGGTTGGTGTAATATTGATGCCAGCATGACGGATTTTTAGAGGCAAATTAATTATGCGCTTAACTTATTCTCTATTTTTTCCTTTGAATTTCTGAAGTCAACTACAACAGCGAACTTCCGCAAACTCAAATCGAAACTAAAAATATTCGCTTCCATTGGAACAACGAGATTTGAAATAGGCTTTTAGTTCTAGCCGACTGTTGCACTATAACTTAGCCTGAAGTAAAGAACACCATGTTCGAAGCGGTACTCATTGATTTTTATGCATGTATTTGTGAGTCTGGTAGCCTCGTATGAAAAATGAAGAAAATTTCCAGAAATACATTCTGTTCACAAATGTAACAAATTTTCAACGTGAGCTCATATTAGTAGAGATCATGTGAGCAGGGGTGGTGTGTACTATCCCCGAAGCCCCGACCGGGGAGCGAAGCCTGACTGGAGGCCTCGGGAGTGTTTTGCGACTCTTACTATCTTATTATTTGCTTTTTTTCTATATACATTTATATACGTTACAAATTAAACTAAAACCCAACTGACTATTAAAGGATGAAACATTTTCGCGGATTTTGACGTCATTCTGGTGTTCTTTCTTTTTTCAAATCCATAAATTTGTTTTGTTCATACCAAGTCTCGAATATAATAGTATAAAATTAACTATTTTTTTATCCATAATGTTGAATGTGATCAAGTTGTTCATCTTTCTAGCAAGAAAAATCTTAAGTTGATGTTAAAAATTGCCGCAAAACATTGTTAGTTTATTTAAGATGAAATGATCTATTATGACATATCTCCAATTTTCGTTTAGATACATTGTATTTATTTTCAATTTTTCTACTTGAATTGTTCACGTATATAATCCATTATAGTACATAATAAGGTTACAAGAAAGTTTGTATTTTATATGAATACTACCTTTTGGAAACTGAGATGTAGTAAAGCGGGGTTCGTGTCATAGATTTGAGGGTGGGGTGGGGCACGAGATCCTTGCACCGGTTCTGCACGTGGATTAGCGTGCACTGAACCTTTTCTTTTCCAGTGGTCTTTCTCAGATATTTATGCAGCATAGCAACTTTTATATTAAAATTACACTGGTAAATGGAGCAGAGTCAATGTCGCATGTTTACGTTGGTTGCCTTTATAGCAGCACCAATCATAATATTAAATCATAAATACTAACAGATTTTGGCCTGAAAATACAGAATGAGCAGTAAAAAATCGGTAAATTTATTATCACTGTTTTATCTTTGAGGAATAATTGACCTTAAATAATCTTGAATAAATTTCTTGAATATTCATGACCTTGAGAAATCATTCGACGCTCGCGTAATTACTTAACTCTGATTGGTTCTTTTATGATTTATTAATTGCTGCTCGATCTTGTGATTCGACGTTTAAAGGTTATTTGCAGATAATTTTCGTCTTTCGTTCTGCCTTTATCCTATGGCTAAACAATTCGCTGATTTTGAGTTTCAAGTTATCGTACTTTTCAAAGAAGAATATACGACGTGGGTATTGACGAAATGTGCAGAAATTCTTCCCGAATTTTTCAGTCACATCATTTGTCACCAGTTTTCAAAGGTTGTTTCACGTCTTTCTGAATCTACCACTTTTGTTACTGGGCATCCTGTATTTTACTTGATAAAAATATTGCTGTTACATGTAAGTTTATCAAATAAGTCTAAAACTGTAAATATATAAGCAAAAAGAGAAACAAGTACCTATATAAAAGGGATTAACTCGTATTAATGTTCTGTTAAAATTATAGCTCTCCCATAACACCCTCGAACACTTACTGCCCATTTTGAAGCTTATTGTGGTGTGCGGGTGGTATAATGGATGAGTTCGGATTCCAGTTGGCTTCGTTACATTAACTTACACGCAAAAGCTCTTGTGAAATATATGAATCTATCTCCTTCCCCCACTTATGGGGTCAAATAGTAGGACTTGTATCTGGGAATATCATTGTTATTCTAAAAAAATGTTAATGCGATACTGACTGGCGAAAAAATGAATTACTCTTCCAATCAAAAATATGTTTCGGCCTTAAATAATTAACAAAGGGTTGATAAGCCATAAATAAACAAATTAATTAATCAAGCTTACTTCTCATATCACAGAGCCCTCCCCTGATTTGTGGGCTAATATTGTGGATCCAGCTTCCTTGCTTTCCTGTCCATCATCGGATTCTGTCGCCTTGAATCCTGTTCTTTTATTGTTCTTTCTATTCAATAATATTATTCTCAGTTTCTTTCACTTTCAGCAACCCATTGTGTTTTAGTGGCTTTATAGCCTTGCTTGGTGTGAAATGATTACAAAAAGTAAAAATAAAATAATGTGCGTAACTGTTAAAGGCACAGAAAATAGAATCAACAAGCTGAGATTTAATTTCACCACAGATTCCTTTATTGTTACGTTCCCTTTGTATTAATACTAGTAGAAAAGGCATGAACCCATTTCTTCTTCCCCTACTCTATGAGTTAAATAGCTTGGTTAGGCAAGATTCCTTAGATTTGGATAACAGCGAATATGGGAGATCTAATTTGAATTCAAATCCGTAGAGAACGCAACAGGAAATCACTACAAATAAATCACTCCAAAAATTCATGCCAAGAAGTCATATAACTATTCGCAGAAAGAAAACGGAATACGTGGAGAGTCGATTTCATTTACGTCCTTAATGAACATAGTATTTGAAATTAACCAAACGTTGTGTGTATGGTTTACAGTAGATTTATTTCTAGAAGCGGGAAGCTGATTACATCAACGCCATATTTAAATTCCCTCTCCAGATAAAGAACTATAACAAAGTGTTTTTTTTTTTTTTTTGTATTTAGATAAAATAAAATGTGTAAGGAGAGATAACTGGTATTTACTCCCAAACAAAATACAATCCAATGTGGTTTTGATCCTATGCATCACTATTAAAAAAATAATAATAGCGGTATCAATAGAAAAACCGTGTCGGAGTTAACTCCTCCTTAATTTCCTAACTGTTCACTAGGGCACGCTCTCCCTACACTATAAATACTGGGCGATTTATTGTCTCAATCTCTTTTTACTTTGTATTTTAGCGCGCACACACACACATACACGTACGTACATTCAGCACAATACAAACTCTTTACGTTCACACACAAACACAAATATTAATGTCTTTCCATTGTAAACTTTGTTGTTTAAGACGTATACTGGTTTATATATATATATATATATATATATATATATATATATCGGTCTTGTTGGTTTTCTTTACATTTCTTTATAATGGATTCAATCTCTGAGTCCGCCATGTTCTTGAAGTGGACCTTCTAGTAGGAATATTCCTAATTTAACGTGTTCCTAATTTAACAAACGTAAACCCCCGGTCCGCTATAAGTTTGCCCCCAAAATTAATCTTTGATGCCAAATACTGATAAGAATTATTTCATGCTGTGTTGATAAACAAAGATATACATTGTTGTTAACATTTAGATAAATCTTGGAAGATCCTTACCGTTATATAAAGTATAACTCCTAGAGCCCAAGTATCATGCGTAACTGGTTCATAAGGAGTTCCTTTTAAGACTTCTGGGCATGCGTATGCTGTACTTCCGCAAAATGTCTTGCTCAGATCTCCCCAGGAATAATAACGGGCAAATCCAAAATCTGTAATCTTAATTACGTTTTTTCCAGTCAGCAGAATGTTTTCACATTTCAGATCTCTGCGATGGAAGGAAAAAAAATTAGCAGGAATCTTTCACATCATTATTAAATATTTTATTTAAAAGAAATCTTTTAATTACATTTCGATTTTAAAGACACACAAAAGACATTTTTTAGTTAATGATAGTAATTTTTATCTATTAAAAACATATCTTTATGAAGTAAGGAATAACAATTAAATATTACCGAAAACGTTACTGCTTATTTAAATTTATGTGAAAAAATTACAACCCTATGTCCCTTACCGGTAGTCATGAGAGAAGAATTTATTAACTAATGAGTTGTTAGGATGGGACTTGTCTCGATAAGCCTTGCTTTTGAGCCTGTTTGTGGCAACGTCTTTCCTTTGAAATATTTTCCATCAATCAGAAGAACGAGAATTTAAACCCGCAATGAATTGAAAAGATAATTGATTGAGCCTGGCGAACTAAATAAAAATAAGGTTGCTGGCCGGTGAAAATCACTATTCATTCACGTGTCATCAGGATGGGTAGTCTCACACACATGGAGACAACTTCAACAAGTTTCACGTTTCACACTTTCAAACAAAATGTTAAGAAGGAAGCTCCCATAAATATTGGAAGGAGTGATAACAATTAGTGGTCTTGAGAAACCTATTTTCCTGAGAAATAATTTTAATAGAATTTTTTTTTAATAAATTTCAACAGACAGCATCACCGGTTTTTCGGTCAATAAATGCCGAATGTTTCTTTATAAGAAAATGGCTAATATTACCATCAGCATTAAAGATGAGGAAAACAGATACTACACTTTGATCCCAGGCAGATTATCAGGAAGTGAAGAAAAGTGGAACTCGAGTAGCACTGGCTCCTTGATCAATGAATGCCGAATGTTTCATTATAAGGAAATGGCTAATATTACCGTTAGAATTAGCGATAAGGAGAACAGATACTACACTTTGATCATAGACTGATGACCAGGAAGTGAAGAAAAGTGAAACTCGAATACCAATGGCTGCCCAGTGAATGAATTTCAAATATTTCTTTATAAGAAAATAGCTAATATTACCATTAGCATTAGAGATCAGGGGAACAGATACTACACTTTGATCATAGACTGATGGCCAGGAAGTGAAGAAAAGTGGAACTCGAGCAGCACTGGTTGATTGATCAATGAATGCCAAAAGTTTCGTTATAAGAGAGCAGCTAATATCACTATTGCCAGACTTGATTTCTTGAGTTGAGATCAGAACAAAATAATTTTTACTCATCGAATGTTAAATTTAATATTCTTCTGGGTTTTATAGTAATGAAAATTTACGTTCAGAAATTATCCTTCTTATGACCACGTATATTATTGAAATAAAAACAACCCGTCATAAATAATTTGCACACTCGCAAAAAAGTAATCTTTATTAAGAAAATATAATAAGCAATATTAAGTTTCGTTATGTCTATCCAAATATCCAATCAAATAATTCTTAATACTTTCATCAAGTTTAAACTATTATTTGAAACATAAAAATACAACATTCAATTTCTTTGGCTACATTTGATCATTTTTAGGTAGAATAATGATTTACCTGTGTACAACTCCTTGGTTGTGTAGGTATTCAATGGCATTAATCATTGACTGGAACAACGTTCTAGTATATTTTTCAGTTTGTTTACCTTTCGATTTTAATAATTCCAGCAAATTTCCGTGAGAGGCATGTTCCATCATAATATAGATCTAAATAAAAAAAAAGCCTATATTGTTTATATTATTTTGAGATAATGCAAATCAGTTTTTAAAAAATCTTCTACTCAAATTAAAGAATCTATAGTGTAGTGAATCCGATAAAAATAAAATAAAATATGAAAATAAAAAATATGAAAATAAAATATTTTATTTTTTATTTTTGTTTATAAACAAAAATAAAAAGAATTCAAATTAAAATAAGGCATTTGCGCTTTACTTTAAGACAGCTATCTCTTTCTCTTTCTTTCTATCTCTCTCTATACTTCTCTATATATATCTAAAGAGAAAACACCCCTCAAATAAAAAGAGGAAGTAGAAGAAAAGATTGAACCTAGCTGAAAAACGCTAGAAGTTTGCAGGACCAGAACGTACTAATTTGTGACTGAAAACTAACAAAAATTAGACACGCTTCACGCATAACTTCCGTTATAAAAAAGAAAAAAGAAAGGAACACCAGAAAATAAAATAATTTGGGTCAATCAAAAAAAAAAAAATTAAAACAAAGAGACTTTTGATGTTAGCAGAAGCGTAGGTTTGCGCCGGAGTCTCGGAGCCTGGTCAAAAGAATAAAAGCTCACACCTCTGAGCTAAAGTAGAAGAGTGACAAAGAGACCCTACTGCTAGAGAAACCAGCCATGCATGATGCGTATAGTAGTTAAGAGGTCACATGTTAATCATATTTCTGACCTTCTTGAGGCCGAGAAAATTACAGTGGGCACACACTGACCTATTTCTAAGATGACTACACCTACTATCAACTGTTGGCTTCCAAACTCTCGAATAACCAGTCGAAACGGATTTTCTCCAAACCACTATCAATATCCCCTTTATAAATGACCATTTCGTTACACCGAATATCAAAGGACTCACTCAAAAGCAACTGAATAAAAATATATTATATACCTTTCACCACAGTCCCTTTTATTTAGTTCCGATAAATAAACACCACCAAGAAAATCTACAATCCTGCCAAATCCCACAATAGACTGTGAATGTAATTTTAACTTACGCACTGATATACTTAAACTAATATTCATATGTCCCTATCAATCATTTTTCGACCTTTGGTCTCAAACGGATTTTAGCATTTCAAACCGAAAACATTTATTAAGTCATTGAGGGTAGATTATTTTAACTATGTCCTATTTTAGGGGATATCTTTTTATGTGCGGTATCCTTTCAGGAATTGGGCAATCATGGCTCTCTATAACTTCCTATCCTTTTTAACTCTTAGCAATGTTTGACTATTTAATATCCCTCCCACTCCCTGTTCTGCCATCCATTTGTAAGCTTGTAGGTTACTCGCTGTTTTCACTAATTCCTTCACTATATCTTCTGACTGTCAAATTCTCCTAGCCATCATTATTTGTCCCAAACATTTCAACTATCTTTTTCTGATTCTAAGTATAAGTGTGTTTTTTTTGTTTTGTTTTTTTGTTTTTTCTCCCAGTTTCCTTAAAACTTCCTGGCCGAATTAAGAGTTGATTTATAGCTTGAACTCAAATCTTAACATTGTTTTAACAGTAAAACCTATCACTGCGAATAAATTCATTGTTGGCACCCACAGATGAAAATCTATCAGAAAATGACAAGCACCAGATAACTCGTGATTGGCGTCATAATAAAAGCTCTCAATGCCTTAAACAATGTTTTAATTAAAAAAAAATCGTTAAAACTCAGTTGAAGAATAATCAAATGACATTAGTTTTAAGGGTAAAAGTGCGCATCACCTAGTTGACATACAGGACACATAGCCTAGTGGATAAAATCACTGGCAAAGGACTTGTGAGTTCAATGCTTGATTTTGACTGCAAAACTGTGGTTATGATGAAGAGACAATTATTAAACGAAAAGTGAGCACAGATAAAAAGAAAGAATGCGCATAATAGACACGGGAGGTGTGCATAAAGAATTAAAAAAATAACAGGAATAAAAAGACTTTATGGTATATAGAAATGAAGTAAAGGCCAAATTTACTGTCCATAGTATCATTTATTGTTGACTCTATTTGGTTAACTATCGTCATAGTTCTTTTTGTGTGATTTGAGAGTTCTACAGGGTTGTTGTGTTCCTTCTGGTTGATGGAAATTAATTCGTTGCATTCATCGTTTCTCCTTCTTTCTCTACTGGAATTGTACGTCAGGTCAAACTCACAGCCGATGAATCAACAACCCTTGCGTCTCGAACTGCTACCTAGAATCAAGTTCCTCTCCATTGCGGCGTCTCTAGACTCGTACGTGGTTTTCTTCTTTTTATTGGGGCTGACACATCCGTTTTTCCCGTTTAATTTTTGGCGGGACGTGTTGTCATTGGTTGATTTTTTTATTACGTTCACTGACCCACATAAACTAAGTCCGGGTTCATGTCCATTACCGAGGATAGGAACAATAGAAAGGAAAGGAAAGGAAATATATAGAAGAGAGGGAGAGAGAGTCTTCTTTGTCACTCACTTAGTAAAGAGGAAAGTGCATATTTTCGTATGGTGTTATTACTACCAAATTCTACTGCAACTTGCTCTTGTACAAGATAGTTAAAATATAATGAGGGCAAGCTCATCAAAAATAAAAAATATATATATCAAAGATGGAACGAATACATCGGAGAACTCTTCCACGATGAAAGACTGAAACATATACAGATTCGCTAAAAAATTAGTATACCATAATAAAAACTGCTCCAAACTTAATAAGAAAAATGTTTTATCGTTAAAATATTTATCTTATTATTAAGAGGAAAAAAGTCGATCACATTATCTTCTTCAAATGATTTTTACAGACATATCACCCGTAAAAAATTAGATAAACTTTCGTTTGTTACTCCAACTATCTTCATCTTAAATAAACACCTATCTCCATGTTGAAAATGCGTTTCTGCAATATTTTAAAATTAAAGTAATATTTGTTTCAAAGATTAATTAAACTTTAAATCGTTTAATATTCTTAAAATAAAATTTCAGAAAAGTTTATTTTATTTTTGAAAGATTTTTTTAATAAAGAGAATTATATTGTGATGACAGATGGCTAAGAATGGCGTTAAACTCAGCGATTCTTAGCGATTGCAAAATGAAAAATCTTTTCAGTCAGTTTCATTTAGTTTTGAAATACATCAAAGTATTTTGCTTATTGGAAATATTAAATTTAATCTATTAACATGAAATTAAAACTAAAATAAAAGTTCTTAAAAAAGATTTTTCCTTTTTAAAAATTAATTTTAACGCTAAGTTTTGCGTTTTTTGTGAAGATACCTACATAAAATTTAAGTGCGGCAAGACTCTTTCGTATTTAAAATTATGCTTATTTCTGAAGTTAATGTGCTTCAGTATTTGCCAAATATAATTCTTCCTTTCAATAAAGCGGCCTAAATGAAATCTATAATGTGGATAAAAATTGTTTAGTCTTTTTACTACGAAAGATTTTCTTATAGTATAAGAAAACTGTTTGACTGAATAGAAATACTAGCCAATTTTGACGAATCCTTTCATAGTCAAAAAGTCATTCGCCTAAAATAAACAGACATTCCGTGAGCAAATCTTTCCTGAACAAAATTCCTCTATCACCCCCCCCCCACACACACTTGTGATGATTCATTGTGATTTAACCATTCTAAAAAAAAAGACAACCTTTCTACCAGTAGTGATTCATGATGATATTTCGTCATTTTAGAAATAAAGACCTAAAACTTCGTAATTATAAAAACGACCCTTCCATCACAAGCAAAGGTAGCAGTAGTAAAAAGAAAAACACAAACGTATCTTCTTCGCTCCGTGAAAATCCAAAGTTGACGGTTTGAATAGCTTCTCTTAACCCCGAAATTTTCAGAACAATTATAAACAAGCAAGCCCAAATTTTAAAGAAACAAAAAGAGAAAATAATCCCGAGAACATATAACATACACAAAAGCAATATTGTAAATAACATTCACGAAAGAAAAAAATACGTATTCTTGTACTTAATTTCAACACATGTCTCAAAGTCATATTGTTGTATGTTATTGCTGTACGTTTTATTCATTTCATTTTTGATATAAAAAAGAAAAAGAATCCTCTGATACATGTAGCACAGGGTAACTTTAACTACCCAACATCCACACCGTTACACACTCACACACGCATGCATGCATATTACTTTTATATTTATAATAACCCATTGTAGTGTAGAAAAAGAACGCTATGGAGAAACTATCTGTCTCCTTTAAAGCCAAATTTAATGAACATAATAAAGCCATACCCAAAAGAAGATATTTGGTATGTTGGATTATATCTAAATGCGTTGAAAATATTTAGATTTCGGTATTAAATAACTCATACAGGTTGATATGCCGCTAAACAAAATCAACCCACATGGTTGACACGGAACACTGCTGGAGAGTTAGAAAATTACAGGAGACGTCAAGCATAGGGTTATCAGTTAGTTGTATGAGTCAAGCCAATGCAGGTTTCAGTATAAGGTTTGTGTGTGTGTTTGTGTGTGTGTGTTTTAATCGGATTATTCTCTCTAAGTTATATGATTAACGATAAACGGTATAATCGGTGTGGCTCTTTTTTATCATTTCGCCTTAAGCAAGTCAATAATGCCACTAAGACGCAAGGGGTTACTGAGTGTGAGAGAATATGAGAAAAAAAGGAAACATTTTTAAGGAAAGAAATCAATAAACGAATAGGAATTAAGACAGAAGATAACGATTGTCATTGTGTTGTACAAAAAGACAACCGATCTACCTTACACTAAACGTTGCTATAATCATTTCTAGGGATCGTAAGCTAATCACACTCTTTATGTGCTAAACATATATAAATTGAGAATGCCTTTAAATAAATTATTATAAAAAGGTGCAGTGTAGGATTGGTACGATGAACGTCAAAAATCTTTTGAAGACATAAAGAACATGTGAACATCTGAATAATCATTTATGTATTTCAATCATGATTTAAAAATAATAGTAGAAGTAGATGCTAGCGACTATGGCACTGGAGCTGTTATTTATCAGGGATGGTAAAATAAAAGTAGTTGTCCATTCATCTAGAGCACTAATAGCGGCTGAAAAAATATAGTCAAATCGAAAAAAAGCATTAGCTATTATTTTGCAAATGATACAAGATAGGAAATTTGTTCTGAAAATAGATCACCGACAATTATTGATTATTTTGGATTCTAAAAAAGATATTCTGACACATGTTGCCAACAGGTTGCAAAGTTGGGGAACGATTTTGCTAAACTATGATTTTAAGATGGAGTATTTACCATAAAAAATTGGGACATGTAGAAGGCTTATCCAGATTA